>JAMPIV010006306.1:0-372500 GCA_024509875.1 Oreohelix idahoensis | reverse complement strand
TTCATTATAAACAGGCTTATTCAATGAAAGAGTTCGTATGTGAGTCGGATGAAAGCGCTTTTGGACAGCGGAAGACGACAATATATATATATATATATATATATATATATATATATATATATATATATATATATATATATATATATATATATATATATATATATATATATATATATATATATATATATATATATATATTATATATATATATATATATATATATATATATATATATATATATATATATATATATATATATATATATATATATATATATATATATATATATATATATATATATATATATATATATATATAAAGTGATTATTATGCGGAAAGTAAATTTTTGTGGTTGAAATGATTTTAGAACATACATTTTAAAGGACATTTTATTTCCATTTTCACTAACCTTTATAAAACTAGCTCTAGTCAACACAATCATGTTATAAAATATTGAAATTGAAATGCGAGTCCTCTTTGTTGTTCTTTTTTGTCGCGTAGTGTCCGCTTTCTTAATGTCAGAAAGTCAGAAAATGTCCTCTTTTTGTGAAAAACGAAACGGTCACCCTATATAAGGTCACAGATGTGAAACTGATGACAAGAAGCAGACAAGTGTAAGTGGAACAAGAGATTAGAAGAAGACGCTGGCGATGGACATGACACACATCGACGAAACCTGTTATTGCATTACAAGGCAGTTCCTGTTCTGGAATCATCAGGGTTAGAGAGGCAGAGGTAGATAAAAAAAATACATGGGTATGTAATCAATCAACACTTATTATCTTCCCGAGCAGCGTAGGCGTTGAAGAAACACACCCAAAATCCTTCTGTCACGTGCCATCATCTCAAGTTCTTTCTATGTCTCCCTCATCCTTTATATTTCTGTCTGCAGTTATGTTCTCCATTTCTTTTTTTTGTCTTTTTTCTTTTTTTTGTCTACCTTAACGATTGTGTTAGGGATGATAATAATTGTCATGTTACTTACTTAACTCTCGCTGTCATTCCTTCCCTAGCAAAGGCCTTGGGGCCGCAACATAGGCAATTGTTTTGTCGTTTGTCCTTGTAAAACGTTCTATACTACTGTTCTTAAGTCTTCTATCATTTACTAGACACAGTATAAAGGTCTTTATCTTGTGTGGACTGACATATACTGTATAATAGGGGAACGACAGAAGTGATTGCGTCATAATAAGGCTAAGCTGCCCATTGTAAACTTCCGGTGTTGTCTTGTGTTTCGCACTAATGACCGGTCAGTAAAGCATCTTTTTTTGGGGATGCCTAGCTGGCCGGGAGGATAGTGTGATTCGCTTGTATAGCTCGGCGGTGTTGTCGTGCGGAAGGTCCGGGGTTCGAATCCTGAGTAAGCCACTCACGTCTGTTGTTTTTCTGTTGTCTAGTGTTCTACTTCTTTATTTCTTACGAGTGCCTGAAAACATATGTTTGTCTAATATTTATTTACCTTCCCCACCCCATTTTTAAAAAATTGACCCACCATTCACCACGTTTTACTGCAGTCCTCCTCGTCGTCTGATAATAATATGGCAGTAGTCGTTGTAGCAGTGGTAATAGTAGTAGAAACAGCAGTAACGCTAGACAACCAGAGCAACCGAGTGCAAATGAGAATATGTAATAGGAAAAATACTATTAGTGCACCGGAAAAATACAGCCGCACGTTACGAATAGGTCCTTGACCTGAGAATGGAACACGAAAACGGTACAGAAAAAAAAAAAAATGCAAACTAATCTACGTGCACAGCTAAGATATGACCTTGTTGTCGCATTGTGGCCTGCATTCTTTACGTGTCGTCATAAGACTTTACCTATGTCCTGTTTTCGTAAACCACAATGTACCACATTTTTTTTTTTTGCTGTAGTCCCATCATATTCTGATTAACTTTGCGAAGTGCAGGTCGCCCTGTGCACGTGAGTCTCAGCCGCGTTCTATTAAATGCTAAATATTTTACAGCTGGGCTATTCAGTATAGAATAGATTGCCAGTTTTAAGCTCTATTTGCCAAATTTAAATAGCAGGCGCCATAAAAAGAACTACGGTTGTTTACCGTAGAGCTAATGAACAAACGTAAACTTCATTTCATCAGGGTAAAGAAAAAGGGCATGATAGCCTTTTTACATTTCAGCCCTGCAATAATACAATTCTCAAAGTGTTTTTCATTTTTAACTTCAGGAATAAGTAATTAATATCAACATTGCATTCAGTATTGCATATACTGCGTTCGGTAATTAAAAACACACGCGTACATTCACACACACACACACACACACACACACACACACACACACACACACACACACACACACACACACACACACACACACACACACACACACACACACACTCCCACACACACACACATAAACATGTAGCAAGCTTGGTTTATGAGTTTACTTAATTTTAGTTAAAGTCGGTTTGTTTGGTCGAAGTAGCTGTCGACTATAAGTTTCATTCACACACCCAGTGTACAAAAGTACATTTATCTAAAAACTGTAATATTTATCTGACATTTATCTAAATGCGCAAACATTTATCTTAATACCGTAACATTTATGTAAAAGCACTATCATTAATATAACAGTACTAATATTTATCTGACATTTATCTAAATGTGCTAACATTTATCTTAATGCCGTAACGTTTATGTAAAAGCACTATCATTAATATAACAGTACTAATATTTATCTGACATTTATCTAAATGTGCTAACATTTATCTTAATGCCGTAACGTTTATGTAAAAGCACTATCATTAACATAACAGTACTAATATTTATCTGACATTTATCTAAATGTGCTAACATTTATCTTAATGCCGTAACATTTATATAAAAGCACTATCATTAATATAACAGTGCTAATATTTATCTGACATTTATCTAAATGTGCTAACATTTATCTGACATTTATCTAAATGTGCTAACATTTATCTTAATGCCGTAACGTTTATGTAAAAGCACTATCATTAACATAACAGTACTAATATTTATCTGACATTTATCTAAATGTGCTAACATTTATCTTAATGCCGTAACGTTTATGTAAAAGCACTATCATTAATATAACAGTACTAATATTTATCTGACATTTATCTAAATGTGCTAACATTTATCTTAATGCCGTAACGTTTATGTAAAAGCACTATCATTAACATAACAGTACTAATATTTATCTGACATTTATCTAAATGTGCTAACATTTATCTTAATGCCGTAACGTTTATGTAAAAGCACTATCATTAATATAACAGTACTAATATTTATCTGACATTTATCTAAATGTGCTAACAGTTATCTTAATGCCGTAACGTTTATGTAAAAGCACTATCATTAATATAACAGTACTAATATTTATCTGAGAGCCCTGAGGTGAGATGGATATTGGGGAGAGTTTCCCAGAGAGTCAACATGAGAAATAGGACAATCTGAATTAGGGGATAGCATGGGCAAGATGGGTAGATAATTTCACAGTTCCATGTGATAGCTGTAGAAGAGAATCGTGAAGTGAGTCATCTTCTCGCTAGATCTAGCCTAGGCTGTTGGGGTGTGTCTATCAATATGCGTACAAGTGTGAATTATGAAACGCTCGTTTTTAATAGCTCAAACTGACTACACTGAGTCAGAAAGACAAAATTATTGTCATTAAAAACATTCCCCACGCATAAACTGAATAACTTCCTTTACAAGACGCATAAATTATATATATATATATATATATATATATATATATATATATATATATATATATATATATATATATATACATATATATATATATATATATATATATATATATATATATGTATATGTATATATATATATATATTTTTTTTTTTTTTCCGTACGCCCGCTAATCCTCGAGGCGAAATCTCAGGTTATTATTAATGTCTAACCTGACATTGATTTTACGTGAGTATCCCTTTTTTTCTTGTACAGAGACAGGTGTCCCTCGCCATTCAGGCAGATACTCGCCGATTTCGGAGGTAATATATATATATATATATATATATATATATATATATATGTATATATATATATATATATATATATATATATATTATATATATATATATATATATATATATATATATATATATATATGTTTACGCGTGTCTATCTGTCAGAATCTCTCTCATCATTGAATAAAACTGGATGCTTGGCAATGTTCTTCTCCAATGTTTGAAGTACTTAATTTCTTTCTGACATAAAGTTCAATCGTGTAGGTGGATATTTATTATTTCTTGCGGCTTTATACATTTAGACAGTGCAATGTCCACGTTGTTGTGATCGTGGCAGTCTCTTATAAAATCACTGCACAAGGCAGTGTTTTGTTGAATAATCTGCTTGTGAGTGCCGTATTAATATTATTCCTTATTCATATTTAAAAATAAATCTTGAACATTTAGTTAAGTCGCTGGTTCAGACTTCCTCTCTCTTCCTTTTATTCAGTCTCATCTTACTCATTCACTCTTACTGATCTCTCTTCTAGTAAAGATGACTGCGAGAGAGACTGACATTACGAAAATAATTATGCGAGTGGACTTGGAGAGAGAGATAATATAAATATATTCTTACTTCCAGACTATCTTAAGATATTCAACATCACATTTAGTGATATCCATTTCGCCTTAGTATTCTTGCAGCACACTAGAGTTCTCTAACTCATGCACTTCATTATATTAACTCCCCGACAAATACCTGTCAGTTCCCTAAGAGGCCGTTCAACAAAATTACGCTAAACTTTCCTGTCGTGTGTCATCCGTTCAAGGTCTTTCCGTGACTTCTTTGTCCCTTTCAAGAATTGTTTCTTCAGTTCCCCTTTCTGTGTCATCTTGGTCTCAATATTTGATATTTCTTTGTCGTTCCTCTTAATTATGTTATCCTTTTTCCTAATACTGATTTCTTGTTAGTCGTAGCAATTTTGTCATTTTATTTCTCCTTTATTTCTTCTAGACCGCTATTTATCGATTCTTAATAATCAAGATCCCTTCTCGCGTCTTTAGGGGGACAATGTGGATGTAATCTAAACAACGTCAGGAAATCGTCCTAGTACAAGACAACCAGTAAATTAAAACTATACGAGAGCTGCATAATTTAAGTACTTCTGTACGGTGCAGAATGCTGAGAGTAGGAAAAGAAAATGTCCAAACTGTCCTCTTTCCATGCAACATTCCTAATGAAACTTCTTCGAATTGTCTGGCCGAACGTCATCATCAACCAAGAAGTGCTAACTTGGAGCCATAAAATCGATATGCTCACCATCATTGCGGGTTGACGTTGGATCTCGGTCGGCAACATCCTCAAAAGAGACCCTGTCACCACCTCCAGAACTGTATACTATGGATTCCAAAAGGGAAGCGAAAAAGAGGTCGACCAAAAGCAACCTTGTGGAGAACTGAGGAAGCAGAGATGCTTAGCATGAAACAGAGCTGGGGCACAACACCAAAGATGGCTGCCGACCGAGTAAAGTGGAAACAGATTGTTGTTGTCCTACCAGACGCTACCAGGCGTGATGGTCACTGATTGCTTTGTCAGTCAGCGGCCAAAGACCATAGAAGAATAAAAGATTGCGTAAAATGAACTTCCGTTCTTATCTATTTCTTTCAGCTTCGTGGCAGTTTTAAATTGATTACAAGATCACGCAGGCATAGATAATAGCGGTGCTTAGAATAATTTTTAACACAGAAAGGGAAGTTTTCATAATGAGAGCTAATATACTAATGGTCTTAGCCGTGTGCTTTTTGGCTGCTGTTTGTGGTAAATATAGCTGTTGTGTTTGGTAAATATAGCTGTTTTTTTTCTGGTAAATATAGCTGTTCATCATTGTTGCTGCTAAAAATTTGTCGCAACTTATTCTGACCATGCATTTTGACTATATTCATTTTTTAATGCATGGGAGGGAACTCATGGAATTGTAGTCACTTTTATTTCTACAGTCGTCTAATCTTGATAGCTATCGTTAAGAAGTTGTCTTATCTTGATAGCTAGGGTTGCCGATAGCTGTGTGAACGATTTTGAGTCACGACCATATATGGAGCGCTCAGATCGTCAGTTCTTTGAAAACAGTTGGCAATCGCAATGTTTCAAGATTCATTTCCTTTTAAGGTAATAGGTCTTAAGTCGAACATTGTAGAACATTCTTCGTTTCGTAAATTGGCCTGAGTTGTATTCGATTCGCGTTTTCTGCGCATGTCCCTTTTTGTGGCGTTGGTAAAACGATTTCCGCCCAGGTCAGTCTGTGCTGAGAAGCTGTGAAGGCGAGACGTAGCTATGTGCTAGTCTTCGCTTAGTTTATTCAGGAAGGAGTCCTCATGATTGTTGTTCCTATCTTGAGATGATATATCTCTGTGTTATTCCTAATGCCTGGAGGCATATGTGATTATTCATTTAATTCCTTATGAACAGGTAATTAAATCCCTTTTTTGGCTGAGTAACTTTATCGCCATCTTGTGATGTTGACTTTTGCTTAGCCTGCCTTATTCGAAAGTCTACGATATGACTAGTTTGCTCAGCTCACGATCCACTTAGATTGTCACGCATCGATTGATGCCTGTCCTACGGACTATTTGCTTCCTGAACTTTGTTGATGGATCTAGGTTTGATACCTTTGCTGTATAAGAACATAGAGGACGATAGTGTGACGCTCAAAAGACATGCCTGTCTTGTTGAGGTCAGATAGAGGAGACCATATTTAATCTCCTAGTTGATATCTACTAGCCCTTATGGAAAGGGGAAGTTCACTACCTGACTACATGTACAGCTTGTCATGATATCCTAAAAGGCAGATGATGCACATTATTTTGATGCTGTCTGCTGTGCCTGTTGAATTGACGACATATGTAATAATGACTGTTTGATCGTACCTATGATGTACCTGCTTGTTTATGTCTACACACTTCGTCATTGTGGCGTTTATAATAAATTATACAAAACCGTCACTAGCTGTTGCAAGCATCATTGACTTTTCACGTCGTGAGTTAACGTGACGTCCTTGTGTGGATTGCCTTGCTTGTAATGCTCACTGTCTGAATACACATCTACATCCTACACACTTAAACCAGACAAAAGACACCATGCTACTACGCCTCATCATCCCTGGTGTCTGAGGGTGGCACACTACTCTGCAAAGGCCAGGATTGTTATACCTTTAGAGAAGCAGATGAAATACAACACCCTCAACGCTGTGTGGCAAATGTGACATCATCCACGGGACATTTATCAACACATGTAATACTTACGCAACATTTGCTACGCAACAATCATCATGTGACGTATTCTTTCCAGAACGTTGTCTCCATTACAGCTGCTCTGAACGCATCACGATTCTGGGCAAGTCGACCTGTATCAGCCAAAGACAAGTTCAGACTCTCTGTGATGTCCTGGGTCCACCGTCGTCTAGGTCGACCCCTTCCCCTTTTTCCAGGGACCATGCCTTCCATCACTGTTTTTTCCAGACTATTATGTCTTTTTATTTGACCGAAAAATTTCAGCTTCCTTATTGCGATAGTATTTAGGAGCCAATGTTCCTGTACGTTTAGTGAGTGCAGTACTTCTCTGTTGGTCTTTTTTTCTGTCCAGGGTATTCTCAACATCCTTCTGTAGCATTTCATTTCGAATGATGTAATCTTTTTTGCAACTGTTTTATTGAGTGTCCAAGTTTTCTGTATGAAATATAGCTGTTGGTTGTAGTAAATACGGTTTTGTTTGTAGTAAATATAGCTGTTGTGTGTTGTAAATATAGCTGTTGTTTGCGGTAAATATAGCTGTTGTTTGTGGTAAATATAGCTGTTGTTTGTATTAATATAACTGCTATTTATGGTAAAAATAGCTGTTCTGTGGTAAATATAACTGTTATTTTGTAGTAAATGTCACCGGTTGCCTCCCCTTGCTCCGCAGTGATGGTCCAACAAACGCCAAGACATAGAGTATCTAATGTGGGTCTTCAAAGTTATCTACCTTCGCACAAGATTACTCTTCTCAGAGATGCAGATAGATGGATGATAATGCTTCTACCTTGAGGGACTTATCACAAGATATTTCAGAAGTCAAGAACAATGATAACACAGCCCTAGCAAAAAAAAAAAAAAAATTTTTTTGTGCCAAACATTTTACTCTTGATTGTACATAAATGAGGCCTGCTCAATTCAAATATCACATTTACTTGTCTGTAGCAGCTCTAGTTTTTGAGATACAGACATTTTTCTATTTCATTAATACAGGGTGACCCAAAAAAAAAAAAAAAAAAAAACGGGAGCCCGTTTTTTTTGGGGTCACCCTGTATTATTACAAAATTTTCTATATAAGGCTATGTAAAAAAAACTATTGCTGTCTAGTCCTTTACAAAAGAAAACTGCTTGTTTACTCTCAGTTTCAGTTTTCCAAGAATCGTCCCAGAATTGCCTTTTTTTAGATTTTAAGCCACTGCATGCATGTTAGGATGCTACTTATTTTATTACACTTCTAACAGAGAATGGCATCATCTTCAAGAAGAGCATGATTTCTTTCACTGCATTTATTTTGTTATATTTGTGGAGAGTACACTTTCAACGAATGATAGAAATACAACAGAAGTGATTGCGTCATTAATAGGCTGAACTGCCCATGGTGGACTTCTGGTGTCGTGTATTGTGGTTCGCACTGTTGACCTGCCATTGAAACATCATTTTCTGATGATGCGTAGATGGCAGGGCGGATAGTGTGATTCGCTTGCATGGCTAGGCGGGGTTGTCGCACGGAAGATCCAGTGTTCAAATCCTGGGTAAGCCACTCATGTCTGCTGTTTTTCTGTTGTCTGGTGTTCTACTTCTTTGTTTCCTGCGAGTGCCTGATAACATACCTTTATATTTGTTTCATATTAATTTTCTAGCCTTGAACCGGAATTATCGCTCAATTGAAACTTACAAACTAAATCCTATAGAACGTCTGACAAGAGCCCGAATTAGCTTCGAGATGAACCTCGTTTGTCAGATCGACCTCCCTACCGCCCACGTGAAACATTAAACATAGAACATGCAATACAAATAATATTAGAATGGACATATTAAAAGAAAAGGGCTCAGCTAACATAACAAGGTGGAAAGAACAACAGCGTGTTTACTTATCTGTTTTGATAAGAAAAAATTTCCCGATCCTCACAGGATTGTCGAATTCGGCATTCGGGGGCTGTATTAATGAGCCAACATACAAATGTAGACGTGGAATAATACTGTGTCCAACGTTAAAGGTGGTAGTTGATGTAGCCTTGACCTTGAGTAGCCGTTACACATGATTCCAAATCCATGTTGAGTATAATATTGAAGGTCAGCGTTGACGGTTTAATTCCTGATGCGACCTTGAACTCCGATTAAGGTGACCGTTAGATTTGATAACAAGTCCAGGATGTTGTCGCCTTGAAAGACCGCATTCTTCTTTTCAACGAGTTGAATTGAGTACGTTCCCGTGAAACTTGATATTTTCAGCCCACACTGGCATACCATATTGTTGTAGTCTTTTCTTGGAGGTGGATATGGTAGACTACAAGGGCGTGCTGTTTACGCGAAGATTCTTTTTATTCTTTTATAAGATGTTAACCAGTCCACATAAAAATGCAAACAGGGGCACGTCATCAAGTGCCAATACGATTATAGAAGAACTCGGTGATGAAAACTGGTACATGATTTATTTGACAAGATACTTGGACGAGACGAAATATTCAACATTGTTTGACGGTTCATCTTAATAGTATGAAGGTGAAGTAATTTCATTTCAATAATCCACCTAATTAATTCCATACAAAATCCTTTCATCAACTTATAGTTATAAAAAATCATGAGGCAGATAGATCATAAGGTGAATCCACTAACGGTTGACATTTTTCCCAAGGACAGAGATCCTCATTATGTTTCAAGGCATCTAAGGTATATATTACAACTATTGTCCTGTTTAACTGGCCTCGTAAATCATATAAGAGCCTCTGAACATTTTATTATGTCGGCATCCTCTGAGCAATC
Organism: Oreohelix idahoensis; assembly: GCA_024509875.1. NCBI lineage: Eukaryota > Metazoa > Mollusca > Gastropoda > Stylommatophora > Oreohelicidae > Oreohelix > Oreohelix idahoensis. The sequence goes on along the minus strand of JAMPIV010006306.1, from coordinate 362,501 downwards.
AATATTTAATTACAGTTCTTTGAATCACCTCTCTTTATCGCCGTGACTCATATGACGGCATTTCAAGAATATATCCTAGTAGATCCATCTCTTTAAAACTTCACTTCAATTTTTAACATGTCATGTAGATTTTCAACGACTGGACTCCCCAAGCTTATCCATTATAGGACCAACGAGTGTAGGCTCTATCTAGAGGTCGACTTTGGGCGAGAACGTCTATAAACGAATATATATATATATATATATATATATATATATATATATATATATATATATATATATATATATATATATATATATATATATATATATATATATATATATATATATATATATATATATATATATATATATATATATATACAGTACTTTGCAAAAAAATGGCAGTCATATTGGTTAGCTAAATATGCTGAAATCTAATTAAATATGCATGTTCTGCCCAAAATTTGCACTCCACTTAAGTGAGCAAACACTACCAAAAGTAAAAAAAAAATTAGCGGAGAGTAAAGTCCCTTGATAATAGAGCAGACGACAATTTCTAATGCTGTGTCAGAAAATGGATACTAAGTCAAAGTGTATGTTAATTTCACAGCTTTGGAATGAAGGAAATCAAACATGTTCCAACATTTCTAAAACCTTGAACATTCATGAGCAGACTGTCTACAGAGTTGTGAGTAAATTAAAAGCAGGTAATGGAATCGAGCGAAAGGAAGGTAGTGGGAGGCCAAGAATTTTGGACACAAAGGACCATCGGCATCTCGCCCAAATCGTTCGGGCTGGGCCAATGAAGAGTGTAGAAAACATACGGCAGCGCATGATCGATTTGGGAAGCCCAGAGGTATCTAATGCTACTGTCAACCGGGAGCTACACAGGATGAATTACACAAAAAAGCGGGTAATTTCGTCACCATTGCTCACAGAGACTCATAAACATATGCGCTTGAACTGGTGCCACGAACACCAAAATTTGTCATGGGACAATGTGATTTTTTCAGATGAATGTTCTGTTTGGTCTTATCCTGCTCAAATAAATATTTGGACGAAAGACTCTGTAACGCCTGTGTACCAGTGACCGAAACATACCCAGAAATTCCATCTTTGGGGAGGGGTGTCAGCAAGAGGTGCCACCCCACTGTGTGTTTTCACAGGAATTCTCACGAAAGAAAGGTACATCGACATACTAGAGGGACACCTTCTGCCATTTATGCAGGTCATGTACCCCGATGGGTGCACATTTCAACATGACAATGACCCAAAGCATACAGCTCATACCACCAAAGCATGGCTGCAAGAGAAGAATGTGATAGTGCTGAAGTGGCCCAGCAACAGTCCCGACCTAAACCCAATTGAAAATGTTTGGGCACTACTCAAGAATCATTTTAAAAAGAGTGGACTCAGAGACGTTGAACAATTGAAGAAGGTAGCTGAAAAATACTGGGACAGTCTGACTCACAATTACCTACAAACATTTGTGGGAAGTATGCCTCGCCGCATCCAGGCTTGCCTTGCTGGAGAAGGCAACATTATATTGTACTGAAACCACTGTTAATAGATAGGGGAGATACCAATCTTCCTCTGGACATACAGTTTTTATTATTATTTGCTTCTATCAGTGTGCTGTGTTGCGAAAATATGACTGCCATTTTTTTTTGCAAAGTACTGTATATATAATCTCCGTACAACTAGGACGAGAATAAAACTTACGCTTCTGACAACATTTTTATTTTTATTTTATATTAATGAAACTAAACAGAAATTCCGTTCAACCTCTGATGGGTTATAATTAGGATATATATTGTTTTAAATTCCAAATAATATGAACAACTGCCGACATGAGAAAGTGGCATCACATTTGAAAATAGGGATACTCACAATTGTGCTTAGGACTATACGTTAAATAATAAAATAAAAAATAAAAAAACAAACAAACAAACAAACAAAATCAAGAAGAAACTATGAACAAGAATAATATTAAAGTGGAGGGGTGTAAAGGCCTGGTGGTTCTAGTTATATAACGGACTTTACCAGATATTTAATTGACTTTCATCTGTTTAAAGTCACATGCATTGTAAGAACAGCATCAGACCTTCACATTCCCAGCCACTGTATATTAACATGTGTTCGTGTTAAATATTGTTTGACTATATTATGCAGTTCCCTAGGTCTGTCTATTCTCAACACCTCCTCTATATTTATAGGTAAGTTGGATGCCTGCAAATAATCCAATATTGGTATTCTCATTTGGTCATACCTCTTACACTTTAACAAGAAATGTTCTATATTATTGTCTTGAAGACATCCTGCACAGTAAGGTTCTTCTATTCTGAAATAGCCTTTTCCCAGCTGTAGTCTGAGAAGTTTCTTATTACTGGGAATTTTCAATTCCCTAGATATCTGACATTTTCTTGTTGGAGCCCTGAACATCTTATATGCATGTCTTCCTTTCAGATTTTTATCCCACTCTGCTTTCCATTCATCTGTTATTAAATCTTTAATTAAGCTCTTAATTTCTGATTTACTCATCCCTACATTTATTAGATTTTTATCAGATCTACCTTTCTTGGCTTCTTTATCTGCCTTTTCATTTCCTTCTATGCCAACATGTGAAGGTATCCAAGCAATTAAGACTGAACATCCTCTGGAATATAAGTATGTAGTAGCCAGAAAAATCGCCTCTGCTATATCAGGTCTACTACATTCTCGTAAGTTTCTAAGTGCTTTAATTGTTGAAAGAGAGTCAGTTAAAACTGTTAATTTTTTGGGAGGGTTATTAGAGAATATTTCTAGTGCTTTTAGTATTGCCCCCATCTCTGCAGTGAAAATGGATGTATTTTCCGTGATGCTATATTCTTTTGCCATTTTCCATATTGGAATATATATTCCTATCCCCAATTTGCCATCCTCTCCCTTGGATCCATCTGTGTACACAGTAATGCTGTCTTTTGATATTTGTTGTATATATTTATTGGCTGTGTTTTTAATATTTTCTATATTATTTGTTTTCTTAAGTATTTCTGCTAGGTGGTAGTCCGTGTCTGGTTTCTTGATCTCCCAGGGCGGAATCACTGGCTTGTATTCACAACTGTTATTAATTGATGTAATTAATGTACCCAGATGGACAATTTCCTCCATACACTTCCATCCTGTAGGGTATCTAGTGGTATTCATTGGCTTGGCCTGAGTTGTTAGTTGGCATCTGGTAAAAGCTGTATGTGCTGGGTGAGACTTATCCAATATAACTCTTTCTGACAACCGGCAATTACTTCTACACCGAAGGCCGGGTCAACGAATCAAAATATCTGCCCAACACATAGGGCTGACAGAATATCAACAGACAAAGAATGTCTGACCAAAATCCTAGCTCGCTCCATACAAGCTCTTACGTCATCTCCCCTTCTTTGACCACAAGCGCGTTAATTTCAAAATCCCCAAGAATGTGCGTTCTCGTGCACAATAAATTTAATATACCAAACGTATTACTAATATAACTCATGAACATCAGTTGGAAAGAATTCAAGACTAATCGACAAATAAGAGAAGACTCTAGGCAGAAATATGTCTCCGACTATATAAGGAAAAGACGATGGTCATATATCGGTCATGTCCTACGAATGCAAAACAACAGAATACCACTACAGGCGCTCACTTGGGTTCCTGAGGGTAAGCGGAAAAAAAAGGAAGACCAAAAGAAACACTCAGAAGAACAATAATAAGAGAAGGAAGAACGTTGGGCCTAAATAATGTGCAAGAGCTAAGAGGAGTGGCGTCACAACGAACAACCTGGAGAGCACTGGTTTCTGCCTTATGCGCCGTGTTTGGCGCTTAAAGAATTTATTATTTATTATTATTATTACTAATATCTCAGTTGGTGCGTACACTTTTAACAAAGACAGGACCTGAGACTGTCTATGTTTGTTAAAGCCTGTTAAGGACTTAAAAAGGACGCAAAACTTACTTTAAAGTAAAACTAGGTGACCAGGACAAGTCTTGGGCTCCTCATATTGTTTGCAAAACATGTGTTGAACACCTGCGACAGCGGACTTGTGGGAAAAGACAACGTTTAAAATTTGGAATTCCAATGGTTTGGAGAGAGCCCAAGAACCACTATGATGACTGTTATTTCTGTGTTGTGAATATTAAGGGAATTAATGGAAAAAATCACAAAAAGTGGGAATATCCAGATTTAGATTCTGCTAGGCGACCTGTTCCACACGGAGATGACATACCAATTCCAACTTTCAGTCAGATTTCGGATTCCCTGCTAGAAGATAAGACAGCAGTGGCATGTGGAACGACAAGTGACAGTGATAGTGATCTCGAAGATGATTTTTCAGATTCTCAACGCTTCGACCAGCTTGAACTAAATGATCTAATCCGAGATCTATATCTCTCCAAGGAAACTTCAGAACTTTTGGCTTCAAGATTGAAAGAAAAAAAATTACTGACTGCTGAAACAAAGGTTACATTTTATCTCAGCAGAGAGCAAGGTTTTATTCCATTCTTTTGTAAAGAAAACAACCTTGTGTTTTGTACTAATGTAGGAGGTCTTGTTAACAAAATGGGTGTAAGTTATACACCAGATGAGTGGCGACTTTTCATTGACAGCTCTAAAAGAAGTTTGAAGGGTGTTCTCTTACACAATGGTACCAAATAGGGCTCAATTCCAATTGCTCATTCTACTACAATGAAGGAGGAGTATGCTACAATAAACACAGTTCTGGAAAAATTGAAGTATTTAGAACATAACTGGATGGTTTGTGTAGATCTTAAAATGATGAACTTCTTGCTTGGCCAGCAAATGGGATTTACCAAATATCCATGCTTTATATGTTTGTGGGATAGCAGGACAAAAGATATGCACTGGACAAAGAAACAGTGGCCGTTGAGGGATGAATTTAAAGTTGGAGAAAACAATATTGTCAATAAGCCTCTCATTGATCGAAAAAGAGTTCTACTGCCACCATTATATATAAAGCTTGGCTTGATGAAGCAATTTGTTAAGGCACTGAACAAAGATGGTACCTGTTTTAATTACTTAAGCAGAAAGTTTCCAGAATTGAGCATAGACAAACTTAAAGCTGGAATTTTTGATGGACCTCAAATTAGAAAGTTAATAAACGATCCAAATTTTATTGATTCCATGAACAAAACAGAGCCCACACCCTGGTCATCATTTGTTTTGGTTGTGTAAAACTTTCTAGGTAACTTTAAAGCAGACAATTATTCTGAATTAGTTGGAAACATGCTGTCGAGTTTTTGTGAACTTGGATGCAACATGAGCATAAAATTGCACTACCTCCATAACCATTTACATTTATTTCCGGAGAATCTTGGTGACTTTAGTGAGGAGCAAGGTGAAAGATTTCACCAAGATATAAAAACAATGGAAGAGAGATACCAGGGACTTTGGGATGCCCACATGATGGCAGATTACTGTTGGACCCTTAAGCGTGACTGTCCGGGCATATCACATTCCAGGAAGTCCTCGAAAAGATCCTTTTTGCGTGTTGACTAAACAAGTGCTAGTGATAAAGTTTTATTACATTTTTGGTAATATATGCACAGTAATTACATATAATATGAATGCAGACTAAAGTAAAAATTCCACTGATAGCACCTAACTCTAGGATTGTACATAACAATTGCCCTACTAATATAGTCATTCTTAGTTATCTCAAAAACTAGAGATGATAGAAAAATCTGATTACATTTTTGGAATCAGCAACCCAAAATTACCCAAGAACAGCTATAAAATTTAAGGCACCAAAATGTGTGTATACCAGTGTAATGTGTTTTAGCAATTTAACTTGTATCTGCCCGCCGCTTTTAGTCAGGAAAGGGAAGATAGCAGAGGTCATATTCACGGTTTCTAGCCAAAGAATCCCTACTGTCATTGAGGAACCTGTTAAAAGTCTTGGCAGGCTGTACGATGCCTCTTTAAAAGACTCGAAGGCAGTGCAACAGACAATAGAAATGGCAGACAGAGGACTACAGATCATAGACCAAAGCAGACTCCTGGGAAAGTTTAAACTGTGGTGCCACCAGTTCATGTTGATACCGAAGTTGCTGTGGCCACTGCTTATATATGAAATAAGCACAAGTAGAGTGGAAGCCATAGAGCAGGAGGTCAACAAGTTCATGAGAAAATGGCTAGGGGTACCACCAGGTCTGTCAGATGTAGCACTGTACTGCAAAAAGTCAAAACTTCTGCTTCCCTTCAAGTCAGTTGTTGAAGAGTACAAAGTTGGAAAAGCAAGGCTTGCAATGATGCTTCGCGAGTCAGCTGATGACGTGGTTAAGTCCATTCAGCCCACACTGAAAACGGGAAGGAAGTGGAGAGTGGAAGAAGCTGTTGATGCTGCTGAAGAGTCACTCAAACTGAGAGAGGTAATCGCATACACACAAACGAATAGACGGGGATTTGGGCATGGTGACATCCGCTGGTGGTCCAAGGCATCAAGCAGGGAACGCAAAGACATGGTAGTTCAGGAGATACGAGGAGCTGAGAATGATAAGAGGTTGCAAAAAGCAGTACAGCAGGTCCAACAAGGCCAATGGACTACATGGGAAGGAGCCCTGCAGAGGTCCTTGACATGGAATGATATATGGCATATGGCACCTCTTAGGCTCAGCTTCGTGGTTAGATCAATGTATGACCTGCTGCCGTCGGCCACCAACCTTGTGAAATGGGGAAAGTTGGATGATGAGCAGTGCCCCCTGTGCCAGGAGAGGCAGACACTTGAACACGTGCTCTCAGCGTGTAAGGTGGCATTAGGGCAAGGGCGATACACTTGGCACCATAACAAAGTGCTAAATGAGCTTGCTGCGACAATAGATCAGGCAAGAATGAAAGCGAATAGCAAAGTCCGGCCAGACACCGCAACCACATACTTTCTGAGGGCAGGAAAGTCAGCATACCCCAAACCGAGTAAACCTGGTAGCAGTTTACCATCTCTTCTTGGCTGTGCAAACGACTGGGAGATGGCGGTAGACCTACCTGGACGAGGGGCATATCCAGAGAGTATCAGAAAATCGCGGAGACGGCCGGATATAGTGCTTCATTCTTCAGCAACGCATCAGGTCATACTGATTGAACTGACCGTGCCATTTGAATCCAGATTAGACGAGCAACATTCATTCAAAGCGGCCAAGTATAGCGATCTGGCCGCGGATCTGAGACACGATGGATTCAGTACAAGGGTAATGGCGGTTGAAGTGGGCGCAAGAGGGCTTGTGGCTGCATCAGTGTATGATTTATTGAAACTGTTGGGGCTGAAGGGACAGTCTAGAACAAGGGCACTGAAGAGGTTTAGCGAAACTGCCGAAAAGGCATCAGGCTGGCTGTGGAACAACCGCAATGGGCAATGGAAATCGTGACAATAAACACTGCGGTACAGAAATCACCAAAATTTTTCTAAGTCCACAACGCTGAGTTTTTTGGTGTATTAGTGAAAGGGCTGCGACTCTGGGGCAACAGGGGATGTATACTATAGGGAGTGTCAGGTACAGAATTTCAGTGGCTTACGGCGTGCAGGGGCTAAGGCTCGTCGGCTGCGCGCTAGTGTCTCAGTGCGTGTCCTTAGTTGTGAAGGGCGACGGAACGAACGGAATAATTTGTCTTCTCTTTGTTACTTTCACAATTGCCCCCACGGCTGGCGTTGTGGATTTAAAAGTTGCTACTATAAGTGAAATGGGTTCATTTTCGATACAAGACAACAGGAAGCTGAGACGCTTGGGAGTCATGACCCAAGTGGGCCCGCCCCCTTAGAGTGTAAAGGAGTAATCGGGCCGAAACACTTGTCGGATGGGGGGACTCCTTCTGATGATCAGATTTCTTCCTGTTGTATCGCTCTATAAAGAGTTTCCTATCATAGCTCTACAAGCCCCCAACTGATTTAACAGGAAAATTCTTCTCTCTCTCTCTCTCTCTTATATATATATATATATATATATATATATATATATATATATATATATATATATATATATATATATATATATATATATATATATATATATATATATATATATATATATATATATATATATATATATATATATATATATATATATATGTATAACTATTACTGATTCGTACGTGTGCACTTCTTTCTGAAATAACTAAATCAACTATGAATTTGTCAACAACATAAAACAAATTTAATTATCAATTACTTTTGAACAAATGTAAATAAATAAGAGCCGGTGATTAATAAAATGTAAATGTCTTCCTAGAGAAGATGTCGGCTTTAGAAAGCTTAATGTTGAAAAGAAAAACTATGTTCTTCTGTATTTGGCCTGCTAGAAATGTCACTTAGCTGCTGTTGATGCTGCAGTTTCGGTCAATTCGTTTATGTGGCACGTCTCCAGATCAGTTCAAGAAGTAACCTCTTCTGGTCAATGCAGGTATCTTCACAACCCATGGAACGTGGGTTTCCAGTGTCGATCACAAGCTTTGGGCCACAGAATATTAGTACAACTGGTATCGTAAGTAGTACCTCAAATGGTCTCTTCGATTCGTACCACACATTTTAGAGGATTTAAAAGAACAAAACCTCTGCTAGTTTTTGCTTTCCTGATATTAATCAGGTGCCTTTCCTTCTGTCGGTCAACGGATTCCTTTCTCTGAATTTTCCCTGAGTATACATCATATAACTCAAGGCATATGACAAAGAAATCACAATTCTTTTAGTTAATTTAACTGAAAAATTGCGACTGAACAGCAGCAAGTGCAATGGCTTGTGCCTGGGAGAACATGTTTAAGTATACATACAAGTTATTACAAACGATGATAAATATATACATATGATGTCATAATCATCCACTCCCTGCTCCACATGGAGTCTGGGGTTACCTCTGCTTTTGGTTCCCTGTGATAACTAGCACGAAGCAATCATCAGCGCTTTGCTGTGGTGGTTCATGAATAAATCATTATCACATGATGAAGTTGCCATCCTCGTATGGACTAGTATAACCATCAGCAAGTTCAAACATGTCAATTTCAAAGTATATAAAATATGATACAACTCACCTCAATAGTTGGGACCTCGAGACTTCTTGCTCAGTAGAATAGTCTTGGCAACTTAATAAAGATGCCCCGAACACGCGTCAGGGTTATTATTTCTAGTTAGAATTCCTCAGTGATTTTGTGAATAGGTCCTGTATGAGTCCGGTTTCCGTATTAACAGGTAGATTGTCCTTGCTGTAGTGTTCAGAAGGAGTTCCGATACGTGTTTGATCCGGTCCTATGAGGTCAAAATCCTCACAACATTTCTTTTCCTGGCTTCAGTCCGAGCTGTCCACTTTTGACGATTCTGGAATGCATTGTGTTTTAGCCTCCGAATTTGCTAGGTTATATTGCAGTTTTCCTGCCCACGCTTCCACCTGGCGTTTCAAACAAAACTTCCAATCAGAATAATTGTTTATTTCTGACTCTCATATGATCCAATCCGCGAGCTAGAATGTAATTGGTCGGGGTGTCAGTTATTTACTTTTCCCCGTGTGTTTGAAAACATCATTTTAAAATTTATACACATGACCTCATCTCCCATATATGGTCCGACTTCTTCCATCCTCTTAAGTAACCTTTCAATTACGATTTGTAACCTCGCCTGCAGATAGTGTCTTCTCTAACGGGTTTCTCTGTAATAATTACACAGACAATGTCCGGACGGAAGTGATTAAGCAAATATCACCTGTACTTTCCTGGTCCCCAGAAGGTTAAGCTGCGACATATCGCAGACAACATCTAGCCTTCCTTTTGTACCATCCGCTCAAGTGTCTGAACGCGCCCGCAGCAAACAATGCACCCAGACGGCCATGCGCGTTTTGCGGGAAATGATTAATTAGATACTCACCAATACATTCCGCATACTGTATGAATTCAATCTGGTTCAACAACTTAAACGATTATAATTACTCCTTAAGAATGGTCAATTAACTGTGAAATAATACTATCGTAGTATGAATAAGAGGTCAACATATCTAAGGTGCTGCGATGGGACAGGTTTATGTGCAAAAAATGAAGAAATAAATGGTGAAAGTAGGAGGGAAAGAAAGGGAGTAAAAGGACATTACCAAATTCCGTCACAGTAAATATAACTATTGGTTGTGGTAATTAAAGCTATTATTTGTGGTAAATATCGCTATTGTGTACCTCGGGCATATCGTACAAGGCGACTAATTTGTGGTCATGCATGGGGTTTGCAACCTCATCCCGTAAAACAAACTGCTATATACAGGACTGCTGCAAGAGCATGTGAATGCTTGGTGCAGGCTTCCTGAAATTGGAAAAGCTGCAAGGGTGGCTCCATGCTCCATTGGGGGAGCAATAAGAAAAATGAGTGATGAATGAATGAATGTTATGGAAAAGTAAAAAAACACATGAAGAAGAGAACTTGAGACAGAAAACAATAAGAAGACACGGAAATATCCTGAGCGACAAAAGCACTTGGTACACGCTCGTTGAAGGTCTAAACTCTTTGGTGAGCTCAAGGATAATTATGTGATGATAATAATAATAATAATAAGATGGTATAATAACAACATCGAAGATGCTTCCGACTGGGTTATTCATACCGATGACTCATCTCTAAAATGTGTACTTTTTGAGTTCAGTCGTGAGACATTAAAAAAATAAAAGTGCTCCAACACTCTTGATATGCACTAGGTATGACATCACCAGACGTGGACTGTTACCAAGTACTTTGTTTGCTGGATCCATGCTCGCTGGTTTTATGTGTCCCAAATACAACCTGCACGTAAGTAAGAAGCCATATGTTATGAGCCCCGAAAACAATATATTTCTTATATATTCTGTTTCTTTTCTGAGTCTCTAAAGCAGGGTTTCTGAGCCGAGGTTCCTTGGAAACCTAAGGTTCCACCAGAGGTCGCTAGGGGTTACACGAGAGATCGTGATTGAAAAAAATGAATAAATAAACGCCTTTTTAAAAACTTTGCGCTATAATCAATAAATGAAGTGTATGGGAAAATAAAAGGATGGTCATGATGTGACATTGCATTTTTTGGATGCTACTCTGTTAAATGGCGCCTCTCTGTTTGTTAAAGTTCATTTATAAGATAAATAGCCAACATTTGGTTGCGTTAGTGACTGGTCTAGTGGTGTGTGTGTAAGAAATTACTTACATGACTGTGTGATATGATGATACACTTGTGCTCAATTACCTATATGACAGTTTGGTCTGATGGTATATTGTTTAATTACTTATATGACTGTTTGGACTGGTGGTATATGTGTACAAAATTACTTATATGGCTGTGTCACTAGTATGGAAGTAAATTGTGTCTGAGTTTAGACAGAGTATGAATGAGTAGTGTGAAAATAGATATAGATAGAGTCACGAATGTAAAATAAAGAGGGATGTATGACTTCTGAAGAGAAGAGATATGTAATAAGATATCTACTGTCTTCTTCCAGCCACACTCGAGACAATGTTTAGAATATCATACACTTCCTCCGGCCTCTCTGCTAAATAGGTTAATCTATTACAGTAAGGACAGCACAAAGTGACATCAAGTGACGGGTAGAAAGTGAATTATGACCGCTTAGAACATGTAAATATATTTTTTAATGAAAATCCACATAAAAATTAAAAAAATAATAACCTCATCAGCTCTGATGGGCTAGTGATTTTCTATCACAACAATATAAAGCCACGAACACCAGCGAATCGTATTGATTTTACACAGTCAAAGCCACATGAATACAGGTGTCTAATTAACTATCCGGGTTCAGCCCCCAGTCCTCTTAAGCGAAGACGGCCAATCCTATGTTGTTAATAATCTTGGAAGGTAGACACCTATCTGGCAAGGAAATCACTGTACAACTCCACCTAAATCTTTCTGATATTAGCTATAATCTCCCTCGTTAAGTACTCCTCAATTAGGAAATACCTATACCTCTACCATTAGTTGGGGTGTTCTAAAGCGATGGAGATAACTCTCTTTAGGGACCACGTACGAAACCAATTCGCTGCTAACCGCTTTTGGCTTGCGGCAATAATAGCAGGTGAAGGAGATTTAGCATGTGCTGGGACAATGACTCTCGCAGATTGATCTGACAATGACGTCTATAAGGAAACGAGTAGCCATCGGGGGGGGGGGGGGAGGGGGGGGGGGTTAAACCGGTAATGGTTAGTGGTGTAGTGAATCAACCAGATGTGTATAGAATACAACCGACTAACAAAGATCTATAGTGCCCTGTTAGTTTATGCAGTAATACTGGAGTGTCAATATGTCTGGTAGTATGTGCCTAGGTAAGTGGATGGCGATGGAAGCAACTCGTATGTGCTGTAGTGATGGATAATTGCAAGTAGCTGCAAAAGATTATGTGGTAATATGTAAGACTGGAAGCTGCCGTATATGCTGGAAGCAGGTACAGGGAATGTCCAATTTTCCGCGGAAAACGAAAATTCCTAAACACAATACAACTGTTATTTGTTCTGGCGTAGAATATCACTTTGTAAGGTAGAAGAATTCTCTTGAGACAATGGCCTGGAGTGTTAGGGACGCCTTTCTTATATAGTTAGGTAACGTCAGCAGGTGTTTAAGGTGGGTTTGCACGTGCATTGATGGCAGCGCAATCATGGCATAAGGACAAGGGAAGTTGTCTCCCTGGCGTCTCTTGATAAAAGAAAATTGCGACACTCTGGCGGTCAATCGAACGACCAGAATTCGTGATTCTAGGCGCTCTCGAACAAATGAAAGGCGACGGACGGTTTCCTGTGTGTTCAATTTCTCTCCGAATCAATAAAATGAGGGAACCTTGCTGCTACCCACAAGAAAGGGTAAATGCAAAGACTTTTAGCTTGGTGCCGATCCACACATGCAAAGGGGTGAAAATTAGCCTGTCCAACGTAAGAGTGACATGACTAAACTCAGAAATAGAGCTGTAGGAGCTAATACAAAGAAAAATTGGAGGAGATAAAATAGAGAATAAGACAAAGTCGGACCACTCAGCTAAAATTGACAGCGATTCACATTCAATTAACGACAGGCTGTTTGGTCTGGTGGTGTATATGTACTATATTACTGTCACTGGATTTCTTCCCCTTGCTCTACAGTGATGGTCCAACAGTGACCAGTATCACTGACAAACAACATTTTTTTCCGTTTCATGTTTACACCAGAAAAAAAAATTTACATCATTACTAAAGAAAGCATATGAACTTTATTTCGATTCGAAAGTTGATCATGCAAATTAATCTTGGAAGCCAAATGCAGTTTGTTCGACTTGTGCAAATACATTGGCAGTTTGGTTACGAAAATCGCCGAAATATATATTCAGAGTATCTACTGAGGGTCTTCCAAGATATCTTCCTTTCGCTCACGATTACTCTTGGCAGAGATTTGAATTTAAGAATGATGCTTCAATTCTAGGGAGCCTCATAGGAATTTAAAAATCAAGTACTACAGCTGATATTATCCAGACCGTAAAAACGTTTTATCTTCCAAAACCTTCTTTGAAGAGAAGAGAATGTTGCTCCTTTGATGAGCCCTCCACTGATTTAACTCAGTAAAATATTACGAGGGGCGTTCAGAAAGTAATGCACCACATCGTTTTTCTCAGCTAATAATGAAGATAGAAGCATGACATTTTGCACACTTCAAATATGGCATGTGCCAATTGTGTGCATCAAATTGCATCGCAACCGGCCAAATAATACGGCTGCCCTATACCGTTGAAATGGAGCGTGTTAGCAACTTGCGTTTTAAGCAGCGAATTGTGATAGAATTTCTCGTTGCAGAGAAGGAAACTGTTGTGAACATTCACAAGCGTCTATGTGATGTGAATGGAAGTTTTGCAGTCGACAGGAGTACAGTCAGTCGCTGGGTTCAGAGAATCAAAGAATCAGGAAGTGGAGATACGGAGCTGCTTGATTGGCCGCGCTTTGGACGTCCTGCCACAGCCACCAACGCAGAAATGATGAAATGTGCTGAGGGCATTATTCTTACTGATAGGCGAATCACTACTCAACAGTTGGCCTTACAGCTGTCAGTCAGCATTGGTAGTGCAAATGCAGTTATAAAAACTCTCGGATTTTCTAAGGTTTGCGCAAGATGGGTTCCTCGAAGTCTCACAAATGACCACCGATTGCAAAGGAAAGCAATTTCTTCTGAATTGTTGGAGCGTTTCAATGCTGATGGAGAGAACTTTTTGGCTAAGATCGTTACAGGTGACGAAACCTGGGCACATCATTTTGAACCTGAGACAAAAAGACAGTCAATGGAGTGGCATCATCCGCAATCCCACAAAGAAAGAAATTCAAGACAATTCCTTCAGCTGGGAAGGTCATGATCACTGTCTTTTGGGACATTGAAGGTGTGATTCTTGTCTTGTGGACGTTATGCCAAGAGGAGAGACAATCAATTCGCAAGCTTACATTAAGACATTGAAAAAACTCAATCAACGTTTTCGCAGAGTTCGGCCGCACAAGAATCCAGCAGACCTGCTTCTCCTTCACGACAATGCGCGACATCACACAAGTCTGGCAACACGGGAAGCAATCACCAAATTGGGTTGGACTGTACTACCCCATCCACCCTATAGTCCCGATTTGGCACCCTCTGATTTTCATCTATTTGGTCCTCTTAAAGATGCACTCCGTGGGACAAGGTTTGAAGATGATGAAGGAGTGATTCATGCAGCGAAGAAATGGCTACATGATCAAGACAAAATCTGGTACGGGCTAGGAATACATACACTTGTTTCGCGCTGGCATAAAGCCGTACAAGTTGATGGGGATTATATTAAATAATACCGATGTTTACATGATATATCCATGTATATTGTGTATAAAGTTCATGCTTTTTGAATAAACAGCTCCTGAGAAAAACGATGTGGTGCATTACTTTCTGAACGCCCCTCGTACTTCAACAGCTCTGTTTATTTGTATTTAAAATGACTGAGACAAACGGGTACACTTCACTCAAAATGACTACATCAACTATAAATTTGTAAATATACGGATAACAAATTTAATAATCAGTTATAGTTAACGTTGAAAAATAAATAAAAGGTTTAGTAGAGAAAACTTTTCCTCCCAGACGTCCGTATACACCAAAAGGCTTTGATGGAAGGCAGACTAGTTACTTGAAGTATTCTTTCTTCTTCAACTACCATAGGTGGCAGTCCAAAATACTCGGTTCCAGATGACTTGAAAGTACGTTTTTCAACCGATAGTTTTACAAGACATTCATGACAGCCGACATCTTTTTTTGAAAAAAATTCGCCCGTTGGCAGGACAACCATCAGTCATGCGCAGATTAGCTGGGACTTATGCAAGTTTGCCGCACCGGCAAAAAAGTTCGTAGAATAAATTTAAAACTTCTTCTGTCTTTCACGTTCCACTGTTATAATAGTTGTATACAAATTCATGACAATTCGTACTCCCCACACTGGCCACCATCTCTGTTGAGGCTTGTTTTAGTATTATTATGGAATGTTAATCTCTTGAGCATCGTGCTTGTGGATGTTTGCGAATGGTTTGGGGTTGTCAAGAAAATTACAGTTCATGTACGGACTCCAACAACTGGTTGATTTTTGGGTCCACAAATACATACATATTTATTATGCATTAAACAGATTCATTTGAAAACACAGAGTACATTAATGATTTGAAAGCTCCTATAGTCCTCCTTGGAACATCACATATCTGGAATACTTACTACGCCGTGCCATCACGGTTATCACTGAAGTATCGGAAACCAGACATGAATTTAATATTATCAAATTGCGATTGCAATACTTCTCTGAACAAATATTTCCTCGAACTCAATCCTTCTGTTCGGAATCTTTATATAATATCAGTGGCGACCTTCGTACAATATATATAGCCACGTAGAAGAGTAGATAATCTTCAAAATTAAGGAGCAACAGCTTCGACGTCCTTCTTGATCAAAATCTGATAACGAAAGGCCCCGTCTAACGGTTTGCATAAATTATGTTAAGTACCAAAACCACGTCATCACATACAAGTGACGTCAGACTAATATCGCGTTCATTTAACATTTATATAAGTGCAAAATACATCATGCTGGCCACGAATAGAACTGTTAGCGCGTAGATTAACTGATAACAGAACTAAACATGGTCAACATGTAAAATACATGATAAATCATCTTTAACAAGCTGGCACCAGGACTTGCAGTGGTGGTTCATGAAACAATCATTCTTTATGCAGAGGTTGCCAGCCTCGTATGAACTTGAATATCCACTTGCAATTTTCGCATGTTAAAATTGCAAAATATAGAATTTTAAAATGCCCAACTCACCTCAAATACTTTGAGCAATATATACTTCTGGCTAAGAGACGTAGTTTCAGCAACTTGGTTAAGATGCCTCTTACACGTCGTCTGAGGTATTACTTTAACTGGAATACCACCATGACAAAGAGTTCAGGTTCCTTGGGTTCTGGGCTTTCCGTATAAGTAAATGTAGAGTTGTCTTTGGGGTGTAAATCCAGAAGATGACAAATACGTAGTCCGGTCCTTTAAATTAGAATCATGATTCATTTCTTTATACTGACTTGTCTAACTGTCTTCTTGACAAGTTAAATTAGTAGTGCCGTAATCTTAAAATGTTGTAGATTTCAAGCAACACTCGGTCCATGCATCCACATTGCTACGTGAAGGTGAAGCCCAATCAGAGATGTTGTATTTTAACATCTCAAATGCCAAACCAATAGCAATCAGCTTGCGTATTTTGGTAGGGGCCAAGCCTCACTACCCTCTCATGGAAAACTCCTGCGTGACACATAAATTGTGAATTTTCAAAAGTCACTCCTATATAAGGTATTGCATCTTCCGTTGATATTGATCATAATTACAACTCACCACTTCATAGATCTAACACTGGTAATATCTTCCCTGAGTGACAACTTATCGTAACATTTGCCTACAACAAATCTGCCCGGAAACGATTATATCAAACTAATGCTCCAAAATCCCATTCTTTATCTTAAGTGCGTGCCTTTAATCTGTCATCAGATGGATATTTACCGACATGTTCATGCGCAAACGAACAATTATCAGGTAACAAATCTGGGCTGTGTCAATCATTGAGTTCATCATGTGTCAAACTCATGGCTTGTTATGTTTATTCCCAGACAGAACGTCGCGGTAACAGTAGCCGTATAAGCGATATGACAAACTCATCTCCGCTTTTATGCATTAATCCGGGCGCTTCCATACACTGTCGTTATCTTCCTATAAACACCTGATATCACTACACGAAATTGATGATCGTGAGTTGGGGCCTATATTGCCCCACCTGTGTCTAATCCGACATGGGATAGCCAATTAAACCCAGACAAGACATGAATTAAAGGAAGAAAGTGTAAACAATGAATGGAGCACATAATTCAGCAAACCAAATGAGAGGTAGATTAATAATTCCGTAGAGAAGAGAAAATGAGGAAAAGAGAACGGACAATCCTGTCACAATTACTTACATTGTACATGACTGTCTGGTCTGGTGGTGCACGTGTACGAAATTACTTAATGACTGTTTGGTCTTGTGATGTATATGTACACAATCACTTATATAAGTGTGTGGTCAGGTGGTATATGTGTACACAATTATTTATTTTACTGTTTGATCTGGTGGTGTACGTGTACAGAGTTACTTATATAACTATTTGATTAGATGGTATATACTGTATGTATAAATTAATTATACAACTGTTTGGTGTGGTGGTATATATGTACAAAATTACCTATATGACTGTTTGATCTGGTGGTATATATGTACAAAATTACCTATATGACTGTTTGATATGGTGATGTATTTGTACGAAATTACTTATATGACTGTTTAGTCTGGTATAATGTATGTACACAATTGCTTATATGACTGTTGGGTAGGTGGTATACGTGTATAAAATATTGCCTTTTTACAAATTGTTTTCTTTCAGGAGCTGCAATTGTGAGCCATCATGTGATCCAATAAAAATTGACTGAGTGAACCATCATGTTATCCAATCAAAATTGACTGACCAACACAGTATCTGAACATGGGGAAAATATTTGACTGGACCACAATACAAAGTCGTTTGTTTCTTTAATTTTTTTTTTTTTTTTTTTTTTTTTTTTTTTTTTTTTTTTTCGTACGCCCGCTAATACTCGAGGCGAAATCTCAGGTTATTACTATGTCTAACCTGACATTGATTTTACGTGAGTATCCCTTTTTACTTGTACAGAGACAGGTGTCCCTCGCCATTCAGGCAAATACTCTCCGATTTCGGAGGTACCCATTGCAGCTGGGTCGGCTCAGGAGCCGCCAATCCCTGGTCGACAACACTCCTTCAAATGTCCTCGCCAGGTCTCGAGTTAATCCAGTCCAATTCCCGGTCGACGAAAAATCCTCAAATGCCGTCGCCCGGGTTTGATCCTGAATCACCCGGTCGCCAGAGCGGTGTTGTAACCACTACGCTAGCGCGGCTCCCGTTTCTTTAATAAAAAATTATGTTATTTTGTTGGTGGGTATTTTGTACTTTAAACTTTAAGAACGCATTATATAATTGCCATTTATAACTATTTGTAGTGTGTGAATAAAAGGAGATAGATAGATAGATAGATAGATAGATAGATAGATAGATAGATAGATAGATAGATAGATAGATAGATAGATAGATAGATAGATAGATAGATAGACAGATAGTTTGATGGATGGATGGATGGATGGATGGATGGATGGATGGATGGATGGATGGATGGATGGATGGATGGATGGATGGACGGACGGACGGATGGATGGATGGGTGTTGGGTGTGATCATAGACCAGATTCCTTGTTGGAGGCCATATGTCCACTTCAGAGCTAACAATCATCATAACCATCATAACATCTCCCCATGGGATATAAGCCCTCAATAAACTCTCGTCAAGCCTTCCCGTCTAGTGCCATCAGTCCGAGGTTTCTTCTTGTCTTTTTCATCCCCTTCATGTCTGTCTGTAGCCAATAAATCTCTTAAAAATTATTTCAACTCTCAACTCTCAGAAATACTTTATATCTGCACGCTAACACACATTCTATTATGCGCATACTTCTGACACGCCAACAGTTCCTACAATGAAGAGCGCTGTGGCTTGTTTGCTTGAGAGATAACATTCCCACTGCTCAACTATTTTCACAGCTGAATATTTGTGGCGAGATGGGAGTTAGATAGAAAATTATAGATATAGTTCCCAGGACTGGAGAAGAGTTCTGTGAGCGAGATGTAGGGAGGGTACAGGACAAGTCAGGTAGTTAACTGCACGGTCTAGATGGTAGCTGTAGAAAATAGCTGTGAAGTAAGTCACCTTCTCGCTAAAACTATCCTATGCTCCAAGGGTGTCTCTATTAATAGTTGAAATGTAGTTTGTATTTTATCCCTACCAATTAAAGATTATTAATTCATTCTCTTAATTTCCACACAAAAACAACATTTTGAACAGAAACTGGAATTTAACAAAATCAGTCAACTGACACTTATAAAACATATCTGTACATTTACAAAATCACAGACTGAAAATTATAGATTGTTATTGTCTTTGTCATCATTACGGCCATTGGTGACTTCTGGATCTTGTTTCTTCAAGGTAACTACTACTTATCTGGTTCAGGTCCTTCCACTACAGACACTTCCCGTCATTAATCAGGTGTTGATTTAAAAGATCTTTATTTCCCTGGACAGAGCAGACTACGAAGGCTTGGCCATGTCCGCCGCATGGAAAATGGTCGCATCCCGAAAGAAATCTTTTACGGACATCTAGCAGATGGCAAAAGAACAGCTGGGCGACCGCAGCCGAGGTTCAAAGATGTGTACAAGAGAGACATAAGGGCATTGGGCATAAATCCAGCAACCTGGGAGGATGAAGCGGCCAATCGCACCATGTTGCGATGCTTTCTACGGCGCAACCTCAGATTGGGTGACAAGAAGCTCTCACGGCAAGCCGAAGACAGGAGAAAACGTCGAAAGGATCACGAGGAAAAAAAGCAGCTGATGGCTGTCACCTCAAGGGCGCATTCCCGTAGTCAGTTATGACTGAAAGGGCTATTATTATTATTTCCATACACTGGTAGCCAAATGCTACCATTCTGCGAATTGCGTAGGTGGTCCTTTAATCACACACACTGCAGTCTGTTGTGCTTCAGCTCGGAAGCTTTTGTTGTGACACTGTCGGATTTAGAAACATGGAACATATGCACGGATTATAGTATCTGTTTTTTTTCACCAAAAGACGATCTTCCGATGATGACGGGCCGCTATAGATAAGAACCCTCATTTAGACAACATAGTTCATGAGGCCGTGGTCATGTCAATCACAGAAGTACGTCATATAATAATATGTACGTATAGGGACAGAAATATACATCATTTACATTTTTTTTTCTGAATTCTGTCTCGACTACATCCGTTTGGTACTAAGTTAGACCAAAATTGATTTCCCTCTTAAAGATATTGCATCAACGAAATATTAAATTGAACGAAGAAACGAATAAAGCGAAGAAGAAGAGAGGAAGATGAGAAAGACGAACTCTTTGGCAACCAGAATTTAAATCCAGGCACTGAAAAATACTTTAAGCTCTTATAGCTAGTATTACGCAGTCCTGACAAGTACTTCTAGCTGCATCATGCTGTGCAGGATTGAGCAGGTTATATTTAGTTGGTACCAATTTTCAGTTATTTGTACCGGGTTTAGAGTACCCAGTTCAACACAGGTAGCTCAAAGTCAATGATAACATTAATATTTAAATATTACAGCAATTTACATAACACCAAAATACTTGTAACTCAGCGATTAATATAAGTTTAAAATACGTTTCAGACAGAGTATTACGGATCTGAACGTATCACTTATGCCGGTCTGCTCACAAGCAGGACAGCTTTTCTTTTCTAAGCTGTGGTCTGTTGTTATGTAACTTCGGCCAGCGAGTGTCAGTCTGCTGGACGTCTTTTCAGCTATGAATGACATTTTGAGAGTCCATAATTGAATCTACCCAACCTAAATCTTACCTTTTTCTTCTCGGAAGTCCTCCATGTGTACACTTTTTTCGCTTGTAACTTTCGTGGGATTTCAAAGCTGTTGTGCTAATTTTTCCACAAAATCCTGATGTCCTCGTCAATCACCAAAGATAATGATTTCTCATTGCCATAATTACATGTATTTGTAGTTGCTGTTCAATTCCCAAAAGCAATTATCTCATTCGGAACACTAATCATAGTTATAGTAGAATTGCTGGTGTGTGATTCATAATTTATCATTAGTTAACGTGGCAATTCCACAGTGTCTTTGCCCATGTCGCTACAATATTCTTCCACTCAAAATATCCTTCCTCGTCTATGATCTCCTGCTTGTACATCGAATTTTGTGTGGTAGGACACCTTCATACTTGCAAATATCTATCACTGTTAATACTGCTCATACCTTATACTTGGCGACCTGCTTTTGATCTTGCTAAACCTCGAACTAATCTCATTCGTAGTTGATTTAATTATGAAGGTCCTGGTATAGCGTATATGGTAAATGGTTGAAAGATACGTGCTACGAGGAAAAGTAGCAAACACAAAAAGAAGAAATTACTTCCTTGCTCCTTTTATCTCTATGTCTGTCTCTTCCGTATGTGTATGTTTGTGTGTGTGTGTGTGTGTGCGCGTGTGTTTGTGTGCGTGTATGTGTGCATTTCTGTATGGTGCAGAAACATGGACGATGAATAAGCATTTGGAAGAAAGAATTGAGGCTCTTGAAATGTGGATATATAGAAGAATGGGGCGTATCTCATGGAAAGAGATGAAAACAAATAAGGAGGTCCTAGAAAATCTAGGTATGAAAAGAGAACTAATGAGAGAGGTCAAAGTTCGGCAGCTAAAATACTTTGGCCACATAAAAAGGCATAACACCTTGCAGAAGACCATAACAGAAGGGAGAGTTGAAGGCAAACGTGCAAGGGGAAGACAGCGCTATAAGTGGGAAGATAACATCAAGAGATGGACGGGAAAGAGTCTATCAGAGTGTACCACCAAGACAAGAGACAGAAGACGTTGGAGATCCATTACAGCCAACCTTCGTTGTGGAGATGGCAACTGATGATGATGATGAAGTGTGCGTAACTGTGACGTTTTTGGTCGCTACCCATTTTCATATTTTCTCTCTCTTACTTTTTTCTCGCTTTTTTACACTTCTTTCTGTAATAATTCGTCATGTCTTTTTACCTGATCATCCCTGCTGAGAGAGTAGACAGGAGATGCAATACTGACCGATAGTCCTGTTGGTAAAACTCTCGTGTACCAAACATTGGCGCGCCGGATTAACTAGGAGATCGCCCCGCGAGCTTGGTTATCGATGAAATAGCTATTGTACTTCCTAATTTCTGTCGTGGAGAGAACACAACCCAGATGGTCACACGATGAATGTTTGTTTCCACAGGTACAGGGCAGTAAGTTATCCAGGTGGTGGGCTATTACGGACACGCACCTGAAAGACGGAATGCTGTAATAAGTTTCCGGGAAGACATTATTTGTGATAATGTAGGAGGTCGTGAGTGTAAAAAGAACCGATAATCGACGGAAATAGCAATTCTTTATATGGAAGGTGGCTTTTTAAAAATCACGCATAATTTTCCTATGAGGAAATTGTTAGGATAAACCCAATCATAACACGCATGATTGAATGCAATTGGCTGGACAATTCTAGATGTTATAAACAACACTTCTGATTAGAACCTGGTCAGATAGTAACAACAACTTGCATGGGACGAAAGTTGCAATATAATCTGCCACTTTCGCCGGTTTATAGCACTGTGAAATTCACCTCATCAAGAAGACAGCCAGCTAGCCAGAGTAATGAATAGGATCAGAATTCTATTTATCGGACCGGACCTTGTTTGAGAATCTTGTGGACTTATATCCCAGGAAAATTCTACCTACATTAACACGGAAAGCCGAATTCCTAGGAATCTGAAACACAAAGTCAGAATGGGAGCCTAGTGTAAAGAAATACCTCAGATCGCGTGTAAGAGGCATCTTAAACAAGCTGCTTTAACTATTTCTCTGTTCCAGGAGACAGTATTCCCAAAGAGATTTTAGGGTGAGTTGTACATTTTTAAATTCTATATTTTGCATTTATTAACATGTGAAAATTGCTAGTGGATGTCCAAGTCATATGAGGCTGGCAACCTCAGCGTATAGAATGATGGTTGCATGAACCATCACTACAGAGCAAAGGGAAGGTAACCCGTGACAGTTACATTCGTGAATGCAGTGCTAATATTCACTATCTACTGTTGCAGTGTTTGAAAACACTTTTAGAATTGTATTATTTTCGGCAAAAATTTTAAAAAAGGCAATAATGGCCGTTTCTTTACCCTGATGAAATAAAGACTTCGTTTCTTTCGTATGTGTTTGCTGTCACATAATTTTATTCGCTCTCTTTTCCTCTCTGGCAGTATTGAACTACCTTTATTGTGTTTACTAATTATGTGCACTATTCGATTGTCAGCACATTCCATTTTCCTACCTTCCGACAGTATTTGGTACTTTCGAGTTAATGTTTACACTCCTTTCATTTATTTGTGTCGTGTTTGTTTACTTGAGAATTTGATACACATCAGACCAGATTGGCTGGGAAGGTCATTTTCGTGTAATGACTCAGTGTTGTGTTTCACGGAAAGCGCCTGTCCATTATCGAAACTGGTCACATATTACAGACACACGAATGATTGGGGGGGGGGGGGGGGAATTACGAACGTAAACATTACCGAGGATGGACGGATATAGCAACTCCTTATATGGAAAATTGACCGTTTGAATTTTACAAACGTATGAGTCACGCAGAAAACAGAAAATTCCATGAGCAAAGTTATCATAACATGTACTTTTGAATGTATTGGAGCACATTTTGAATAATGCAATAAGGAAACTCCACCTTTTAATACGGAAACCAGACTCCTACAGGACCTACTCACAAAGTCACAGAAGGATTTTATACTAAAAATTATATACCAGACGCGTGTTCGAGGCATCTTTTCTACTATTCTACTTTTCTACAAGACTATTCTACTGAGCCAGAAGTCTAGATCCCAACTTGTTTGGAGTAAGTTGTAACATATTTGTATACTTTGAATTTGAAATGTTTGAACTTGCTGATGGGTTTACAGGTCCTTAAGAGGTTGGCAACCTCAGCACGTGAAAATGATATATATATATATATTCATGATCCATCACAGCAAAGCGCTGGTGATTGCTTCATGCGTGATCTCACAGGGGACCAAAAACAGAGGTAACCCCAGACTTCAAGTGGAGCAGGGAGTAGAAGATTTGGTTTTGGTTTGGTTTTTAAGGACTATCTTCATTGCACACTGACAACGCCATCAGTGCTGCGATCTCCCCACTTAGATCACACAAGGAGGATCTCTGTGCAGTGCACGAACTCCGTAGCACCGGCGAGAATCCCAATATGTGTATTTAATGTATAGGAATCACACATTCTATAAATATTTTTGTGGTGGATAGGTTTCCTAATTTTTAAATTTTGCCATGGATGCAGCCTGATAAGCCTACTCTTTAGGATTTACAACTGCCGTGTGAATTTAAACGTGCGCAACTTGCACACAGTACCTCCTATTTTTTCGCCCTTATTCGAGAAGGCTAGGCATCCGATCTCACTACCCATGAGACCAGGGGGGAGTATGAAGTAATTAGGACCACTGTGTCTGAAAACAATATTTTAATAAATTAGGATACCTCAACTGGGATTCGAACCCGGTACCTCTTGAATACGATGTAGACGCCATACTTCTGAGCCACTCCAACCCAGGGAGTGGGATATATATATATATATATATACACACACACACATATGAAGACATCATCTTCCACAGGGAGTGGAAGATGATGCCATCATATATATATATCTATAATAATAATAGCCCCTTCAGTCATAACTGATTATGGGAATTCGCCCCTGAGGTGGCAGCCCTCAGCTGCTTATTTTCCTGGTGCTCCTTTCGACGTTTTCTCCCCTCCTCTGCTTGTTCTGTGAGCCTCTCTTCGCCCAATCTGAGGTGGCGCCGTAAATAGCATCGCCACTTAGTGCGATCGGCAGCTTCATCCTCCCATGTTGCTGGATCCATGTCCAGTGCCCTCATATCTCTCTTGGACACATCTTTGAACCTCAGCTGTGGTCGCCCAACTGTTCTCTTGCCATCTGCTAATTGTCCGTAGAAGATATCTTTTGGGATGCGACCATCTTCCATGCGGCGAACATGGCCAAGCCAGCGAAGACTGCGCTGTCTAAGCAGTGTATACATACTTTGAAGGCCAGAACGTGGCAACACCTCGACATTTGTCACTTTATCTTTCCACGAAATGCCGAGGATGCGGCGTAGACACCGTAAATGGAAGGTATTGAGCCTTCTTTCTTGCTTAGCATAGGTCGTCCAGGTCTCGCTGCCACATAGGAGTGTGCTGGTGACGCAGGCATTATATACCGCAGCTTTGGTCTTCATTGTGAGTTTGGAGTTTCCCCAAACACGCGATGTGAGGCGGGCAAAGGTAGCTGCAGCTTTGCCAATGCGGCTGTCGATTTCTGTATCCAGTGAGAGTTTGTCATTGATGGTAGACCCTAGGTATGTGAAGTGGTGCACCACTGCCAATTCATAGTTATCGATAGTGATAACTGGTGCAGCACCCGCAGCCTGACTCAGCACATTCGTTTTCTTTAGACTTATTGTGAGGCCGAAGTCCTTGCATGCTTTAGTGAAGCGATTCATCAAGTTCTGAAGCTCCTGTTGGCTTTGAGTGACGACTGCAGCATCATCAGCGAACAACAAGTCTCTTATAGTGACCCTTCAGATTTTTGTTTTTGCCTTCAGCCTTGAAAGATTAAACAGACGGCCATCTGACCTAGTGTGGAGGCATATTCCTTCAGTTGCATCTCTGAATGCATGTTTCAAGAGTAAGGCAAAGAAGATCCCGAAGAGGGTCGGAGCCAGAACACAGCCTTGTTTAACCATATATATATATATATATATATATATATATATATATATATATATATATATATATATATATATATATATATATATATATATATATATATATATATATATATATACACACACATTTACTATCATTTGTAATAAGTGTATGTATAATTAAACATGTCCAACCAGTTGTCCGCCTTTAATTCTAAAGTTACCGGGTTCGCTTCCCAGTGCAGGGAATATAATTGATGGGATTTTTTTTTCAGAACCAGTGCTTCCTAATGATGTCATACTCTCTCCGGACCTCCTGGGTAGTGAGATCGGATGCCTAGCCTTCTCGGATTAAGAGGAGGGGGGGGGGATAGGAGGGCCGTGCACAAGTTGCGAACTTGACGATGTCCAGTCGAAATTTTCCCCAGTAAATTAACTAAAAGAGTGGTGATTTTCATCATATCCCCTGAATATATGATGTACGCTCAGGTGGAGTAAAAATTCGAGAAAAGATTCGGTTGACGAACAGCGGGAAAGGCGCCAGATTAATATCAGGAAAACAAAGACTAGGTAGCGGAATAAGTTCTTTTATTCCCTCTAAAGTTTGTGGTACGAGTTTACGAGACCATTTAAGATACGATTCTACGATACTAGCTGGCAGGGCCGTAAAAAAAAGAGGTAAAGGATCCAGTTATACGCCCATTGATGCATATTGGGAATATGGTGTTAGGCCCATATAGTCTCGACCATCGGCACACTAGGAGTGGTGTTGTCAGCACCACGCCGGCCGGCCTAACCTTCCCAGATTTGCTCTGGTACTCAACTGGGGCTGGGTCGACCAATGAGTCGTTTGCGGACTAAAAAATTCCAACCTAATCTGGGGATCGAACCTTGGACCACTGAGCTAGGAAGCCAGTGCACTAACCACTATGCTACCGCGTAGATATGACTTAATAAAGGGGGATGGGGTTTAATAAAAAAAAAATTTTAATGCACTGTTTTGGTACAGTATAATTTCCCCACAAACGTTTTTCACCAAACCCTAAAGGAAGGGGGGGGGGTGTTTAAACCCTCCCTCCCGTATCAACGCCTTGTTAGCTGTACTGCTCTTTGTGGTTCAAAGCTTGCGATCGCCACTTGAAACCTACCATCAACGATTTGTGACCAGGAGACGTGTCTTCGCCACAGAAACGAATTGACGGAAACAGCAGCATCAACACTTCAGCAGTTTGGAAGCTAAGTGACATTTTAGCAGGCCAACACAACAGAACTTATTGAGCTATATTCCACAAATAAGCTTCCTAAGGCCGATTTCATTGTCGAAAACTTTTCAGTAATCTCCAGGTTATATTTATTTGCATTTGTTCTAAAGTAATTGATCATTAAATTTGTTATATGTTTTTTTTCTTCAAATTCAAAGTTGATTTAGTTATTACAGAGAGAGAAAGAGAGAGAGAGAGAGAGAGAGAGAGAGAGAGAGAGAGAGAGAGAGAGAGAGAGAGAGAGAGAGAGAGAGAGAGAGAGAGAGAGAGAAGTTCACACGGGTGAGTCAGCATTTTTAATATATCTATATTTTGATCTATAGAGCCAAATAATAATACGAATTTCACTATTAATTCAGTTGGGGGCTTGTACGAGCTAAATTAAATTATATAATAATTCTTCATAAAGGTTGTCGGGCAGATACAAAGTTAACATTGCTAAGACACATTCAGCATTGTTCTTGATTTCTGAAATATCTTGTGAAAACTCCATCGAGGTAGAAGCATCATCATCCTTCTATCTGCATCTCTGCCAAGAGTAATCTTGTGCGAAGGTAGATACATTTGAAGACCCACATTAAATACTCTAGGTTTTGGCCATTGTTGGACCATCACTGCAGAGCAAAGGGAGGCTGTCACGGATTGCCTCCCCTGCTTTGCAGTAGTGGTCCAACAAAGGCCAAAACTCAAGAGTATCTAAACTGGGTCGTTAAAGGTGTGTACCTTCGCACAAGATTACTCTTGGCAGAGATGTAGATAGAAGTGTAATGACGCTTCTATCCGAAGGGAGGGTTCACAATATAATTCAGAAGTCAAGAACCATGCGACATAGCGCTCAGCAATGGTTAACTTATATCTGTCCGTCGGTTTTTTGTGAAGGATTTAAGCAATGGTATTTAGCCCGTTCACGCCCCCAGCTGAAATAATTCAGCGAATTCCTCTTATAATGATATAGCTCTGTTTAGAGGTAAATATATGTCTAGGTATATATATATATATATATATATATATATATATATATATATATATATATATATATATATATATATATATATATATATATATATATATATATATATATATATATATATATATATATATATATATATATATATATATATATATATATATATATATATATATATATATTCTGGCTCATACGTTTGCTTTCATACATATTAAAAACACTGAAGCGACTATGATTGTTTAGTTTCAAAACAACATGTTCCAATTCTAACAATTAATTAGTCTTTAACAGTTAAAATAAATATGGAAAGATTGGTGAAATTTTGCTGTAAATACAAGTTTTCGTCACTGAGACGTAGGTGAGGATTTATCAAAGTCCGTTGCTTTCGCCTATTTTACACGAAAACTTAACTCTAGGTGAGTCCTGTCGCCGTGGTTTCCGTCCCTTCTTTCTGGTGATGTATGTACTTCTCCACATACTAGCGGCGTCGTAACGTTAGTACTTCAAACCGTCTGACGCTGTAACCACGTACCCAAATTGGGTTATACACAATCTCCTCGCACAGGTTTCGGATGGACACAAGCAATTTCTGTGCATATGCTCTCGAATCAATTTCGTCTGAGATATTTTTAATCCCTTCTTATGACGGGTGTTCTGCGACACACTTTGCCTGGGAAACTAGTAATTCCTCTTCGACGGGTGTTCTGCGATACACTTGGTGTGGGAAAGTTTCTCTGATGACGGGTGATCCAATTCCTAGGTTTCCAGTCTCGATATTTAAAGTCCTGGCCCCTTAAGTTTTTTCAGTCTCTGTATTTATATAGGCGGGCTTACTTTTTAAGGTTTTAAGTTTCCCAAATACTTCGATCTGTCACTTATAAATATGAAATTCTAGGTCCGATCCTTCTCTTTCTGGCTTTTTGGGAGTTGCTCGTTTGAAGTTGCGAAGTTGTCTGTCTGTTCTGTGTCTCTGATTTCGCTTGATTATATTTCCAGTTTCCAGTTCAGATCACAGATGGTCTTTCCGCCGAGTTTTCCAATGAAATTCAATGTATATCCCGGCGCTCACTACAAACCAATGGAATCTCTTTAGACTATGTGGGTCGGGGTGTTTTAATTCATAATCTCCTTCGCGTGTTTTAAAATATTACATTTAATATTCCAACGCGTGACCTCTTTATAATGAGACGTAATTTTTCTGGTGACATTTTGTGCACTCTCACAAACAACATGTGACCGTGTTTGCCTGCCGTAATGTCTTCCGCCAAGATTATTTACCCAGACAAATTATCTGCGATAATCACACACAGGGAGGGTCCCGTGAAACGATTTTCTCATTATCGCCTGTGTTTGTGAATACGGTATCCCATTCATCCTCGTACGAGACCATATTGTCAAACGAGGATCGTCTCCTATCAAAGGTGGTCAGACTGATTCAATGAGATAAACATATAACCGCTGGCTGGTGATAAAGACCGGGTATAGTTACGATAAACACCAGATACGCTAAACACCATAGCGAAGAGAAAAGAAATGAAAAGAAAGAAAACAGAAGCTAAGTCTCTTAGGTTAAAGGCAATATATATTGAACAGTACAGTCAGCTGGACAAGGAAGTTAAACGTCAAACCCGTGCTAACAAAAGGACATTTCTGGATGACCTTGCAAGACAGGCAGCAGAGGTAGCACTGAGAAATGAACAAAGCACAGTATACAAAATAACTAAAATCATCAGTGGAAAACGAGGTGCAAACAATATTACATTAATAAGAGATAAGCACGGAAATCTCATCACGACAGTAGAGGGACAGGAAACAAGATGGGCAGAGCATTTCAGAGAAACTCTGAATAAGGAACCACCAGAGACACAACTGAATGTTCCTGAGGCTGAAAATGATCTAGATGTTAATACAGACATCCCACGAAAAGAAGAAATCATCACAGCAATCAAAGGGTTAAAGAATGGAAAAGCTCCTGGTCATGATGACTTAATTAAATGCAGAGCTATTTAAGACATACCCAGAGCTAGCAGCAGAACTATTAGAACAACTATTTGCACAAGTCTGGAAAACAGGGACAACACCAACAGAGTGGAGAAAAGGAATAATTGTCAAATTGCCCAAGAAGGGAGATCTTGCAGACTGCAATAATCGGAGAGGAGTAACTCTTCTCCCAGTTCCCAGCAAAATACTAGGCAGGATAATTAAACAGAGAATCTCAAAAGCAGTAGACCACAAACTGAGAAAAGAACAAGCAGGATTTAGAAAGAACAGAAGATGTGTAGATCATATATTTACCCTCAGGAACATTATAGAGCAGTGCTCAGAATGGCAAAGACAGTTGTACATTAATTTCGTTGATTTCGAAAAGGCTTTTGACAGTACACATAGGGACAGTTTATGGAAAATACTGAGGGCTTATGGAATTCCAATCTGCATAGTGTCAATCATAAAAAGCCTATATGCCAACTTTACGTGTAGCATTGGGCAGAGCAACCTAACCTTTGAAGTGAAGACAGGAGTACGACAGGGATGCCCCTTATCAACCATTCTATTTTTAACAGTCATAGACTGGGTGATGCGCCAGACAACAGAGGGCAATCCAAGAGGAATAAGATGGACTACATTTTCTACATTGGAAGATCTGGAATATGCAGATGACATTGCACTGCTAACACATTCACGTCAACACATCCAGGAAAAAACGGATAGACTTAATAAGTATAGCCAGCAGGTGGGCTTGAACATCAACCTAAAGAAGACAGAGGTCATGACGCTCAATGTGAGCAACCCTGAGCCCATATCAGTAAGGAATCAGCAACTGGAACAGACAGATGCCTTCACATACCTGGATGCATAGTAACACCAGACGGCGGAGCAAGCAGAGTCATCAACAACGGAATGAACAAAGCAAGAACAGCCTTTTTTGATCTAAACAACATCTGGAAGTCCTCTCAGTACAGCACAAGCACAAAATTAGGATTATATCAGAGCTGTGTGCTTTCTGTGCTTCCCTATGGCGCGGAGAGCTGGAGAGTTACAGAGAAGGAAATGTCGAAATTGTCCTCTTTTCATACAACATGCCTAAGAAAAATTCTCCGAATCTTTTGGCCGAATACCATCACCAACCAAGATCTGCTTACTCGGAGCAAGCAAGAGGACATGCACACCATCATAGCTGGCAGACGCTGGAGCTGGGTTGGCCATGCCCTCAGAAGAGACCCCAATGCCATCACAAGAACAGCTATGCTTTGGACCCCTGAAGGAAAACGAAAGAGAGGCCGACTAGGAGTGGTAAAGCAAAGATGTAAGAATTAAAGATAGTCCCATAGCAGATACTTCCGCAGGGGAGTGGAGTGTTAGAGACTTCACCCTACTAGCTTCAGCCTAGAGCAAAACAATGAATGAAAGGGCAAACAATTGCCAAATAATAAGCGATCGGAGAGAAAAATGAAGAAGAAGAAATGATACTGCCCGAGGTCTGAAGGTGTGAGAGAGCCACCAAAAGAACACGCACAGACGTTTTGTCAAAGAGGCAACCCGTGACATCTGCTTTATGGCCAACAATATTATCTGCTGCACTGTCACATATATGGTCTGCTATACGGCCTAGTATATATAATCTCCTATTTGGGCTACTATAGCATTACGTCTACCTTTTTAAAAACAGTGTTTCTCAAACATTTTCAGGTTACAGCCCCCTTGGCTACCAGAGCACATCACGATCGCTCCCTTCGTTTCCCTGCATTACATAAAGACAAACAAACAAACAAAACTATAAAGTTTGGAACATAAGAGACACTGCTAATTCAAAACAATGACAACAAATTGCTCTATTTAAAAACCAAAAAAATCGAATATAAAGCCACATATATGCTTACTTATTAGTTTAATTTTTAAAAATAAAACTTAATTACACAATCCAGTATAACCAACTTTCACCAACAGTATAAGAGAGTACATTAGTAACCCAACACAAATTTGTTTCACTATCCCTGCTACGTAATATGTGAAAGGATAATCCAGCACCCACTGCAAAGCCATCCGTACCCCCTGGTACGTGAACCCTAGTTTAGCAATTTCTGCTACAGGGTGGATGAGAAACTGGGACGAACAACTATAGGGGCGAGCGGTGGGTTTGTTCAGGCTACGTTCTCCTTTTAAGCTCTCAAGTCAGAGCTCTATAAAATCAAACAGCTTTTACATGTAAGCATTATATTAAAACTGTTCAATTTAGCCTGACAAATCCTTTACCTCTCTCCCCCCTTTTTACAAATGAATGCCCCTTCGCCCCCTTTTCTCTAATCGCACCCCTTGGATCCTCTCAACGCTCCCAGTGGGCGGTACCGCCCATTTTGAGAACCACTGTTTTAAAAGTTAACAATGAAAGCAAACGGGGTTTTATACGACAGAATTAAATGACTTGGCCAAAAATAGAAATAGGTTGCAAGGAGTAATTGCAGCCCATTGTTCCGCTTTGAAAATATTTTTTACGGTAAACTTAATACATTTATACGAAGTTAAAAACGTAAAATGGTTGAGGTATAAATAGAAATTCAATACCCATATAATATAGACATAATAAGCAGCAATAACCCTTGACGTCATCGCGGAGTCACATTAATTTTTAAACAAATTTTTTTAAATATCTGACTGAAAAGAGAGATTGCTCGTAAACATCTGTTACTTCAACCACCTTCCTCAGATACCTCATTTCTGAGGTTTGGATCTGGCTTTTGTGGGTTGTAGTCATTGCCCATGACTTGCATCAATACGTCAAGACTGGGACATAGGTGGAGCGGTTTACAGCCATCTTCGTCTTCTTACCGACTTCTCTTTTGTTGAGGAATCCTCGATTTATGGCTTGAAAAATTCTCCCAGCTGCTGCTCTTCGGGTAGCCAACTCTTCTTTGAAGCCATCCTTCCGGTCTATAACAGCTCCAAGGTATTTAAAGTAGTCGACCTGCTCCAGGACCTGTTCTCCCAGCTTAATCTGATGTCTTCTTTCCTCTCGTGATATCACCATGGTTTTTGTTTTCGAGCTGCTTATGAACATCCCTCTCTTCTCCAGCTCTTCCTTCCAGACTTGCAGGTTGTATTGAAGATGTGCCTCTGATTTAGCAATTAGTGCAACTTCATCAGCAAATGCCAGCTCTGAAATACAGACCTGTCTCATCTTCCAGTACCCCACTCAATACTTTCTTGTCCTCTCCTCACATGCCTTGATGACATAGTCAGCCAAAGTCACAAACTCAAATATAAATTAGACTTGTAAGTAACCCTTTCATTTTATACAATGCTGCTTTCGCCTGGGCTATTCTACTCTTATATATTTTACTTCACTTAGCCATTCCGTCCGGCGGTTAGGCGTCCGCCTCTATTAAGTTCGCTTCCCAGTGCAGGGAATATAATTGATGGGATTTTATTTTCCTTCAGAACCAGTGCTTCCTAATGACGTCATACTCTCTCCGGACCTTCTGGGTAGTGAGATCGAATGCTTAGCCTTCTCGGATAAGGGGGGGAAAATAGGAGGGACGTACACAAGTTGTGAACGTTAAAAATCCTCGGAAGTTGGATTTAAAGAGTAGGTCATATGGCCGCCGCCCTGGAAAAAAAAAAAAAAAAAAAATTAGGAAACCTACACGCCACGAAAATATTTATAGAATGTCTAGTATAATACATAGTACAGTATAATATATAGTAATTGGGAAGATTAAGGTCTGATGATGTTTTTATAACACATATGAATTTATAACAAACGAAAGTCATTTAAATATTCAACTAAACACACGAAGCCTTTACACCCCTCCCCGTGTTATTATTTGTGTTTAGTGTTTTATGTGCCCTATTTACAATGACTGGACAGCAGATGTTATGGCCACTTTCACGTGTCGGCAAATATTCATTTTATTTGGAATTGAAAACAATATATATTCTAATTATAAAACCCATCAGAGGTTGAACGTGATATTTATCATCATCAAGTGAAAAACAAAATATATTCTACGCGTTACTTATGAGATACTTCAGCCATCTAATGTTATTAACATGCCCAGGTATTTGAATCTATTGACCTGTTTTAAAACTGTTCCATTTATGTTTTTATAGTGAAGAATATCCCGAAGAAAATAAGCAAGAAAAAACGCGCTATTTCAGGGATCGTGCAGTTTAGTGCTATGAACATTTATTACACATAAGGGAGGGAAACCTGAGGCCTGTAAACAGTAAATTAATATGAAATTAATATGAAACAAATATAAAGGTATGTTATCAGGCACTCGCAGGAAATAAAGAAGTAGAACACCAGACAACAGAAAAACAACAGACATGAGTGGCTTACCCAGGATTTGAACACTGGACCTTCCGTGCGACAACCCCGCCTAGCCATGCAAGCGAATCACACTATCCGCTCTGCAATCTACGCATCATCAAAAAAATGATGTTTCAATGGCAGGTCAATAGTGCGAACCACAATACACGACACCAGAAGTCCTCCATGGGCAGTTCAGCCTATTAATGACGCAATCACTTCTGTTGTATTTCTATCAAGCAGTATAGGCCGAATCCAACAAGACCCTTAGGTCCTTAATACTGTGTCCAGTAAATGATAGTAGACTAGAACAGTGAGAACAGGATAGTGGATAGGTTTGGTATTGTACAAACATTTATTACAAATAAGGGAGGGAAACCTGAGGCCTGTAAACAGTAAATTAATATGAAATTAATATGAAACAAATATAAAGGTATGTTATCAGGCACTCGCAGGAAATAAAGAAGTAGAACACCAGACAACAGAAAAAACAACAGACATGAGTGGCTTACCCAGGATTTGAACACTGGACCTTCCGTGCGACAACCCCGCCTAGCCATGCAAGCGAATCACACTATCCGCTCTGCCATCTACGCATCATCAAAAAAAAATGATGTTTCAATGGCAGGTCAATAGTGCGAACCACAATACACGACACCAGAAGTCCTCCATGGGCAGTTCAGCCTATTAATGACGCAATCACTTCTGTTGTATTTCTATCAAGCAGTATAGGCCGAATCCAACAAGACCCTTAGGACCTTAATACTGTGTCCAGTAAATGATAGTAGACTAGAACAGTGAGAACAGGATAGTGGGTAGGTTTGGTATTGTACAAACATTTATTACAAATAAGGGAGGGAAACCTGAGGCCTGTAAACAGTAAATTAATATGAAATTAATATGAAACAAATATAAAGGTATGTTATCAGGCACTCGCAGGAAATAAAGAAGTAGAACACCAGACAACAGAAAAACAACAGACATGAGTGGCTTACCCAGGATTTGAACACTGGACCTTCCGTGCGACAACCCCGCCTAGCCATGCAAGTGAATCACACTATCCGCTCTGCCATCTACGCATCATCAAAAAAATGATGTTTCAATGGCAGGTCAATAGTGCGAACCACAATACACGACACCAGAAGTCCTCCATGGGCAGTTCAGCCTATTAATGACGCAATCCATGAGTGGCTTACCCAGGATTTGAACACTGGACCTTCCGTGCGACAACCCCGCTTTCATATTAATTTCATATTAATTTACTGTTTACAGGCCTCAGGTTTCCCTCCCTTATTTGTAATAAATGTTTGTACAATACCAAACCTACCCACTATCCTGTTCTCACTGTTCTAATCTACTATCATTTACTGGACACAGTATTAAGGTCCTAAGGGTCTTGTTGGATTCGGCCTATACTGCTTGATAGAAATACAACAGAAGTGATTGCGTCATTAATAGGCTGAACTGCCCATGGAGGACTTCTGGTGTCGTGTATTGTGGTTCGCACTATTGACCTGCCATTGAAACATCATTTTTTTGATGATGCGTAGATGGCAGAGCGGATAGTGTGATTCGCTTGCATGGCTAGGCGGGGTTGTCGCACGGAAGGTCCAGTGTTCAAATCCTGGGTAAGCCACTCATGTCTGTTGTTTTTTCTGTTGTCTGGTGTTCTACTTCTTTATTTCCTGCGAGTGCCTGATAACATACCTTTATATTTGTTTCATATTAATTTCATATTAATTTACTGTTTACAGGCCTCAGGTTTCCCTCCCTTATTTGTAATAAATGTTTGTACAATACCAAACCTACCCACTATCCTGTTCTCACTGTTCTAGTCTACTATCATTTACTGGACCCAGTATTAAGGTCCTAAGGGTCTTGTTGGATTCGGCCTATACTGCTTGATAGAAATACAACAGAAGTGATTGCGTCATTAATAGGCTGAACTGCCCATGGAGGACTTCTGGTGTCGTGTATTGTGGTTCGCACTATTGACCTGCCATTGAAACATCATTTTTTTGGATGATGCGTAGATGGCAGAGCGGATAGTGTGATTCGCTTGCATGGCTAGGCGGGGTTGTCGCACGGAAGGTCCAGTGTTCAAATCCTGGGTAAGCCACTCATGTCTGTTGTTTTTCTGTTGTCTGGTGTTCTACTTCTTTATTTCCTGCGAGTGCCTGATAACATACCTTTATATTTGTTTCATATTAATTTCATATTAATTTACTGTTTACAGGCCTCAGGTTTCCCTCCCTTATTTGTAATAAATGTTTGTACAATACCAAACCTACCCACTATCCTGTTCTCACTGTTCTAGTCTACTATCATTTACTGGACACAGTATTAAGGTCCTAAGGGTCTTGTTGGATTCGGCCTATACTGCTTGATAGAAATACAACAGAATTGATTGCGTCATTGATAGGCTGAACTGCCCATGGAGGACTTCTGGTGTCGTGTATTGTGGTTCGCACTATTGACCTGCCATTGAAACATCATTTTTTGATGATGCGTAGATGGCAGAGCGGATAGTGTGATTCGCTTGCATGGCGAGGCGGGGTTGTCGCACGGAAGGTCCAGTGTTCAAATCCTGGGTAAGCCACTCATGTCTGTTGTTTTTCTGTTGTCTGGTGTTCTACTTCTTTATTTCCTGCGAGTGCCTGATAACACACCTTTATATTTGTTTCATATTAATTTCATATTAATTTACTGTTTACAGGCCTCAGGTTTCCCTCCCTTATTTGTAATAAATGTTTGTACAATACCAAACCTACCCACTATCCTGTTCTCACTGTTCTAGTCTACTATCATTTACTGGACACAGTATTAAGGTCCTAAGGGTCTTGTTGGATTCGGCCTATACTGCTTGATAGAAATACAACAGAAGTGATTGCGTCATTAATAGGCTGAACTGCCCATGGAGGACTTCTGGTGTCGTGTATTGTGGTTCGCACTATTGACCTGCCATTGAAACATCATTTTTTTGATGATGCGTAGATGGCAGAGCGGATAGTGTGATTCGCTTGCATGGCTAGGCGGGGTTGTCGCACGGAAGGTCCAGTGTTCAAATCCTGGGTAAGCCACTCATGTCTGTTGTTTTTCTGTTGTCTGGTGTTCTACTTCTTTATTTCCTGCGAGTGCCTGATAACATACCTTTATATTTGTTTCATATTAATTTCATATTAATTTACTGTTTACAGGCCTCAGGTTTCCCTCCCTTATTTGTAATAAATGTTTGTACAATACCAAACCTACCCACTATCCTGTTCTCACTGTTCTAGTCTACTATCATTTACTGGACACAGTATTAAGGTCCTAAGGGTCTTGTTGGATTCGGCCTATACTGCTTGATAGAAATACAACAGAAGTGATTGCGTCATTAATAGGCTGAACTGCCCATGGAGGACTTCTGGTGTCGTGTATTGTGGTTCGCACTATTGACCTGCCATTGAAACATCATTTTTTTGATGATGCGTAGATGGCAGAGCGGATAGTGTGATTCGCTTGCATGGCTAGGCGGGGTTGTCGCACGGAAGGTCCAGTGTTCAAATCCTGGGTAAGCCACTCATGTCTGTTGTTTTTCTGTTGTCTGGTGTTCTACTTCTTTATTTCCTGCGAGTGCCTGATAACATACCTTTATATTTGTTTCATATTAATTTCATATTAATTTACTGTTTACAGGCCTCAGGTTTCCCTCCCTTATTTGTAATAAATGTTTGTACAATACCAAACCTACCCACTATCCTGTTCTCACTGTTCTAGTCTACTATCATTTACTGGACACAGTATTAAGGTCCTAAGGGTCTTGTTGGATTCGGCCTATACTGCTTGATAGAAATACAACAGAAGTGATTGCGTCATTAATAGGCTGAACTGCCCATGGAGGACTTCTGGTGTCGTGTATTGTGGTTCGCACTATTGACCTGCCATTGAAACATCATTTTTTTGATGATGCGTAGATGGCAGAGCGGATAGTGTGATTCGCTTGCATGGCTAGGCGGGGTTGTCGCACGGAAGGTCCAGTGTTCAAATCCTGGGTAAGCCACTCATGTCTGTTGTTTTTCTGTTGTCTGGTGTTCTACTTCTTTATTTCCTGCGAGTGCCTGATAACATACCTTTATATTTGTTTCATATTAATTTCATATTAGTTTAGTGCTATGCCATCACTTTCACGTAATTTCCAAATTGCAACTTTGGTGGGAAAAAAAGTTATTGCTTGCTTTTTTTAAGGATGTAATTTATCCTCTGTGAAAGGGAAATAATCAAACGGAAAAAATTATAATAACTATAAAATATATTGTAGATTTTTTATACTTTACTAATGCGTTTTCTATTTATTATCTCATCTCATAATCGGAACCTCTTCTACCCCGTGAAACGATTTGTAGAGGGGACCCAAGTGCACAAGGCCCATGGGCAGGACATGTAATCGAATTGACTTGGCAAACAGGTGATTAGCCCATTGTGCCCTTCTATTTATTATTTAAAATATAACTGTAACTTTGGTGGGAAAAAATGTGAGCGCTATATCAAGCGTCGTGCAGTTAGTGCAAAAGCCAAAAGCGCACGGTTTTTATATAATTTTCAGAGTGCAACAAAAATATGGTGCGCACAGGGCTGGACCCTTTTAGAAAATTATATAGTAGAATAGGTTAAGAGGGTAAAATAAGGGCAATGCAAACACACGGAGAATTAGATGAACACGGGATAAAAGAGATGGCGACTAGCTATCTAATTTTTTTTCCCTTTTCGTTCATTAATTTTTCCATGTGTTTACGAGTCGGAGTGGCTAAGAGGTGTAGCTTCCGCCTCTAATTATAAAGGTACCAGGTTCGCTCCTAGTAGAGGGAATATAATTGATGGACATTGTTTCAGAACCAGTGGTTCCTAACTATGTCATACTTCCCCCCCCCCTTCCCCCCCCCCTTCCGATATCCTGGATAGGGAGATCGGATGCCTATCCTTCTCGGTTAAGGGCGAAAAAATAGGAGGTCCCGTGTGCAAGTTGCGCACGTTAAAAATCCCTCGATATTAGGAAATCGTAAAGAGTAGGCCATACGGTCGCTACCCTGTCAAAAATTGAAAAATCAGAAACCTACCCACCACAAAAACATTTATAGAATGTGTGATTACTGTACACGCATTGGGATTCTCGCCGGTGTTACGGAGTTCGTGCGCTTTGC
Source organism: Oreohelix idahoensis (assembly GCA_024509875.1). Classification (NCBI taxonomy): domain Eukaryota; kingdom Metazoa; phylum Mollusca; class Gastropoda; order Stylommatophora; family Oreohelicidae; genus Oreohelix; species Oreohelix idahoensis. The sequence continues at coordinate 322,811 of JAMPIV010006306.1, read as the reverse complement.
TGAGATAAATAAACAAACAACACACAAAGGTAGTTATTAGGCACTCACTGAGAAATAAAGAAGTAGAAGACCAGACAACAGAAAAACAACAGAAGTGCTGAGCTTTGCTGAGATCCTTCTCGTGTGAACTAAGGGATGAGATTGGAGCACTGATGGAGTTATCCATTTGCAATAAAGATGGTCCTTAAGAACCAAACCAACTCCAGTGTGTTTGATTTGCATTGTCCTTTGCTTTTTCTCTGAGACTATCCACATTTCTTGTCCGTGTCTCCTGTTAGCGACTATAGTTGACGAAGGATAAATTCTTAAACGTTCCGCGTTTTGGGTGTGTCGGTCAATCGTAAAACCGACAACATACCTTGTTTTTGTTTCTTTTAAACACTTTTATCTTTTTCACTATCTTCCAGTTTTACAGCAGCTCCTATGTATGGAGGCATATCTGGAGTCTTCCTTATATGACCCACTAGCTAAGCATAATGCTGTGTTATAGAGATGTGGCAGTGAACCTCGATCCGTGAGGTTAATGACACCATCATTGAATCTTTAAATCATCCACACATTTATAGGGATTCCCCCTGTGTTGAGAACCCAGCACTGCACACTAAGCTTGGATGAGTTACTTGAGCCCCCCCCCCCCCCCCCCCCCCCCCCTCCTCCTCCCCGACATAACTCTGGCTTTTACCTGGTTGGTTGCATGCAGGAGGATCTCTCTGTGGACCCATGATAGGCAGGGGGAGCTGAGTAGTGGCTCTCTATCGGACGTGACGATCCCTTGGGAGAGTCCAGAACCAGTGCACAGTAATTTAGCTCTGTATATTTGGAGAGCCCCCTTGGATGGCGGGGAATGCGCAGTATGTCACATGCCTCTTTCTCTCAGTTTAGGGCGATCTTTTTGGGGGAAATACAATTTTACCTCGTTTTGGCGAGACGCGTCCCGTTCAACCTAGTCGGTTATATTAGGGCGCATGTCCAAATTTGAATGACCTTTAGATCTGATGATTTAGCTATATTATTATTAAGTTATTGCCTTTTAAATGCAAGCCAAGCTGGAGCTCATTACTTCCACTCTACACGTTCCAGAATGGCAGAAAAGCCACAGGAGAAGCCTAGATCTACAGTGTAGATAATACCCAGGAGTCTTCAACGTGGTACTTGCTGCAAAAGAGTGAGAAGCTCAGTAACCCTAGACCAGTGTTTCTCAACCCTGATAGTAGTAACGCCCCCTTTTGACAACTAATATTTTAAAATGCCCCCCACCCTTTTAGCATCCCCTTGCTCTTTATCGCGTATACACACACACACATATATATATATATATATATATATATATATATATATATATATATATATATATATATATATATATATATATATATATATATATATATTCCACCATACTTTTAAAAAAGCAATGCAGTTAATGAGTTATCTTTTCTTATAATACAAAAAAAGAGAAAGCACATTTATAAAAGCATAGTTATATTAAATATGAGTTTAAGTACGGAATTATATACACCACAAGTTCATTATCCTTGAATTACAAATTGGCAGAGCAAGTGATGTAAAATTAGTTCTTACAACTCCATAACTATCATAATCATATCATTTTAATAACGCCTAAATGACTGCATATATATCTTCAAATCTGAATATTTAAGCCTCTCCTTATGTAACCACTTTAAACATGAAAAAGTTGGAAAAATTATTAGTTGATAATAATGATATAATTATATAAAAATTCACTTACTAATGAAGCTTAATGAGATCCTTGTGCTTGGTGTGACTCAGCCAGTTTTGTAATATTTGGTTCTAAATAATTTGTTAAAAGAAGTCTCAAATCTCCTGTTATAAATCTGCAGTCGGTTTCGTCGCTTTTGTAGTAGCAACACTACTGCACTAAACCCCTTCTCCACCAAATACGACTTTGGGAATGCTGTAATTAGCAATTTAGTTTCACGCCAAAGAACGGGATACGCAAGCTTCTGCTGGATCCAAAATTTTTCGTAATGTGTGTGATTGAATCGTGCTTTGCCTCGAAGTCATTTTGTAGCTCAATTAATTCTTCTTGTAAATGTTGACTAACTTGTTCCACGTCTGATTTAAACGGATTAATCACCCAATCCGGTATTATTAGTTCTTGCAAGTCTTTAAATCTTATGCTCATATCATTTTTAATAGCGTCCAAATGAGTGCAATAAACCTCTAAATCTGAATCTTTAAGCCACTTAACTACAGTAAACATGGAAAATGAGAAAGTTCTCGGCGACTAAGATTATTTTTATATAATGTCAATTTGTTGATGAACCCCATGATAATTTCTTTCACTTTAATCAGACTGATCTCATTTCCTTGTAGCTTAAGAAGAACCTCATTTAACTTTTCAAAAGATAGGCCACATCGTTTCGCAATACTTCTCTTTCGATGCTAAATTCTTCTTTGATTGAATCCAAAAACTCTACAACAGTATCAAATAATGCCCATAATCGTTTTAAACAGTTACCTTTGGACAGCCATCGTACTTCCGTGTGTAGGAGAAGACGTTCAAACTCTTCACCATTATCACAACAAAGTTTACGAAATAATCTATCGTTCAACGAATGCGCCTTAATTTTTTTTATAACACTGATAACACAGTTCAATGATTTGTGGAGTCTGTCACTAAGATGCTTGGCGACTAAATGCTGTCGATGAATAACACAATGAATTGTTAAATGACCTGGTGCCACATTTTTTAAGTAGGCCAGAAACCCACGATGACGACCAACCATAGCTGGTGCTCCGTCTGTCGCACATGCGATAACATTGGAAAAGGGAATTTTTCTTTCCAACAAAAATGTTTCAATGGTTTCAAAGACTGATAACCCCTTTGTATCTGCTGTCAGTAGTTTTGCAAATAACATATCCTCTATGATATTTTCATTCTTTGTGTGTCTCACATATGCGAGCAGCAAAGCTTCGTTATCACGCACGACGTTTTCATCTAACTGTAGTGAAAATTCAGTAGACTGCAAATCAGTACACAGCTGATTTTCAACATCGCTTGCCATCTCATCTATTTTTCTTGAAACAGTACATTGCTCAATGGAATAGAAGAACTGATGAAACTTGGATTTCTTTCCATCATTATGCTAATTACCTCCCGTACAGCTGGTAAAATCAAATTTTCTGTAATGTTGTGAGGTTTACCACATTTTGCAATCATGTGTGCAATTTTGTAAGATACAATGAGACCTTTATCATTGTGATTATACATTTTCTTAAACATATTAGTGACAGTTTTGTGGCTTTCAAACTTTTGTTTTAAATCCTGGAAGTAAGAAATATCTTTGCCAACTTTATATGAGTGTTTCTTGGTAAAATGCTCTTCAAGCCGTGACGGTTTCATTGCTTCGTTAGAAAACACTTGCTGGCACATCAAACACATTGGTAATTGTTCATTTACGGCCGAAGGTACAATACCGAATATCAAATATTCAACTGAATATTGTCGAACTTTCTGTTTACTGCTGACATATTGAAAATTTTATTATAATATCACTACACATACATCTACACCTCGTCAAGCCTCAAAACTGACTGAGTTTAATTCTCTACACTTGAAACATCCAAAGATACATTAAAACTAAGCCACAAATGCCCACAACGTCCCTGTTGCGAGAAGGTATTTACGGACAGAGTAGGGAAGGGGCTGTGTTTTGTTCACGGGCTAATCAATGTTTGACGGGAAAGTGTTTCCAGAAGAAAATATGTGTCGAGAGTGGAGAGAGAAGGTTAGCTTGGGTGTGTTCAGAGGCTAACTAATGTTTCGAGTGTTTAAGGGACATAAATCTCCGCCTACTGTCTCCTGACAATAGTAACATCCCAGGTACTAAAATTTTGCGTTTGGAATCCTTGAAATACTTCATGAGACGCAGGGCAAATAAAAACTATCGTGTTACAAGCTATGCGAAGGGGAATATCTTTTGTAATTGTTTCATATTGATTCATGTAAAAATGTACACAACGCCCCCCCCCCCCCCTGAATGGAAGTAGCGACCCCCAATCGTTGCGACCAATCAGAACGCCCCTAGGAATCTTGAAAACATCCCCCAGGGGGCGGTACCTCCCCCGATGAGAAACACTGCTCTAGACAAACAACAAAAGCAGCTCTATTTTATTAGCTCTCGTTTCATTCGGTTGTTTCGTACATGTCACAGTATTGTTGTACATATTGTACATTAAAGTGATGTATAATTGTTACCATTCAGTTCCTCGCTGAGCATGGGCCTTCAACAAACTCATGCCAAGCCTTCCTGTCCTGTGTCATTCAATCAGGGTCTTTCATTGCCGTATTTATTCATTTCGTGCCAGTTTCAAATCCCCTTCCCCGTGTATTGTTATGTCCTCCTTTACTATAAAGAGTGTAAAAGAAAGAAGACGGAATAGAAGTCACGACACACGTGTGAAACTGGAGTCGAGCTTTCGCACAGTTATGTGGAGATCAAGCTGCCCATACAGCATGTACCCTCCCCCCCCTCTCCACGCAGCCGGTAGGTCCAAAGAAACGGCAGTAGCCGATACAGTTTGGTAATCAACATTAGAATGCCTTAGTGACTCAGACTCTGGATTTATCCTCAGGGTTTACTCCCGAAGCCTTTCCCGTAAATGAATATTCCCGCAAGGCAGCGGTGGTTTGAATTAAAAGTTTTACCTTCTCTTAGATGGGCTGCCAACCAGGGATCATGTTCCCTATCTGCTGGTTTTAAGGCACCAGTGACTCGCCTTCGCCTCTTCTCCCGTCAGTGGAAACAGTTCCACCGGGTTCAAATTGAGCCACACATAAAGGCCAGGAGATGCGCTTGGTTGTCAAAGGCTATTTGAGGCGCGTGCCTTAAAGGTATTTATCTGCAGTGAGAACTTATCCTCACTACAACTCCCGACTATGACAACCTTTGGAACCAAATAAAAAAAAAAGTAACTATTGCAGATACAACTTAACAAATGCGGATAAAAATTAACTGTTGCGGATAAAAGTAGAAACATAATTTATTTAAGAAGGAGTATGACTCTTTTATTTGTGTGTGACGTCATATACGAGTATGTGTGGCCTCATCATCGTTGTCATATCTTGTAGCATATAAAGCAGAGAAAAATAAAAATTCGCCGTCCATTCCCGGCCCTTCTCTATCTAATGCGGTCTTTTCTGCATTTAGGACTTGTCTGACATGTCGCACCCCCCGTGCTCTTGGTCCACCTTCCTCTGTATGCCCATATGATGCTTTACTGCCTGCCTGCCAACTATTTCTTTTTGATGTGGAGGCTTACCATTAAACGCACAGAAATAGTGTTATTTCTTGAAGCCACAGGCTTTTACAATTTGTTTCTGGTATCTGGAGTTGCACTGTCTAGTCATCTTAAATAATGTTGCTATTTTTCTCGTATCAGAAAACAGGGATAAACAGTAATATTGAAAGGTAAAAAGAAAACAAAAAGAAACTTATAATATTACTACTCGTCAAAAGTCAAGGGCCACCTTATTATTTTCAATACACTTTTATATAATCGCATAGAATGATTAAATGAAGGAAGTTTTTAGTAAAAATGGGTGCAATATCTTCCTCTGACAGTCCTCTATGCACGTTAAGCATAAAAACATCTCACCGACAACCATGGTGATCACGTGCAGTTTGGTTTGCTGACCATGAATTCACATTTTTAATCTGTTTTTTCAAACTTCCGTACAACCAAACAGGTAAAGTAATCGTGCTGATTGACATTCCACGTGCAATGGCGACTTTTCGTGAACAGAGTTCACTCTTAATTTGTTTTACAATCAGCAGACTTAGGGTAGTTTCATCACTTGCAAAAACCATGCCACCGAGAAGAAGTCTTGACACCTTACAAAGAATGAGAGCTATAGCGTGGGTTCAAAGTGGTTTATCTGTCCGTGAGGTTGCTAGACGGCTTGCAGTGTCACTCTACTATCCAAAGAATTTTGGAGAGATTTCAGGCCACAGGAAGTGTGGAGGATCGCCACCGGCCAGGTCACCCTAGATGCACCAATAGACATGATGACCGGTACCTCTTGTTGTCAGCCCTGCGCCATCGAACAGTGACTTGTTCCACTCTAAGATGTCAGCTGAGACAAACTGTAAACGTTAATGTAAGTCAAAGCACCATTCGCAGACGTTTACGTGAATTTGGACTGGCTGCTCGACGTCCTGCAGTCAGAATCCCTCTTACTCCTGCTCATCGCAGAGCCCGTGTTGCTTGGTGTCGCGAGCACATCCGATGGACAAGGCAACAATGGAGTCAAGTTCTCTTCACTGATGAATCTCGCTTCACTGTGTCATTCAATGATGGCAGGATTCGAGTTTGGAGACGACCAGGAGAGCGATTTACTGATGACACAATTCGAGAGGTGGATCGTTATGGTAGGGGTTCTGTCATGGCTTGGGGAGGCTTCTACAGACACGGCAGGACCCCACTCTACATCATCCAAGGCAACTTGACCGGCCCAAGATACCAGAACGAAATCTTGAGACCAGTTGTTCAGCCTGCTCTGGAGGCCATAGGTGGTAATGCCATCCTCCAAGATGATAACGCTCGACCCCATCGAGCTCATGTGGTGAATGAGTTTATTCAGCAACATGGGATCATCAGGATGGCGTGGCCAGCTCATTCACCTGACCTTTCTCCGATTGAGCACCTCTGGGATGTCCTTGGTCGAAGATTGTCAACAAATCACCCCCTGCCAATGGATGTTGCACAGCTGACTGCATTTCTGCTTCAGGAATGGCAAGCTGTTCCTCAGGATACTCTTCGGACCCTTGTGGACTCGATGCGTCTACGCTGTCTTGAATGCCTTGCTGCAAACGGTGGTCATACCCGATTTTGAAATGTCTATTTGTCCAATATCTATTGTGTGACTTTTGAAAAGGTGGGTGACACATTTCACAGCTTCATTGCGTTTGAATGTGTGTTTCCATTTCTTTACGTGACATGTTAATTTGGTATTCAATAAATGTCGTTTTGACTGATACCAATTACGTTTATATCAGATTTATTTTATGGTTTCAACCAAGGTTTTTCTAAGTGGCCCTTGACTTTTGACGAGTAGTATATATACACACAGCGTCATGAGTGCTTGCTTGAAGTCCAATTTTGAAGTTATCACTACGAACGGAAAGGGTCATAACTAACATATTATGAACGCGTTATTTTTGATGATTATACCCCTTATTTAGCTGTAAAGGCATTCAGTTTTGTTCCATCATCATCACAATCCATAATTCTCGCCGATTGTACGTCGGTCACATCTAAGGGGTGCAACTGTGGTTGAAAGTTAGACATTAATTGTATTGTTTCCCTTATATGTACTCTCCCGAAAATAACACTCAACGAAGAAAAGTCGGCGTAGAACTCAGTTTCATCCCGGAAATGGATTTAACTCATCAATTTGTTAAAAATAACCTTAAAATGTAAGTTTTTGATTGTTTCTTCAAGACAAAATTTTAATTTAAAGTATTGCAGACTTATTATTATGGATCAAAATGATAAGATGGCTGCAAAACGAGCTGCAGATGCTAAGAGGAAGAGACGATCGCGTCAATCACAACGAGCAAGAGAGACTTAAAGAAGCAGCAATACGATGACAACATGAAGTGGCACAAAGACAAGCACAGCGTCAGTCACAACGAGTAATTCAGTCTGCAGAAGAGCATGAATCTCAATGCGCTGCAGAAGCTTTTCGCATTCGTCAGTTGAGAGCATCACAACAAGCAAAGGAGAATTCAGAAGAAGCAACCGAACGTACAGCAGCAGCTGCACAACAAGTGAGACTATCAAGAGCTGCACGTAGTCAACAATTCCAAATCATGGTGCCTTTGATGAGGGATGGTCATAAGCAGCTCTAAAACAACATCCATGGTGATATCACGAGAAGAAAGAAGACATCAGATTAAGCTGGGAGAACAGGTCCTGGAGCAGGTCGACCACTTTAAATACCTCGGAGCTATAGACCGAAAGGGAGGCATCAAAGAAGAGTTGGCCACTCGAAAAGCAGCAGCTGGGAGACTTTTTCAGGCCATAAATCGAGGATTCCTCAGCAAGAGAGAGGTTGGTAAGAAAACGAAGATGGCTGTATACCGCTCCACCTACGTCCCAGTCTTGACATATGGATGCGAGTCATGGGCAATCACTTCTTCTTCTTCTTCGATCCTTAACCACCGACCGTCAAAGCAGTCAGTGGCCATCACGCCTAGTGGCGTCTTGTAGGGCAACAACAAATTGATTCCACTTTGCACGGTCGGTGGCCATCCTTCGTACAGTGCCCCAACTCTGGTTCATTCTTTGCATCTCAGCCTCCACAGTCCTCCGCCAAGTTGTTTTTGGTCGGCCTCTCTTTCGCTTTCCTTCAGGGGTCCAAAGCATGGCTGTTCTTGTGATGGCATCGGGGTCTCTTCTGAGGACATGACCAACCCAGCTCCAGCGTCTGCCAGCTATGATGGTATGCATGTCCTCTTGCTTGCTACGAGTAAGCAGATCTTGGTTGGTGATGGTATTCGGCCAAAAGATTCGGTGAATTTTTCTTAGGCATGTTGTGTGAAAAGAGGACAATTTTGACATTTCCTTCTCTGTGACTCTCCAGCATTCCGCACCATAGAGAAGCACAGAAAGCACGCAACTCTGGTATAATCTTAACTTTGTGCTTGTGCTGTATTGGGAGGACTTCCAGATGTTATTTAGGCTAAAGAAGGCTGTTCTTACCTTATTCATTCTGATGTTGATGTCTTTGCCTGCCCCACCGTCTGGTGTTACTATGCTTCCTAGGTATGTTAAGGTATCTGTCTGTACCAATTGCTGATTCCTTACTGATATGGGCTCAGGGTTGCTAACATTGAGCGTCATGACCTCAGACTTCTTTAAATTGATGTTCAAGCCCACCTGCTGGCTAAATTTATTAAGTCTATCCGTTTTTTCCTGGATGTGTTGATGTGAATGTGCCAGCAGTGCAATGTCATCTGCATATTCCAGATCTTCCAATGTAGAAAATGTAGTCCATCTTATTCCTCTTGGACTGCCCTCTGTTGTCTGGCGCATCACCCAGTCTATGACTGTTAAAAATAGAGTGGTTGATAAGGGGCATCCCTGTCGTACTCCTGTCTTCACCTCGAAGGTTAGGTTGCTCTGCCCAACACTACACGTAAAGTTGGCATAGAGGCTTTTTATGATTGCAGCTTGGAATTCCATAAGCCCTCAGTATTTTCCATAAACTGTCCCTATGTATGCTGTCAAAAGCCTTTTCAAAATCAACAAAATTTATGTAAAGCTGTCTTTGCCATTCTGAGCACTGCTCTATAATGTTCCTGAGAGTGAATATATGGTCTACACATCTTCTGTTCTTTCTAAATCCTGCTTGTTCTTTCCTCAGATTGTAGTCTACTGCCTTTGAAATTCTCTGTATAATTATCCTGCCTAGTATTTTGCTGGGAACTGAGAGAAGAGTGATTCCTCTCCAATTATTGCAGTCTAAAAGATCTCCCTTCTTGGGCAATTTGACAATTATTCCTTTGTTCCACTCTGATGGTGTTGTCCCCGTTTTCCACACTTGTGCAAATAGTGGTTCTAATAGTTCTGCTGCTAGCTCAGGGTCTGTCTTAAATAGCTCTGCATTTAAGTTATCTTGGCCCGGAGCTTTACCGTTCTTTAACCCTTTGATTGCTGTGATGATTTCTTCTTTTCGTGGAATGTCTGTATTTACATCTAGATCGTTTTCAGCCTCAGGAACATTCAATTGTGTATCTGGTATTTCCTTGTTCAGAGTTTCTCTGAAGTGCTCTGCCCATCTTGTTTCCTGTCCCTCTGCTGTCTTGATGAGATTTCCTTGCTTATCTCTTACTAATGTAATATTGTTTGCACCTTGTTTTCCGCTGATGAATTTAGTTATTTTGTATACTGTGCTTTGTTCATTTCTCAGTGCTGCCTCTTCTGCCTGTTGCGCAAGATCGTCTAGGAAATTCCTTTTGTTGGCTCGGGTTTGTCGTTTAACTTCCCTGTCCAGTTGACTGTACTGTTCGCTATATAGTTGCTTTAACCTGGGGGACTTCGCTTCTGTTTTCTTTCTTTTCATTTCCTTTCTCATCTTTATGGTGTTTAGTGTTTCTGGTGTTATCCAGTCTTGCTTCTTCCTTTCCTGGAATCCTAAGCATGATTTGCTGCTTTCCTTATATATTGTTGAAATGGTGTTGAAATTCTGGTCTATATCATCAGTCAATGTCTTTTCCTGGCTTTTGGCAAATTGATATCGTTTCTTAATGTCGGCCGCAAAAACTTTTCTGGTAAGGGGGTCCTTCAATTTGCTGATGTCAAACCTTTTCTGTGTAGTTACAGTTGGTCCAGCCCTTCTTAGTTTCACTTTCAGTTTTGCTACTACTAAATGGTGATCGCTTCCCACATCTGCACCTCTTCTTACCTTCACATCTTGTAATGCATGTCTCCATCTACCGTTAACCATGATGTGGTCTATCTGGTTTCTGTCCCGACCATTTGGTGATTCCCATGTTAACTTGTGAATTTCCTTATGTGGGAAAAGTGTTCCTCCAATGACCAGGTTGTTAATGCTACAGAAACTTATTAGCTTATCCCCATTTTCGTTTGCTATTCCGCTGCCGCATTTCCCCATTGTTCTTTCATTATATGTATTGTGTGTACCAACTTTCGCATTGAGGTCTCCCATTACTATAACAAGATCATATCTAGGTGTGTCCTCCATTTCTTTCTGCAGTTGTTGATAGAATTCATCCTTGACCTCCTCATCGCTATCATTCGTTGGTGCGTAGCATTGTATTATTGTAGTGTTGGTGAATCTCCCTCTCAATCTCAATCGTATCAGTCTGTTGTTGATGGGTTTCCATTCCAGTAATGTCCTTTCTATCCCTTTCTGTAGAATAATGGCTACGCCTTCACTGTGCTGTCCATCCTCTCTTCCAGAGTAAAGTACTGTTTCTCCTGTTGCTGTTTTAACTTTTCCTGCCCCTGTCCATCTGCTCTCGCTTATCCCCAGGATGTGTAACCTATAGTTTCTCATTTCTGCCGTGACCTGTCTTAGTTTACCTGTCTCGTACATTGTCCTGACATTCCAAAATCCTATTCTTGTATCCTGTTTTGCGGTCAGGACATCCGTTTTCATGTCAGTGGCTTCCTTTCGGCTTTCACCACTGACAGTCATACGAGCCACAGACTCCGAATGTCCATCCCGCAGCAAAGTTTGTTCATTTGATGTTGTTTCCGTAACTTCATTTTTTTTTTTTTCATAGACAGGGGTGTCAGCCCTATGCTAAAACCCCCAACCTGGAGGACCAGGGTACCAGCTTTTGTCTGACCCCTACCCACACAGACCAGTCCAGCTTGGTTGAACCTACCAGGAGTAAAACTCCCACTGGCATAGCTCTGGGGATTGTCAGGGTACGCAAGCTGCCATACCGCTACAAGGTATAGGTACCATTGATGGCAGGGGCAATCACTACAACCCATAAAAGCCAGATCCAAACCTCAGAAATGAGGTATCTGAGGAAGGTGGTTGAAGTAACAAGAAGAGACATGGTACGCAACCAGACGATACGTCAAGGCCTAAAATGCCACCCCCTACAGACCCAAGTAGAACAGTCCCAACTAAGATGGTTTGGCCATGTCTGCAGAATGGGAGAAGATCGGCTACCACGACAAGCATGGGAAACAAAGAGCCAAGGATCCAGACCCCGAGGACGACCCAGAGTCCGCTGGGAGGACAACATTAGACAATCTTTGAAGGACCGAGGACTAGAATGGAACCAGGCCAGGAGGAAGACAGCCGATAGAATAGTCTGGCGCTCTCTCTTCCAAACCTCTACACCTCACGGTGAAGGGGAACGACTAAGTAAGTAAGGTGCCTTTGATAAGAATGCAGTTGCTGTATACAACTGCGGCCCAATGGATCAGGAATGTCAGTTCTGTTACTCTCTCAATTTTGAAGTGGAAAGATCAACCGATAGTACACTCAAATATTGCTGCCATAAAGGTACAGTGCTGTTGGAGCAAGAAGGAGAGCAGAGACATCCTTTTCCTCCATATCTCTTTTGAACAACCCAGCGCATATACAACATTGACATTTTAAGGAAAATATCCGTTCCTATAATTCAGTCCTGGGCTTTGCATCCAAGGGTGCCCAAATCGATCGCTTCGTTGAACGTGGACCATATGTGTTCAGAGTGCATGGACAGATCTATCATTTGATTTACTTCCGTCATTATTGACGGGTTATTGCTAGTTTCCTATTATTTTGAAGACATCCATAAACACAAAATGTACTTTCGAACAAGTAAGTACTTGGGTCGCGATATATATCAGCGCAGGCAGAAAATACAAATCCTAGTCCAAGTATACAGTGAAGACAGTCATTCAGACAGTCATTCAGACAGTCATTCAGACAGTCAGATTCGTTAGACTAGAAATACGAGTAAAAGATGGTGTGAAAGTACTACCGACATAGTGGATCGGGCACGTCCCAGGGGCCCCTGCACGTAGTAGTCCCCGGAAAGTCGTAGTCAGAAGGGACCCTCAACTTTTTATATATATATCCTTTTCTTTTCCTCTGTACCTGAGCTAAACGTCATGTCATGTCCCAGTTTCTGCAGATAGAAATGAAAGGGGGGAAAGGAGAAATGAAAAGATAATTAGCCAATGGCACAGAACAGGAGGACCTGGCACAAAATTATTGAAGGGTTATTCTCCTTGCGGAGCTGAAGGTACTGATGATGACGACGATGATGATGAAAAAAGTACCTTTGTTTTTATACAGATTTTCTATTTATTGATTATAGCTGTTGAGCCCATCATATAAGGATGGCCCCACATAATTTGTGCCCGGGGATCCTTTAAATTGTAGTTACGCCACTGGTTTAAGTATTGCTAGTACATGGCTTGTGGTTCGACCACAGTGTCTTTGTCAGGGTCAAACGAACAAAAATAGTAGAGAAAAGAAAGAGAACTAATCTTCTTCTTCTTCTTCTTCTCGTTCGCTGTTGTTTAGAAATGTCTACACAAGAAGTCCGGTTCTCTGGATGTATGTTACTGTGGTTGAAAGTTCTTCAAGACTCCCAAACAGCTTTGTGTGGATGTGCGTCTCTGTGGGCCAATGTTCAGTTCGCAATTGACTAAGCATGTGGCAGTCTTGCAGGATGTGTTCGGCTGTCTGTGCTGCCTGTCCACACGTACATAGGGGTGATGGGACCAATCTCAGTCTGTATAAGTGACTGTTCAGTCTGTTATGTCCTGTTCTAATACGGAACAGGATCACCTGTTTTGCTCGATCAAGATAGTGATAGTTGTCTCTTTGTTGGTCAATTTTCCTGATGGCCTTGATAAGGGTCTTCTTTTCCTGGAATGTGATTGTTTGTTCTTTTTGTTCCTGTGTTGCTCCCTCTTTTGCTAACGTATCTGCTCTCTCATTTCCTGGTATGCCACAGTGTGATGGTATCCACTTTAGCACTACCCTTCTTTTGATATTTACTTCGCATAGGACTTTGTTTAATTCTGGCAGTTTATCACTGTTGAGGGCTTGCAGAACTGACATTGCATCGGTAAGGAATACAACCTGCTGACATTGGCTTATTTATGTTATTTATTATTCCTGCAGCAATGCTTAAGGCCTGTACTTCAGCAGCGTAGTTTGAACAGAATATTCCAGTAGGTGAACAGGTGGATTCGTTTTCTTTGTCTGGATAGACCACATAAACTCCTGCACCTCCGTTCTTCACTGCTCTGGTTGCAGATCCATCAGTATATACTTGGATCCATGCTTCTCTGGGGTATAGTTCTTCAATCATGTCACAAGCTGCTATTTTCCTTTGGAGAGTATTTAGCTCTCCCATGGGGCAGGTGGTAGTTATGGAGGTCTTAATGCTGAAATTTTGATGTTGTTCCCATGGGGTTGGGAGGAGTGTGGGAGTTATTTCCTTAGTGATGTCTGGTAGTTCATCCTTGTATGTTCTAATTAGTTTTTTGGACCGATGCACAAAACTGCTTCTCTTCAACCTCCCACTGGCTAAATCTCCAAATCTAGTTTTCATTGGATGTGCAGGCATGTTCTTGTACTTTTCTGCTTGGATCAGGGTCTTAGTGTCTCGTCTGTATAATAAAGGTGGAATGCCTGTGATTTTTTCCATTTCATTTATTGGTGTTGTCTTCATGGCACCCGTGATCAACCGACGCGCTTGATTTTGTACCTTATCTAAGGCTTGTAGGTGTGATTTGGCTGCTGTAGACCATGCTGCTGATCCGTACTCTAATATAGGTCTTATTGCACCTGTATACACTTTCTTTAGTGTTGTTTCGTTAGCTCCCCAACTTGATCCAGCTAATTTCCTCAGTATGGAAAGTTTTCTTCTCGCTTTGGCCTCTGTTCTCTCGATGTGGTGCCTCCATGTCATTCTCTTATCTAATGTAATGCCCAAGTACACCGGTTCCTCGTCTGTTCGGACATGTATATTTCCAAGTCGTATCTCTCCTGCTTTGTCTTTGTTGGAGAGCGTGAAAAGTGTTGTTGAGAATTTTTCAGCGTTGATCTGCACCATCCATTTCTCTGCCCATGCTGCTATGTTGTCTGCTGCCCTTTGTATTCGCTTATTAGCGATAGTTAGATGTTCTTCTACACACCACACCACCAAGTCGTCAGCGTATAGGGCAGCTCTCACACCTTGTGGCAGATCGTGGATGAGGTCATTGATGAACACAAGGAACAGGGTGGGAGACAATACTGAGCCTTGAGGAACTCCATGTTTTAGGAGGATTTTCTTGCTGTTGTGGCCTTCCATGGTGACTCTTGCTTTCCGATTGTGTAGGAACGACTGGATCCATTTTCTCATATTACCCTTGATTCCGCTCCTTTGCAGTTTTACTATTAACCCGTCTTTCCATACTTTGTCAAAAAGCTTTTTGGAGATCTATCCATAGGGTAAAGAGAACTAATAAAAGGAACGGAGGTAGAAAGACGTATTCAAACGATAATTAACCACTGCAGACTTCATAATCATTCAGTTCCCCGTGGAGCACAGGTCTTCAAGAAAGGTAGGCCAAATGTTTCTGTCAAGTGTCATCAGCTCAAAGTCTTTCTATGCCTTCTTTATTTTCACTTCTGTCTCCCGTTCTCTAATCCATGCAAATTTTTGTCTACTTCTGCTTCCTTACAATGGGTATTCCAGACTAAGGACTGCCTGGTAATGCTATCAACACGTTTCCTCAGTGTGTGTCCTATCCATCGCAAGCATCGTCTCATCTCTTGCTTCACTAGCACTTGTCTGGTTCTTGTCATCAGTTTCACGTTGGTACGGTAACCTTGTCATACCATTTAATCCTTCTTTCTATTCTACGCAAGCACCCGTTTATGAAAGTCTAGCGTTTTTGGTTGTTGTTTTTGTTATTCTCCATGTTTCAGAGCCATACAATAGGACTGACTTGACATCTGAGTTGAAAATTCTTATGTCTGTTGGGCTTGATTTCTTTTGACTTCTTATATAGTATTTCCAAATACAATGAAAGTACCTCCTCTTTTTCATCCTTATTTCGTTATCTTTGTCGGTCCGTCCAACTTTGCCTATGTAATGCAGACTTTAGAACCATCTATTCAGCAAGCTAACATTTTAATATACGGATTATTTCTCGTGTGGGACATAAAAGTAAACAACAGAACACGTTCTCTCAGAATGTCAGCTTCACAAGCAAGAGAAGCTGACTGGCAGAATGGGTTTCACCACTTTCTTGAAATAAAAATCTATGTGGCCATAACATTGAGAAACCTGAGAGAGACTGCCCATTGTTTGACTAAAGTAGGTCACGTGCTTATCAAGGCAAAGGTAGTCCCACAGCACAAACTGCCTTAAGAAAGAGAAGTGTAGAAAATTATTACTAGGTCAAGCTTTTTTATGAGGTGGCGTGACTAGTTACCTTCCTTGCTGCCTTTGCCTTCCCTAACGCACAAGCATAGTCAAGTACCAATTTACAACTGGGTAAACTTAAGAGTTTTTTACGCTACCCAACACTCTAGTTCAGTTATCGTTTCTTTCTCTTATGCTGTCATGCAATGTAGGGAAATGCAGTTTTCAAATACAGCTAATGTTGGATCTGATTTATCACTTGTCCATGTCAACAGTAGGGAAGGAAAAATAAAGTGGAGGTATGGGACTTGTCACAGTGTTTTTAAATGCATGTTTGCTTGTATGAATGGTCTTCTGCTCTGGTGGGAGCTATATTTAGTATTTGCAAGTTGTAAATGTATAATCTTGTTGTTTTGTTTAAACCATAAGCAGTGTTGTGAGCTTCTATTCAGCCAAGTATGTTTACTGTGGTCAAAATTATGTTTAGTGAGGTGTGTGTAAGGAGATCGCGTGTTTTGATGAGCGTTGGTAGGAAGCAACAAAT
Source organism: Oreohelix idahoensis (assembly GCA_024509875.1). NCBI lineage: Eukaryota > Metazoa > Mollusca > Gastropoda > Stylommatophora > Oreohelicidae > Oreohelix > Oreohelix idahoensis. The sequence continues at coordinate 306,377 of JAMPIV010006306.1, read as the reverse complement.
TTGGAAGAGTTTTTTTTCGTAAGTTAGTTGTCAGACGGTAAGAGAGAGGTCAAGAGTGGTAGAACAGAAGTATTGCTATGAGGGGCCAGTGGTTTGCAGAGCAAATTTTATCACTGTTACATAATTAAAATAGCGCTGGAGATTGAACTTGGTGTTCAAAAGAAGTCATTTGTTAAGTGCTGTCCCATGGAGATCGAGCTAAATGCTGGAGGTGTATGATTTTTGTTGTGAGGTTTACACACTTCTGTATCTAAGCTACATACACCTCATCACAGGACTGCTGGGGTTGATAAAGTATTGTCTGGTCTTGTGTCAATGATATGCTTACTTGCAGCCAGGGGGCTCTGGATAAACTGTAACAGGTTTAGCTAGTGCCCTAGATTTATATCTAGGGCACTAGGTTTAGCAAGCTGGCAGTGGCATTTACAAAAAATATAAATTTCAAAATAACACAAAGAAATGTAGGTACCAATAATAAAAGAGAAAGGGACCTGTATGACAGAAGTATTATAGAAACAGATCATAAGTTGAAATTAATGGTGTAAGGGACAGAGATGGTTTACTAAAAGAGTCAAAGTAATGTCAGAGTTAAGTGAAGTATGCTACAGATTACAGCACAGACATATACTACAGATTACAGCATAGACATATGCTACAGATTAAAGCACAGACATATGCAACAGTGAGACGTGTAGTAAAAGATCATCTTCCTCAGCTGCCATGTCCACATCGAAGGTCGGCTGTCTTGATAGGGCACTCTGATAGGCTTCATTCTGTTCCTCTCTTGATGCTATCTTCTCACTTATAGTGCTGCATTGCTCTTGCATGTTTGCCTTCAACTCTTATTTTTATTATGGTCTTCAGTAAGGTGTTATGTCCTTTTATGTGGCCAAAATATTTTAGCTAACTTTGATCTCCTTCATTAATTCTCTTTTCATACGTACCTTTTCTAGGACCTCTTTTTTTTTTGCTGTCTTCTCTTTCCATGAGATGTGCACAATTCTTATATATATATATTCTTCTTCTTTGATCCTTAGCCGCCGACCGTCAAAGCAGTCAGTGGCCATCACGCCTAGTGGCGTCTTGTAGGGCAACAACAAATTGATTCCACTTTGCTCAGTCGGCGGCCATCCTTCGTACAGTGCCCCAACTCTGGTTCATTCTTTGCATCTCAGCCTCCACAGTCCTCCGCCAGGTTGTTTTTGGTCGGTGTGGTGAAGTGGGATGTTATAAATATTTATAGGGGACTTAGTGTACTGACTGAGATCAGCTGTGAAGGTATCTATATCTATTAAGAGTAGTGTATTATAGATAACCTTACTTGCTACCACATATCTCTATATCTCAGTCAGAATTATTCTGGAATAGTGAGATGCTACGTTATGTGTCTAGGGTATGAGTATGGTGAAGTGTAAGTCACAACAACAGACAGATAAACAATTTAATTTAATCCACTACTCTTGACAACACTGTGACACTCACATACATATAACACTCTATGAGAATATCTTACAGGAGACACTCGTAACTTTTCAAATAACAATATGTATTCATGTCTATCATAAAGGCATATGTGTGTCCTGATTCAAAGACAAAGGAACCAGGAATCACAATCAATGTTAATTACAAGTTATGTACAGAATGTATTAATATGAATCTGGTAGTGACATATATTATTAAAAATATCCTATGTGTGTCAGTTGTGTAATAGTAGTATGAGGTAATACTGGTTTTGTTTTGTTCAAGCTTTGTTGGTAGTTGTCATCATGACTTCAATAGTTTGTCTTAAGGAAACTAGTATTGGAGATGTTCTCAGTTCCTGATATTAAGACAATTAAATTCCCCTCTTAATGTTAAATTTACAAAGTCATTTCAAGATGAGGGGACATAATGTTGAGCTCAGCTGGCCAATTCGCTTATCTGGCGTGATGGCGGCAGGAAAGGACTCCTCTGCTCGAATTCTCCTCTGGGTTCAGGAGACACCTCACTGATAGCTAAAAAGACCAAGGAGTATGCTGTCCGACTCAGGATTCAGCAAAGCTCTGACCAGGTGCTGCTCACTACCATCAAGACCACGGTCCCACAATTCATACGAATAAACACAGATACGTTGATTAGCAATGAATTCTGGCACAAACTGGCACAAATTCCCATCTGCTTATCTTCCAGGCTTTTATTTAGCAAAATATAAGCTGGCTTCAACGCACTGATGCTTTATCAAGCTTATTTAAACAAGTGGTTTCGAACTAACGCTCCCAAGTGTGTATATCAGCGAGTCTGACCAATGAGCCCCGTTTCGACAAGTGTTTGAAAAAATGTTACCTTTCCCCGTCTCCCCTAACAACCAAGATAGTATTTATAGCCCGACCAATCGTGGTTAGGCTTTCATTTGTTGCGCTCCAATCAATTTGGAGTTTACATGGTAGGCTATTTCTGTAACGTAAATTTTTTTCAAACACGTTAAAAAAAAATCTTATGAGCAGAAATGATTTTATGCTGTCAGGCACCCCCAATATTTTATTTTGGGTATAATTTATTAATTCCTGGACTATTTGCGTAACGTTTTACATATTCTTTGTCAGCAAGCCCTAAGGAACCCAAAAATACTAATTTAAAGGAGCTACGTGGCTGCGTTCAAAATATGCAATTTCTTCTACCTCCTGTTTCGAAGATGTGCTGTCTGGGTACTGTTATGTTTTCAAACGTAAACCCATCTATTGTTATCTTTCCTAATAAGCGTTTTTTATGATTTTAAAACCTAACTCTGGGAAGGGTAGTGAATTTATCACTGTCCGTCCGAAAAAAAAAATTAGTGCATGTAGTCTTACACGCGTGATGGCAGCATTTGTGTATCGCGCGACGCGGGTTTAGTGTTCGGCTTTCTGCCTCTCCCTTCTCTTTTTATCCTTTAGTCCATCTGTTCGTTCGTTTTGGTAACGCAGTATAATTAATGTTAGGATTAATTTAGGTCATTACGCAGTCTCTCAATGTTTTTTCCAAGAAATACAGCACACGTTTCATTGAAGAAGGCGGGTAATAATACAGTAAGCTTTACTATCAACGTGAAAGCGTTACAATTTGCAGACGAAGCAGAAAACAAGGGGGATTTCGAGTACATTCCTTGTGACAGCACTGTTATTTACCATTCTTCTTCCTTTATTTATTTTATTTGTTAGGGCACACGGATGGCGGCTTAAAAAATCAGCTCCCAAATTGGTTTTTCCAGATATATACTCGATGCTAAAATTATATGGAGCCAGAAGCAAAGACCATCGGAGTAACCTAGAGTTCTCATGCTTAGCCTGTGCTAAAAACGATAAAGGTTTGTGATCTGTTTGCAACTTAAATGCCTTCCCATATAGATAAATATTGAATTTCTTTATTGCCCATATTACTGCGAGACATTCCTTTTCGCTAGTTGAGTAGTTGATTTCAGCTTTATTCAACTTTCTGCTAGCATATGCCACTGGGCTTAATTCCCCATCCAATGCATCTGATTTCTGTAGTAGAGTTGCACCTAACCCAATATACTTGCATCCGTCCTTACTATGAATTCTTGACTTAAGTCAGGTAATTTCAAAATGGGTTTACTTGTGAGCTTTTCCTTCAATTCTTGGTAAGTCATTTCACATTGTGGTGTCCATGTAATGCGATCTGGATGTCCTTTACGTGTCAATTCCGTTAAAGGTGCACATATGGAATTAAAGTTTTTGATATACTTCTGGTAGAAACCACATAATGAGACAAAGGATCTCACGTCCTTCTTGGTTTGTGGTCTCGGGGCTTTCTGTAGTTTCTCTAAATTCTTTGGGTCAGGGGTCATGTTTCCCTGATAAACTGTGTGTCCCAAAAATTCCAATTCTTTACATCCAACGCAACATTTGGTTGGTCGGGCTGTTAAATTTGCCTCCCTAAGTCGATCAAACAGCATGTTCAGAGAGTCAATGTGTTCCTCAAATGTTTCTGTTGCTATAAGGATATCATCCATAAAATTTGTTATACAGGGATTATTCAGAGGATCCAATAATTTTCTCATCATTCTAGAGAAGACACTAGGCGCATTCTTCAATCCAAATGGCAATCTATTAAACTCATAGTGTCCTTCCGAGGTACTAAAAGCTAGGTATGGTCTAACCTCAGGCTTTACTGGAATCTGATAGTATCCTTTACTCAGATCCACTTTTGAGAAATATTTAGCTTTATTTAGTCTGGCAAACAGCTGATTTGTATCCGGCAATGGATCCACCTGTCCTTCTGTAATAGCATTCAGTCTCCTGTAATCTATACAGAGTCTATGTTCTCCAGAGGGCTTCCTTAAGAGTACAACACCGGAACTATACGAAGACTCACTGTGCGAAATAATTCCTTCCTTCAATAGATAATCTATCTCTTCCTTCAAAGCTTTCTCCTTAGCAAACGGAATAGAATATGGTTTCATACAGACAGGTGTGGAGTCTATTAGTTTCATATCATATTCCAATAGGTTTGTATGCCCTGGTCGGTCTGTTAACACCTCTGCATGATTATTTTAGAACCTGTTGCACTCTCTCTTTCTGAGTTTTCGTTAAATGTGTACTGATTTTCACCTGTGCTGCTGTCTCACAGGGGTGTAATGGATATTCAAATGATGAAAGTGGTTCCTTTTTCATCTCCATGGCGATGGACAAGGTCAACAAGTGTGTCTCTTCCTGATGTTCTCTTTCCAAATATTTCTTCAGGAGATTCACATGATAGATTTTTTCTTTCCCCTTCTTATCTATCTTATAATTTGTTCTAGACACCTTCTCTAGAACTGTATATGGACCCTGCCATCCAATTTGTAACTTATTCTGACTCCCAGGCAAAAGAAGCAGTACTTTCTCTCCCACAGCCAAATTTCTGTCTTTCGCCTTCCTGTTATAATAGGCAGCATGTTTCTTCCTGGCTTGTTTCAAATTTTCATTGGCAAGTTTCCAGCCAGTTTTCAACCGAGTGGTCAGCTCATTCACATATTGGTATGAAGATGTAATGTTTTCCTCTGCCTTTTCATCAGTCCACGTTCTTAACAAAGCTTCAAGTGGACCTTTTATTGGCCTTCCAAACAATAATGTTGCCGGGGCCATACCGGTTGAACTATGGGGTACCTCCCGATAAGCAAAGAGGGCGGCGTGCAGGTACTGGTCCCATGTATCTGGTTTTTCGTGTGCCAACTTTCTCAGGATCGACATCAATGTGCCGTTAAATCTTTCCACTTGGCCGTTCCCTTGGGGATGATACACACTACAATGGAAGTGTTTGGCCTGGAAGATCCTGAAAACTTCTTCAGTTAGTTTCCCCTTGAACTGAGAGCCATTATCAGTCAAGATTTGATTGGGAAAGCCTAACCTTGTGAAAATTGTGAGCAATGCCTCTGCCACATGTTTTGAATCAATCGATGACAGGGCTACTGCCTCTCCCCACATAGAACAAGTGTCCACCAGAGTCAGAATGTAGCTGTTCCTTCTCTTGGTTCGGGTGAGAGGTCCCACAAGATCCACGGCAACTCTCTCAAAGGGTGTTCCCACTATGGGCATTTCCCCCAGAGTTGCTGGTGCAGTCCAATGTTTAGGTGCTACTCGTTGGCACTCTGGACAGGATTTTACATATCGTTTGATATCTTCAGTTATTCCTGGCCAGAAATAGTGACAAGCTATTCGCTGTCCTGTTGCACTGATTCCCATATGACCACTGAAGGGAATCGCATGCCCTAGTTCCAACACTTTAGTCCTATATGAAGTGGGAAGGACCAGCTGTCCGTGACCATTGGATTCAGATCCAGCCTTCCTATATATCAGTTTGTTCTTCATATAAAACTCTCCCTTGCCTGGAGGTGTATGAGATTTGGGCAACTTCTTGAAACATGGCTTGAGTGTTTTGTCCTCAGCCTGTGCCTTCCTCATCTCATCTGGGTGAGTATTTATGGGATTATCCTCCTCCTTCTTTGACTGTGATCTGGTCTGCACTGTTGCCAATATCACAGGTCTCTTGGGATTCCCCAAGAAGACATATCTACACCCCAATATTAGAGGGTAGATTGGCTCATTTATCACTGCTGCTTTTATGATTCCTTCCACATATCGCGTTTTCACGTTTATTCGGGCGACGGGAAGTGTCATGGTAGCTACATCCTTGGTTGCAGTTTGAATCTCCACTGTTTCCGTGGTGTATTGATCGGCCTGCACCAGGTGAGAACTCACAACGGAATCGTAATCCAAACCGGTATCATATAAACATCTTATAGTGACACCATTACAGATGACATCTTCACACACTGGGGGGTGGTATGGTTCCTGTAATTCTTCAGGTTTGCCCTTCTTTTCCTTTTTCCCCGATGTCATAGCAGCAAAATGAGGAGGTTTCCTTCTACAATGGTCAGTGTCATGATTGTTCATCTTACAATTTTTACACCACCTTTTTCCTTGGTTGAAAGATTTTCTTTCATCATATTTCCTTTCATCGAATTGTGGGGTTTTATTTTTATTTTCATACCGTGGCCTATCAAATTGGTGCTTACCTTTATTTTGATCCCTAGGATCAAATTTATTAAAGTTCTGTGGTGCCCTAAAGTTATCCACTTGTTTCTTTTTATTACCTGTTACCTCTGCTTGAGCTGCTTGATACCTTTCAGCAACATTTAGCAACTCACCCAGCCTCTCTGCACCTTGTTCCATGAGAAACTTTCTCAGGTCTGGAGCCATGGACTCTCTTAATTGCTCTATAAGGACCATTTCCTTAAGATCTTGGGTTTTCCCCAGATAAGTCCATTTCTCCAAGTATGTCTCTATTCGTGCAGAGAACTGGTGATAGGTTTCACCTGACAGTAGTTTAGCATTCCTAAATTTTTTCCTATAAAATTCTGCATTCTTTTCATACCTTAACAAAAGAGCCTGCTTTAGCATGTCATAATTTTCCTGATCACCTCTGCTCATTTTTGCAAAAACTTCATAAGCTGCCCCACGAAGTCCCTGAGATAACTTTAAGCTCCACCTTTCTCTCTCTAACCCATATGTGGTAGCTAATAGTTCATACCTATTTATATAGCTCTCAATATCATCGTCTTTCTCAACAAAATGATCTAAATGAAAGTTCATAGCTGAGGTTGAGGCTCCTGAGTAACCGTAGCATCAGAGGCAAAGGGACTGGCACCATTTTCAGGAGCATGGCCTTGAAACTCAAACTCCCTTAGTCGTAACTCATGTTCCCTTTGTAATCTTTTATCTTCTGCTTCCTTTCTGCAGCTAATTTCCCTCTCTGCAGCTAATTTCTTCTCTTCTGCAGCTAATCTTTTCTTTCCTGCTTCTGCAGCTAATTTCTTAGCCTCAGCCTCAATCTGCAACCTCTTAGTCTCAGCCTCAATCTGCAACCTCTTAGTCTCAGCCTCTAACTTTCTTTCGGCCTCTTTTTCTAATCTTCTTTCTTCGCGTTCAATAAATTTGTCACATTCCGTCGTGACATAGGCAACCATAACTTGCCCATCTAATCCTAACTCTTTTGCAGTCTGAACAGCGGCAGATCGAAATTTGGCCAGGTCCGCCATTGTCTATCAGGTAAATTTCTACAATGTCTAACCAACAATTCAAATTCTAAATATATATAATGGACAACACAGGCACCGTGAGCTCAACCTTATTTAATTCCACCCAAGGATACCTTTTAATTCTTATATTCCCTGAAGTGAATTACCCCCAATATTTTTAATAGTTAAAGATTCAAAATCCCGAGAGCGAGACCCCAATATATGTGGTGAAGTGGGATGTTATAAATATTTATAGGGGACTTAGTGTACTGACTGAGATCAGCTGTGAAGGTATCTATATCTATTAAGAGTAGTGTATTATAGATAACCTTACTTGCTACCACATATCTCTATATCTCAGTCAGAATTATTCTGGAATAGTGTGATGCTACGTTATGTGTCTAGGGTATGAGTATGGTGAAGTGTAAGTCACAACAACAGACAGATAAACAATTTAATTTAATCCACTACTCTTGACAACACTGTGACACTCACATACATATAACACTCTATGAGAATATCTTACAGGAGACACTCGTAACTTTTCAAATAACAATATGTATTCATTTCTATCATAAAGGCATATGTGTGTCCTGATTCAAAGACAAAGGAACCAGGAATCACAATCAATGTTAATTACAAGTTATGTACAGAATGTATTAATATGAATCTGGTAGTGACATATATTATTAAAAATATCCTATGTGTGTCAGTTGTGTAATAGTAGTATGAGGTAATACTGGTTTTGTTTTGTTCAAGCTTTGTTGGTAGTTGTCATCATGACTTCAATAGTTTGTCTTAAGGAAACTAGTATTGGAGATGTTCTCAGTTCCTGATATTAAGACAATTAAATTCCCCTCTTAATGTTAAATTTACAAAGTCATTTCAAGATGAGGGGACATAATGTTGAGCTCAGCTGGCCAATTCGCTTATCTGGCGTGATGGCGGCAGGAAAGGACTCCTCTGCTCGAATTCTCCTCTGGGTTCAGGAGACACCTCACTGATAGCTAAAAAGACCAAGGAGTATGCTGTCCGACTCAGGATTCAGCAAAGCTCTGACCAGGTGCTGCTCACTACCATCAAGACCACGGTCCCACAATTCATACGAATAAACACAGATACGTTGATTAGCAATGAATTCTGGCACAAACTGGCACAAATTCCCATCTGCTTATCTTCCAGGCTTTATTTAGCAAAATATAAGCTGGCTTCAACGCACTGATGCTTTATCAAGCTTATTTAAACAAGTGGTTTCGAACTAACGCTCCCAAGTGTGTATATCAGCGAGTCTGACCAATGAGCCCCGTTTCGACAAGTGTTTGAAAAAATGTTACCTTTCCCCGTCTCCCCTTATGAGCAGAAATGATTTTATGCTGTCAGGCACCCCCAATATTTTATTTTGGGTATAATTTATTAATTCCTGGACTATTTGCGTAACGCTTTACATATTCTTTGTCAGCAAGCCCTAAGGAACCCAAAAATACTAATTTAAAGGAGCTACGTGGCTGCGTTCAAAATATGCAATTTCTTCTACCTCCTGTTTCGAAGATGTGCTGTCTGGGTACTGTTATGTTTTCAAACGTAAACCCATCTATTGTTATCTTTCCTAATAAGCGTTTTTTATGATTTTAAAACCTAACTCTGGGAAGAGTAGTGAATTTATCACTGTCCGTCCGAAAAAAAAATTAGTGCATGTAGTCTTACACGCGTGATGGCAGCATTTGTGTATCGCGCGACGCGGGTTTAGTGTTCGGCTTTCTGCCTCTCCCTTCTCTTTTTATCCTTTAGTCCATCTGTTCGTTCGTTTTGGTAACGCAGTATAATTAATGTTAGGATTAATTTAGGTCATTACGCAGTCTCTCAATGTTTTTTCCAAGAAATACAGCACACGTTTCATTGAAGAAGGCGGGTAATAATACAGTAAGCTTTACTATCAACGTGAAAGCGTTACAATTTGCAGACGAAGCAGAAAACAAGGGGGATTTCGAGTACATTCCTTGTGACAGCACTGTTATTTACCATTCTTCTTCCTTTATTTATTTTATTTGTTAGGCTTCATATTTACCTAATAATTTATATATGTGGATTAGAATATTCCACGACAGTCGGCCTCTCTTTCGTTTTCCTTCAGGGGTCCAAAGCATAGCTGTTCTTATGATGGCATCGGGGTCTCTTCTGAGGACATGGCCAACCCAGCTCCAGTGTCTGCCAGCAATGATGGTGTGCATGTCCTCTTGCTTGCTCCGAGTAAGCAGATCATGGTTGAAGATGGCATTCGGAAACAAGATTCGGAGAATAGAGCTATGCCAGCGGGAGTTTTACTCCTGGAAGGTTCTACCAAGCTGGACAGGTTTGCGCGAGCAGGGGTCAGACTAAAGCAGACACCCTGGTCCTCCAGGTTGGGGGTTTTAGCATAGGGCTGACACCCCTGTCTATGTAAAAGAAAATTGAAGTTACGGAAACAACAACGAATAAACAAACTTTGCTGCGGGACGGACATCCGGAGTCTGAGGCTCGTATGACTGTCAGTGGTGAAAGCCGAAAGGAAGCCACTGACATGAGAACGGACGTCCTGACCGCAAAACATGATATAAGAATAGGATTTTGGAGTGTCGGGGCAATGAATGAGACGGGTAGGCCGAAACAGGTCATATATATATATATAGGGACAGTTTATGGAAAATACTGAGGGCTTATGGAATTCCAAGCTGCATAGTGTCAATCATAAAAAAGCCTCTATGCCAACTTTACATGTAGTGTTGGGCAGAGCAACCTAACCTTCGAGGTGAAGACAGGAGTACGACAGGGATGCCCCTTATCAACCATTCTATTTTTAACAGTCATAGACTGGGTGATGCGCCAGACAACAGAGGGCAATCCAAGAGGAATAAGATGGACTACATTTTCTACATTGGAAGATCTGGAATATGCAGATGACATTGCACTGCTAACACATTCACGTCAACACATCCAGGAAAAAACGGATAGACTTAATAAGTATAGCCAGCAGGTGGGCTTGAACATCAACCTAAAGAAGACAGAGGTCATGACGCTCAATGTGAGCAACCCTGAGCCCATATCAGTAAGGAATCAGCAACTGGAACAGACAGATGCCTTCACATACCTGGATGCATAGTAACACCAGACGGCGGAGCAAGCAGAGTCATCAACAACGGAATGAACAAAGCAAGAACAGCCTTTTTTGATCTAAACAACATCTGGAAGTCCTCTCAGTACAGCACAAGCACAAAATTAGGATTATATCAGAGCTGTGTGCTTTCTGTGCTTCCCTATGGCGCGGAGAGCTGGAGAGTTACAGAGAAGGAAATGTCGAAATTGTAACACCAGATGGTGGGGCAGGCAAAGACATCAACATCAGAATGAATAAGGCAAGAACAGCCTTCTTTAGCCTAAACAACATCTGGAAGTCCTCCCAATACAGCACAAGCACAAAATTAAGATTATATCAGAGCTGTGTGCTTTCTGTGCTTCTCTATGGTGCGGAATGCTGGAGAGTTACAGAGAAAGAAATGTCGAAATTGTCCTCCTTTCACATAACATGCCTAAGAAAAATTCACCGAATCTTTTGGCCGAATACCATCACCAACCAAGATCTGCTTACTCGTAGCAAACAAGAGGACATACATACCATCATAGCTGGCAGACGCTGGAGCTGGGTTGGTCATGTCCTCAGAAGAGACCCCGATGCCTAGACAAGAACAGCTATGCTTTGGACCCCTGAAGGAAAACGAAAGAGAAGCCGACCAAAAACAACCTGGCGGAGGACTGTGGAGGCTGAGATGCAAAGAATGAACCAGAGTTGGGGCACTGTACGAAGGATGGCCACCAACCGAGCAAAGTGGAATCAATTTGTTATTGCCCTATAAGACGCCCCTAGGCGTGATGGCCACTGACTGCTTTGACGGTCGGTGGTTAAGGATCTAAGAAGAAGAAGAATATATATATATATATATATATGTATATATATATATATATATATACATATATATATATATATATATATATATATATATATATATATATATATATATATATATGTGACAGCGCCATCTTGAGGTCTGTCGTTCTCGGCGCTGGCCCCATCTGGGCAGTCATGTTGTCTATGTGGTTTAGTGCCTTTTGATCACGTTATCTTCAAGCAGATTTATTACAAGGCCATAATAAGCCTACATATTCATATTAGTTGTGTTTTTGCTCTAGTTGTGTAAATCTGTGTTTTCATGCATTCTGGAGCAATAATCGCGTGTGTTATCTGTGTGGCGCAGATTAATCCGCGTAGCGCGCAGTAAATTGAGTGGTTAGGCCAGGGCTTATAAAAAGGGGTAGCAAGCGGCGAAACCGGTGTATGTTTGAGAAAGCCGCCCAGTGAGAACAGACTAAGAAGACACACAAGAGCCAAGCTGTAAATGCCTTGAGCACGTGAGTTAATTTAAATTAGCATTAGTTTTCTAGGATTCTGAAATTATATCGATGTGGCTATTTTAATGTTTAATGGGATAGATAGATAGATAGATGTGAAAGTTTAAGAGCGATTATTTCATTCTTCAGAAAGGCTATTCCACTGGAAATTTAGATAAGATTAACGATCGCAAGATAGTAGCCTCGTGGTGATAAAAAGCGGCGATAGCGAGTCTGATTAAACACGCTCCGCGTGTTAAACCCATAATATGTTATGCCGAGCGACACGCGGTGTATTTAGTTCCAGTTTTTGGTTAAAGCCAAGAATATTATCCTTTAATGTAAAAGTAATTAAGTGTATTTCACGATTATTGATTATTCTACTGTTTATCTTTAGTGGTTACTTAGAAGGGAGAATAGTCATTTAGATTTCTGGTGCGTAAGGCAAGTTGAGACAGGTGTTTCTCTGTTTGCTCCCGGTGGAGCATGGAAACACCAATGCGGCTGGTGTCCACCACAAGTCAACAGAAGCATTTTTATGCTGTTACAGTGGTTGTTCCTGTAATTATGTGTTTCATGTGATGAGTTCCCAATCTCGTCAGGGGTCACATATGACACGTTTGTGGCCTGGCGCACCAGTCGTCACTTACGACATGTTCAGAGTGCGGGAACGAGTATTGATGTGGGTCGGTTGAGAGGTAGTAGTTAATTCTCATTATTGAGATTATTTGTTGTACATGTATTGAAGAATATGATTTTATGTCCAGTTGATTATTATTGTTATGTGAACATGGTTTGTGAGAGCACGTGGGCGTACTTAGAGTTGTATATTTCTCTCCTCCGCTCCTGAGGGAGCATGGGGCCACCGGTGTGGTCTACCTCAGCATGGAGCATTCAGATGCTTTTGCAGTAGTGGTTTCGGTAGCAACCTATGTTACCCGGTGCGATTGCCAGCCTCATGCACAACACCATACTAGTTGCATTGGACGACACGCATGAGTGTGTGAGATAGTGTGTGAGATAGTTGATGATATCAGGTGGGCGCATGTTTTCTGTATGGTAAGTGTTATTATCCATGCTATTAATGTTCACTTAGACATTGTTTTATTTATTGTTTTTCAGACAGTCTATGAACACTGACTGGGTGTTCGTTTGATTGTTTGTTGGATTGTTTGTTTGGTGTTCGGTGGAATTAAATGTTGATCTGCTTAAGGCTTTGGGTTGCTTGAATTGTTAAGTCTGCTGCTGAGAGGGTTGCAAGCAACCAATAATTGCAACCCCTGTCAAACGATCCTTTATAAATTTTCTTAGTGCACGGGTCTTGGGTGTGAGGCACCCCTAGCGCCCCTGTCACACATATATATATATATATATATATATATATATATATATATATATATATATATATATATATATATATATATATATATATATATATATATATATATAAGGGGCCTCAATTCTTTCTTCCAATTGCTTGTTCTTTGTCCATGTTTCTTCACCATACAGTAATGAAGAGTAGGTATACATATAAAACACTTGATTATTCTCAGTTTTAATTTATGAGTTGTTTGTTTAGATGACGTTAAATGTAGCTTTCACTATTCCTATTCTCTTCTAAGTAAAAGAAACAAGATATTAAAATAAAGAAAACTGAACTGATCAGAATAAAACTACTTTTCTTTCAACAAAGAATCTCAGGTCTCAAAAATGTTCTCTACTCAGAGAGGAATGAAAATCCACCGAACGAAAAAGGGGTGTGGGAGGTCATCTGGGTGAGATCAACAGCGCTCTGTCTCGACGGATAAGACGTTAGAAGAACGCAGCCAGGAGTCAATCTTCTTCTTCTTCGTTCACCCTCAGATGTCAACTTGAATAAGTTCAAAGAAAGCAGTGGTCAGCCTGAGGCTGTTGATATCTCCGTAGATTTTCTCCAGGAATGGTACTGGTGATGGCCATATGCGTCTTCTCTGTTCCTCATATGAGGAGTCAATCCACAGTGCTGAGAACATTCAAGTTGATCTGCCTGATGATGATCTCACACACTTCTTGGACGGGAAGAGAGATGCAATCAAGTTTCCACCTGCCAGTGCAGAAGGGCTTTGGGAACAGCTGGACGAAGCCTTGGCAAAAGAGTTGGATAACAACCTGAAGCAGATAACTTTGGAGAAGCTGGAAATCTTCGGCGGCATAATATATCTGCACTGTCGCAAAGTGTTTGGAGTGAGGGAGGCAGGAGAAGGTAACCCACCACGAAAAAGTAGAAGAAAAATTAAAATAGAAGAAATCAGGAAACAGAAGAAGCATGCCCGAAAACTTTTCAAGAACGCAGTTGCCACAGAGAAGGAAGGGTTACGACAGGTTTGGGAGCACCTGAAAGGCCAACATAATGCCCTTTGTAGAGCAGAAAGGTTGTGCAGGAAGAGAAGGAAGACTCGAAGGGATAGATTCTTCAGGGAGCCCTTCAAGTTTGCCAAAGAACTGTTTGAGCAGCTACGGTCTGGTACGCTAAACATCAAGAAAGAAGACCTGGAAGAACACCTTAGAATGACATATTCAGATGGTCGCAGAGATGAGCCGCTCAACAGCATGGCAGGCCTTAAATGGCCGAGTAAGCCAGGAGCTGAATTTAACACCAAGCCCCCAAGGGTGCAAGAGGTAGAAAGCATTGTCCAGAAAGCTCGGTGCAAGTCAGCTCCAGGTCCTAATGGTGTTCCATATGTGGTGTATAAGAGATGCCCTGAAGTGCTCAAACGACTGCTCCGTTTACTGAAGAATGCGTGGAAAACACAGCTTGTAAGCAAGGAATGGAGAAAGGCGAACAGAGTCTACATCCCGAAGGAGCAAAATTCCACAGACATCAGTCAGTTCAGGCCAATCTCACTACTCAATGTGGAAGGGAAGATATTCTTCTCAGTGATGGCGAAAAGACTCACTACATACCTCCTGGCAAATGGGTATATTGACACTACCATTCAGAAAGGAGGTATCCCAGGTACACCAGGATGTCTAGAGCATGCCACAATGATCTGGGAAGCAATCCAAAAGGCAAAGTCTGATAGAACAAACCTCCATGTAATCTGGTTGGATCTAGCGAATGCTTATGGATCCGTTCAACACCAGATGTTGTGGCAGGCCCTAGAAATGTATCATGTTCCACAAGAGATTGCAGCAATGCTGAAGCTGTATTTCGCAGGGTTTGCTGTCAGATTTTCAACCAGAGAGTACACAACAAAGTGGATTGACCTTGAAGTTGGAATTGTGATGGGGTGTACCATCTCTCCGATACTATTCGCTATGGCTATGCAGGTAATCCTCAATGCTGCTGAAGGAATGGCTATAGGTCCAAAGCTCGGTGGAATGTGTCACATGCCACCGCTCAAAGCATTCTTGGATGACACAACAATTCTGACATCAGATGAACATCAGGCCCGGAGGATGTTAGAACGCCTGGATGAACTAGTCAGCTGGTGCAGAATGAGCTTCAAACCCAAGAAGTCGAGAAGCCTATCAGTCAGGAAAGGGAAGATAGCCGAGGACATATTCATGGTTTCCAACCAAAGAATCCCTACTGTCATTGAGGAACCTGTTAAAAGTATTGGCAGGGTGTACGATGCCTCATTAAAAGACTCGAAGGCAGTGCAACAGACAATAGAAATGGCAGACAGAGGGCTACAGATCATAGACCAAAGCAGACTCCTGGGAAAGTTCAAACTGTGGTGCCTCCATCATGTTGATACCGAAGTTGCTGTGGCCACTGCTTATATATGAAATAAGCACAAGTACAGTGGAGGCTATAGAGCAGAAAGTCAACAAGTTCATGAGAAAGTGGCTAGGGGTACCACCAGGTCTGTCAGATGTAGCACTATACTGCAAAAAGTCAAAACTTCTGCTTCCTTTCAAGTCAGTTGTTGAAGAGTACAAAGTTGGAAAGGCAAGGCTTGCAATGATGCTACGCGAGTCAGCTGATGACGTGGTTAAGTCCATTCAGCCCACACTGAAAACGGGAAGGAAGTGGAGAGTGGAAGAAGCTGTTGATGCTACCCAAGAGTCACTCAAACTGAGGGAGGTAATCGGATACACACAAACGAATAGACGGGGATTTGGTCATGGAGACATCCGCTGGTGGTCCAAGGCATCAAGCAGGGAGCGCAGAGACCTTGTAGTTCAGGAGATACGAGGAGCTGAGAATGATAAGAGGTTGCAAAAAGCAGTGCAGCAGGTCCAACAAGGCCAATGGACTACATGGGAAGGAGCCCTGCAGAGGTCCTTGACATGGAATTATATATGGCATATGGCACCTCTTAGGCTCAGCTTCGTTGTTAGATCAATGAATGACCTGCTGCCGTCGGCCACCAACCTTGTGAAATGGGGAAAGTCGGATGATGAGCAGTGCCCCCTGTGCCAGGGGAGTGTTGAGAACAGAACTGGTGTAAGGGACGTAAATCTGAGTATGTTAGTAGTCAAGATAGAGTATGAGTTGGAACACTTGTTTGCTCGTTGGCTGTTGAATTGTTTTGAAAATATCTCGTGGTAGTTTCGAGAGACAGATTACAGAAAGCGTGGAAAAACGCTGATCATCTCAAGTGTGAGATATATTTATTCTGTAATGTTTTGAGCGGTGTGAGAATAGCTCGCGGCTAGCCCGCAGATGATTGATTGACTGAGTTGTGTTGACCGTGAGGAAGTCTCGTGACTGCTTTTGAGCGGAACGAGGGTGTTATAGTGTGTGATTCGAAGGGAGTGTTCTGGGCGTTTGACCGGGTAAGGTCAAGACAGTGTTTTTGAGAAGTGTAATGCCTGTACAGTGCTGAAGTTAAAATGTCGACGGATTTTTCGCTGTGGGTACAGCGTAGTATAAAACTGCAGTTTGAATTATTGTGAAAATGTTTAAGAGGCCAAGA
Source organism: Oreohelix idahoensis (assembly GCA_024509875.1). NCBI lineage: Eukaryota > Metazoa > Mollusca > Gastropoda > Stylommatophora > Oreohelicidae > Oreohelix > Oreohelix idahoensis. The sequence continues at coordinate 289,520 of JAMPIV010006306.1, read as the reverse complement.
TTTTGTGTAGGCCATTTTGATAGCTGCAGTGTGCAGTCCTTAAAGGCCATTATTTCCTGTGAGAGGATAGTAGCTGAAGATTTTGTGTAGGCCATTTTGATAACTGCAGTGTGCAGTCCTTAAAGGCCATTATTTCCTGTGTGAGGATTATTGATGAATATATAAAGGCCATTATCTCCTGTGAGAGGATCGTTATTGATGATACTTTAAAGCGCTGATGAATATATATATAGGCCATTATCTCCTGTGAGAGGATTGTTATTGATGATACTTTAAAGCGCTGATGAATATATATATATATAGGCCATTATTTCCTGTGAGAGGATAGTTGTTGATGAATTAGATAAAGGCCATGATCTCCTGTGAGAGGATCGTTATTGATGATACTTTAAAGCGCTGATGAATATATATATGGGCCATTATTTCCTGTGAGAGGATAGTTGTTGATGAATTATATAAAGGCCATTATCTCCTGTGAGAGGATCGTTATTGATGATACTTTGTAGCGCTTATGAATTATATAAATGCCATTGTTTACTGTGAGAGGATAGTTGTTAAGGAAGAGATAGCGCTGAATTATTGATGATGCTTTATAGCGCTGATCTCATAGTAACTGCCGAGTGCGCAGTCCTTATGTGTTAAGATATATTTCGTGTTATGCTGTGAACCGTATCCTGACTATGTGCATTTTATATCAATGGGTTGTGACGTGAATAAACCAGTATTAAATGTCACCAGTCGTTTACAACCATCCATGACTCTTGTGTACGTACCTGTGGTGTAAACGACTAAACCAACACACGAACTCAATATTCTAGACGTGACAGTAGTAACACATATTTATTACTAGCCTATGTGGCGTTGATGTAGACTTGAACACACATACCTTTGAAACATCATAACCCTATTCTTATCAAGTGGTGGATTACAATCAAGCAGGATCTACTGCTATATTGCAAGACTGATTATACCTACTTAACATATTTAGGAATAGCTCTGTGTGGACGTGGCCTGTAATACAGAATCCTTTGTCAACTTTACTCCTATATATCTGCCTGTGTGGCGCATTTTGGGAAACCACATATTCACCAGTATCACCTTATCGGTATCAGTGGTGTGCTAGTTTTATAGGATCTGACACCCGCGAAATTCGCGTGATATTAATTCACAAGTGTTAGCTTGTAGCCTGAGTGGCGTTAGTATAGAAGAGACAGACATCACATTTGAGAGCTGTATCAGGGGTCCCAAGGAAAACTTTTCAGTATCAGTTAAACTGGGAACTGTTAACTCAAGTGACATTCGCAGTTAAAGGAATTTATTACTCAAGATTATGAGATGTCATGATATACAGTGGCAATGTTACCTTTTCCAGTCCTAGAGTACCAGTTCAAGTAAACGTCAGGCAGTATGAACGAGCGGTGCACCTCCTTTCAACGAAATTGACAGACGGTGACCCATTTCCTGTGCGATGTGCAAGCACGTAGCGTGCTGAATCGAGGACCTGAGCGGAATCAAGGTGTCAAGTTCCATGCCTTTCTGTGGTCGATTGTTTTACCATTGAACTTTGTGATATCCAGGGTGTTTGCGGAAGGAACGGGAGTGTTTTCATTCAAGATAAGTGGTTTTCGTTGTTGTGTGAACTGTGTCGCCTTTACTATGTCAGCGAGCCTTCCTATGCTTATTCTGTTGATAACTGTTGTTGTTGTTATCTAGGTATATACTGACAACTTTATTAGGATTTAATGCATAAGTATTGATGGTTGTATGATATATGATGACTTCCCTCATATGAATATGATGTTATAAAGGTTCTTTGAAGAGGAATTGGGGATACAAAATTAATAAATAATTGCATTTTCTGGTATAGATACTTAACTGTGTGAAATGGAAGGGTAATTGTCAGAACTTCTTGAAACATAAACTGGCGATATTAATAATTATACTGGTATAGATATATGGTTGACTGGGTGATTGAATCACCATGGATTTTGATGATAATCCAGATGATCTGAGGCCTGTGCTAGAATATTTAGCGGAAGTGGCTGAATATGTTGAGGGATTACAAGGCCCAGCACTTGATAGATACGTGCTGGATGGGTTTTTGTTTAGTGCAGTAGCAGCCATAAAGTTTTTTACTGACGATAACCCTCATTCAAATCCTGAAATGATCATGGCCAGAGATTTGGCGGTGTTGTTAGAATGCCTACGCCCGATGGTGTATGATTATACTCGGGCTAGACATAATTATATGCATAAGATAGTGCACAATATAATCCACAACAACATGCAGGATGGTAGCGAAAAGGAATTAGAAGAGGAGGAGCGGATGAAGAAAAGCAAACAGATTGCTCTACAGCAAAGGGCTAATTTTTTGCAAGATATTACTGAAAAGAGTAAATTACAAGAAACAGTGTCGAGACTAACAAATGATTTAGATAAGTCAAACGTGGAACTTACTAAAGTGCAAGCGGCATTAGATGCTGCATTGGGCAAAATCAAAGATTTGGAGACTCAAGTGCATTATAGAGATGATGAAGTTAGTGATCTCAAGCAGCAACTTCAGGAAAACAAAGAGAGATGTGGTAAATTAGAAGCTGAGACAACTGACCGTGATAGGTCTTATACAAAGACGCTCATTGATTTGTTGAATAAAGTAAATTCTGGTATTGAAGAAGAGAATTATACTGGATTTCCGAATGAAATTGAAGAGCTAATGAATAATGAGGATAGTGAGAATGAAACACGACAACTAAGTGCAAATAAAGAAAAGGATGAGAAAGACAAATTAGAAGAGTTAACGACTGAGAGAGAGAAGATGATTAAGATTGAGAGATTGTTAACAGAGTAGAGAAGTAAAGTTTTGACATTTGACATATTAAATAGGAAATTAAGTGAAGAAATTTCACAAAAAAATGTTGAAATTGCAGAAAGTACAAAAAGAGTAGAGGGTCTACTCGATGTTATTTTGAACAACAAGATATGGTTGTTGCGTGCATATTTTGACGCACATATTACAAAAATCGATATGGCTATTTGATATGGAAAAAATATAGACATTCATTCATTTGTGTATGGAAATGCTGTCTATGGTAAAAGCGAGAGAATCCATGTTTGATTCACACTTTTGATTATAGGAGTTATCGTTCTGGATATTGATCCAGCGCAAGGATATTGCGCTTACGTTTGTACTTATTTTTTAGGGCCAGAAAATATATTAATTTGCTTATTATGTTTATGGCCTGAATTCATATGTATTACATATTATTAGTACAAGTAGAATCAGTCCTATATTGTATATTTTGGATGGGTAGGAGGGACTAGATTCTTATTATTCCGGTCTAGCGGAAGTATGAGTTGTCTTGACAAGTCGTGATGAGTTCCGATGTGCCGTGATAATGGCTGGTGCGCACTTTTCAAAAGGCTGGTAGATTGTTAAGGAAATATAATTCAGGAAGTGGTTTTCTTCTAAAGGAGATGGTATCTCTACTATAGGTTATGTTAGAGACTCTCCTAAGGTACGGTACAATGTATAATTCGGACTCCATGTATTGCCAGACCCTATTTTGATGATCTCATGTCGATTCGACCTAGATGGAACATTGTGCTTCGTATCGCTAGGGTCGTGTTTTGTATCGACAAAGATGACAGACTTTCCTACAGCGGTTATGGCTACGTGAATTCACCTGATCATCGTAGAGCTGTATGGAAACATTTATGAAATCAGTTATATACCCATTATAAATTAACTCTGGCTTATATTCTCCTTCCTATGAATGAGTGAACGACAACTCAGGGAGGCGGCCATGTTAGATTTCGGTCATCATATGTTTTGATCACTGCCAAGAGAACAGATTATTTATCCTATTATCGGACAGTGACAGGGAGATCTCAATCTTGCTAGAAACCCCCTCTTTCGTGGTTTCATAATATATGCTACAAACTATGGACGTCAAGTAACCTTGGTTATTTACCGATCTGCCTTCACTGACGCGTTTAGTCAGATAAGGGGATGCGGCCATAATATATCATGACATTGAACTTTTGATGTACTGCCCATTATTTCTGAATGTGTCATGACTTCAGATCTGCTATGTATACCTACAAATTGATATGTCAACATACCATGATGTACTCGTATGTCCCAGTGTGTACGTCTGAATAAATTGAGTAAACAAAAGATTCCAGCAGTCTGCATTGGTGCCTTGTAGACACAAGTGTATGAGTGGTTATATTGGTCAGCACACGAACAGTACACCATTCGCGGTAATCACACTCTACACTTCTACTTCATACATACACCATCCTGCGTCGGTTGGAGTGACCAAGTTTAGGGCCTGCTTCCCCTGGAGCCTTTGCCTTCCCTAACTCAGGACTAGGGTGAGTTACCCATTTACAGCTGGGTAGACTGGGGGCATGCCTGATCTCAACAACACACCACTCTTCCTTACAGAGCATACAGACTGACACTTTACAGAGTGGAAAGAAGGAAAGAAACTTTACAGTGGCGAGCCAGATTCCTGGGTCCAGCTTACGCAGTTTTGTGTTGAGAATCACAGTTTACAGCTGAAAGAACATTTGTTTGAACACATCAACACCAGTAGGACAGCTATACAGTCGATGTCAGCTTGACCTGTATTACCGATAGGATGCTGTATCTAGGTCAGCGCTTGTTGACAGTTTTTCGCTGTACAGACAGTATTACACAGGACAGTGGTATCAAGTGTAGAAAATATCTGGAGCAGTATTGTTGACATTTCTCAACGTACAGAAGAATCACAGTGTTGTTGAACATAAAGTGCATAGTTCATCGTTGGATCTTCATATGCTCAAAAGAGAAAAATTGACAGTGTAATAGTTTAAAATTAAATCTATTACTGAATAAAGTGGCAAGTTATTAGTATTAAAATAAACTGTGCCTGCTTTACAACACTATACCTGCAACACATTCCATTCATGACATAAATTATATTGTATGCTATAAGCTATTTATGCTTACATGTTATTTGTTATGTATTAAATTAGTTTATGTTCTGTGTGACTAGTACAAGGTATGCCGAGTGACATTGGTCTGGACTAGTATTCTATAGGTACACATTTTCTTAATTGGAAATTTGTTAGCAACAATTTGCTGCTATTTCTGTTAGTTGTGATGAGGTGTTCTTTTCTTCGTTGTTTTGTTAATAATTTTGTGTTCCTTAGTTTTGTTTGATTTGTTTGTATAATTGTAGGTCTCATCTTTCCTTTCATTTCAGTTTTTTACACCCTTATGTTTATACACTGTGGCGTTATTTGTCTTGTCATTTTATTATTGCAGTTATCATCACGGTTTCTGTGATCATTTTTTTCATTTCTCCTATTTAATTTAATTTGATCTCTGCAAATGTGTTCATATTGTCTTTTCTTGTTTGTCCTTTGTAATGTCTTTAGTTGACATATGACGTATAGTGGTATACACTGATAGTATAGTACAGATCAGTACTTTATGATTGTTATTGTTATAAAACAAAATGTACAAGACCTTTGTAAGGCTTGTCTCCCAAAGTGATTGGTAAAGGGAAATATTTTTTCCACAGGTACTCAAGTGATCTTTGATTACATTGAGGTATACAAGACCTTTGTAAGGCTTGTCTCCCACAGTATTTGAGATACAGTTATTGTGTCCATAGGTACTCAAGTTATCATTGGTTATTATAAACCATACAAGTTTGGACTAAGACTAAGTCTATGGTATAGACTTGTCTCTCATTAACGTGAAAGAGGGTAATTTATTTACTTTTTCAGGTTTCTGATTTAAGAAGACAATATGTCTACATTAGATTATTTCATTGCACAAGGAAAATCTCTTGATAAGACTGGAAAAGACTTAGAACAATGGGCTGTTGCTCAATATGACAAAGCATTAGCTGCAGAAGAGAAAAAAATTGCTGCGGCTGTTGAAGAAAGAAAAGCTGCTGCTGAGGAAAAAAAAAGCGGCGGCTGAGGAGAGAAAACTTCAAATAGAAGAAAAAAAAGCTCTGGCTGAAGAAAAAAGATTAGAAAGAGAAGCTGCTGCTGAAGAAAAAAAAGCTCTGGCTGAAGAAAAAAGATTAGAAAAAGAAGCTGATACTGCTGCTGAACTTAAGAAATTGCAGATGCAAGTGGAGGAAAGAAGATTTGAGGCAGAACAGAAGAAATTAGAAGCTGATGCAGAACAGAAAAAACTAGAAGTTGCTGCTGCTGCAGAACAGAAGAAATTAGAAGCTGCTGCTGCTGCAGAACAAAAAAAATTAGATAGAGAAGCTGAAGAGAGAAAAGCAATAAGAGAACATGAGTTTGAATTAGAGAAATTAAAATTGACATGTATGAGTAATGTTAATCAGGCATCTGGTGGTAATGGTAAACCCTTTGTGTACAAGGTCAAGGTACCAGCGTTTAACCCTACCAGTGATGACATAACATTTTGGCTTTCTAGATTTGAACGGGCTTGTCGATCTCATAATGTTGACAAATCACAGTATGTGAATCAGTTGTCTGAAAATCTAAAAGGGGAGTCTCTGAGTAAGTTATATTTTGTTGAAGAGGCCGACAAAGATAATTATGATGCTGTTAGGGCAGCTTTGATAAAGAGATATCAGCTGTCTGAGGAAGGTTACCGTCTTTTGTTTAAAACAATGAGACCTGAGGTAGGTGTAGAATTCTCAGATTTCATCTCAAAAGCACGAATTACACTTTCACGATGGATTGAATTATCCAAAACAGAGAAAACATTTGATGGTCTTACGGATTTATTGCTAAGAGACAAGGTCATGTCTTCTGTAAATAAATCATTCCTAGAGTTCTTACATGAGCGTAAACCTGGTACAATAAAGCAAATGGAAGAATATTGTGACCAGTATGCCACGGCACACCCTGACATGATTCTTAGTAACTCTAACATTAAAGAGAGTATGCCAGTTGCTTCGGCAACAGAATATAATCAGAATTACTCACACAAATTCCAAGGAGCTAAAAATAAATTTGATAAAAAGGTTAATTGGAATAAGTATCAAAACCAAGATAACCGCTCAAATCAGAGTTCTTCTTTGAAGAACTGGAATCGGGCTGATAGTCCTCGACACGCGAGGGGTACCCATAATGTTAGAAATTCTCGGAAAGGGAGTAGCTATAGGAACTACCCAAGTGCTTCATGGAGACAACAGAAACAATATTACAGGGATACTCAATATAACGAGCGTGATGATTATGATCATGAATATTATGATTCAAACCCAAATAGGGGTTATAACAGAGGCAATAATAATTATAGAGACAATTATAACCGAGGTAGATCACAACACAAAAGACATGGTAAATCTTATTACCAGGCTAACTCTGCACAACAGGAGTTCCACGACACCGATAATCAGAATAATGATAAAAAAGACTCCAACAGTGTAGCAAATTCCGCTTTCGATTTTGCTAGAGCATCTGAGTGTTCGCAATGCAAAACATTATTCGATCCAACCACAGTGTCTACTTTAAGCTGCGGTCACCCGCTTCCCGCTCTCCATGCGTCAATTGCGCATAATGGAAGGGGTGCTCTTGTCTTTAATAGGGGCCTAATAGATGGTACTCCGGTATCAATTCTTTTCGATTCGGGGTGCACTACCATTGGAGTGAGGCAATCACTCGTAAATCCTTCTCGAGCTACAGGCAATATAGTCAAATGTGTAACATTTGGTGGCACATTGGAGAAGTACTCCACTGCCATTATCAATATTGCTACGCCTTTCTTTACAGGAGAGGTGCAAGCATGTCTCTTGCCGAATCCGATCGCTGATCTTATCATCGGTCGCATTCATGGAGTGAAAGAATGCACTCCACAGCAAATTTCTAATTGGGAAAATGTTAATATGCAATCGGCTAATGCAGTAATCACTAGGGCTCAAGCTCTTAATATGCCACAATCTTCACATTCTGAAGATAATGATGCGCAGATCCGAGATGATCCCTTGGAGATTTCCCACGATTCCTTTATCAAACAGCAGGAAGATGATCCTACTCTAAAGAAATTCTTTACTCTGGCAACAAAAGGTGATCCGAATAAGGATACTAATCGTAAATCTTGGATTACGTTGAAGAATGGCGTACTTGTACGTATGGTACAAGACTCCGCTAAGTCCATTCATTCTCAAATCCTTGTGCCTAAAAATATGAGAGTTAAAATCTTACAGCACGCTCATGATTCGCAGTGTGCTGGACATATGGGTTTTTCCCGTACTAAAGCTAGAGTTCTTCAATCTTTCTTTTGGCCTGCTGTGAATAAGGACATACGAATCTATTGTCGATCTTGTAAAGTATGTCAAGAGATTAAATCCAGAGGTCCACGCCATGATGCACCTATTCAGGCTGCAGACATTCCCATTCGGCCATTTCAAAAAATGGCGATAGACATCATTGGTCCATTTAAGATAAAGTCTGCTAGAGGACACCAATTTATTTTGACGTGTGTTGATATGTGCACACGTTGGCCGGAGGCTGTTCCTCTAAAGAGCATAACTACTGCTGATGTCGCAGATGCTCTTTGGTTAATATTTTCTCGTCTGGGGTTTCCAGCAGAAATATTATCCGACCATGGTACCCAACTCATATCGGATACCATGTCTCAAGTAATGTCGACTCTGAAGATAGAGAGATCGCTGAGTAGTATTTATCATCCTATGTCCAATGGGATGGTGGAACGTTTGAATAGAACTCTGAAAAACCTACTAGGTAAGATAACAGAAGATCATCCTCAGGATTGGGATAGGGTTTTACCCGCGGCTCTCTTTGCATATAGAGAGGTCGCCAACGAACATACAGGATTTTCTCCCTTTGAACTTGTCTTTGGCGCGAAACCGCGAGGTCCTATGTCCTTACTTCATGATCTTATAACTGCTGATAATATTGTCGATGACACAAAATCCTCTTATGAATATGTCATCGCACTTAGACACAAGATTATTGAAGCATGCAAATTGGCAACTGCTTCTTCTGAATTTGCGAAACAGAAGGCAAGGGAATTTGCCAATAAAAAGAGATGTTTGCGTCAACTTTGTCCAGGTGACAAAGCATTTGTCTTGCTACCTTGTAGGGAAAATAGACTTCTCATTTCTTGGAAAGGTCCGTACGATATAATATCACAAGTTTCCGATGTTGACTATATCGTCGATATTGACGGGAAGCGTAAAACCTTCCACATCAACATGCTCACGGAATTCCATGAACGTCCTGATTATTTACAACCTGTTTTCCAGGCAACGGACGATTTTCCAGTCCAACATGGACAGTACTCATCTCTGTCAGTAATACAGGATGAGGAAACGAGTTTCTCGGATGTAAATTTACCTTTTCCACTGATTCCTCTTCACTCTAATGAATCATGGAAGGATGTTGCAATTTCTCCAGAATTATCTCCAGGAGAGCAGAAACAAGTTTCTACTTTGTTAGAACAATTTCAGGATGTCCTTACTGACATTCCTGGTCAAACTGATGTCATTCAACATGACATTATTCTTACTGACCATAGTCCTATAAGAGTCAGACCGTATCCTATCCCGATACATTTTCAAGCACAGGTAGAGAAAGAGTTAGATGAGATGATAGAGTTAAAAATTATTGAACCATCCACATCAGCATATTCTTCGCCGATGGTTATAGTACGGAAAAAAGACAATAATATACGTCTTTGCGTGGATTATCGCAAATTGAATCAAGTGACTAAATTCGATGCTGAACCTATGCCTTTACTAGAAGAGCTACTTACGAGACTATCGAATTCTCACTTCTTTACTAAACTCGATTTGTCTAAGGGATATTGGCAAGTTCCACTATCCGAACACGCCAAACCGTTTACTGCTTTTTCGACGCCTAGGGGTCTATTCCAATGGAATTTCATGCCTTTCGGTCTTATGAACGCCCCTGCAACATTTGTACGCATGATGCGTCGAATCCTATCTCATCGCTCAGATGTCATTGCGTATCTTGATGACATCTGTCTTTTCAGTGATACTTGGAACGATCACTATAATGGTATAAATGAACTATTGTCTATCTTACGCGAGCATAACCTGACAGCGAAACCATCGAAAGCATGTATTGGTTTTAGCGAAATATCTTTCTTAGGACACCGTGTTGGTCATGGGTTCCTAAAAACAGAAGACCATAATACAAGTAAGATACTTAACATTTCTATTCCTAAGACTAAAAAGCAAGTACGAAGTCTCTTAGGTCTAATACAATTTTATGGACGATTCATCCCGAATCTGTCCTCCATTATGTCACCTCTTTCTTCCTTGCTAAAGAAAGGGTCTCCTAATGTAGTCCATTGGACTCAAGAATGTCAATCCTCTTTGGATAAGGTTAAAACTATGTTTTCTACTTCACCTATCCTAGTATTGCCTTCTAAGGATAAGACATTTATTCTTCGTAGTGACGCTTCATCCACCGGGATTGGAGCTGCACTAATGCAAGAGTACTCTGGAACTCTGCATCCTGTGATGTATATTTCTCGGAAATTAAATGCCGCAGAGAAGAATTACTCGGTCCTAGACCGTGAATTATTGGCTATGGTTTGGTCAATCCTTAAACTGCAAAGATTTCTTCTGGGCGCGCATTTCATTGTGGAAACTGACCAGAAAGCTCTTACGGCTATTCAGAGTAAAAATCTGAAGAGCGCGAGATCAACGCGATACGCGATTGCTCTACAGCCATTTCATTTTTCGGTGCGAGCTATCCGTGGGTCAGAAAATGTGATGGCAGATATTTTGTCTAGATGCCCACATGATTCATAACTGTTATACAACTTTGATACAGTTGTTTCTATGTTGAAATGTGTACACATATGTAATATATCATATATTGATTGTAACACTACTTAGCGGTTCATTGATATTTATTCACCGCTGATCTTTCAATGTTTTTCGTCTTTGATGATCATGATGTTAAGATATCTTAGATGAAATTTATGTATAAACTAATGTGGAAATTGGGTCATTGCTAATATTGTAGTATGCGTTGGTGACACCTCTCTGGAAATATTAATACTTAGAGAAGTACCTTCTCTAAGGTCATAAAACTTATGCTTAGCATCTGCGCATTGTTATTGGTGCGTTGTGAGCCTATTGTATGTTGCTCCTAGATGTATTTCAAAAAAAAAAAAATGTACCATTTTTTTTTTCCCGAGGGGTGTGGTAATCTGTTGCGTGCATATTTTGACGCACATATTACAAAAATCGATATGGCTATTTGATATGGAAAAAATATAGACATTCATTCATTTGTGTATGAAAATGCTGTCTATGGTAAAAGCGAGAGAATCCATGTTTGATTCACACTTTTGATTATAGGAGTAATCGTTCTGGATATTGATCCAGCGCAAGGATATTGCGCTTACGTTTGTACTTATTTTTTAGGGCCAGAAAATATATTAATTTGCTTATTATGTTTATGGCCTGAATTCATATGTATTACATATTATTAGTACAAGTAGAATCAGTCCTATATTGTATATTTTGGATGGGTAGGAGGGACTAGATTCTTATTATTCCGGTCTAGCGGAAGTATGAGTTGTCTTGACAAGTCGTGATGAGTTCCGATGTGCCGTGATAATGGCTGGTGCGCACTTTTCAAAAGGCTGGTAGATTGTTAAGGAAATATAATTCAGGAAGTGGTTTTCTTCTAAAGGAGATGGTATCTCTACTATAGTTTATGTTAGAGACTCTCCTAAGGTACGGTACAATGTATAATTCGGACTCCATGTATTGCCAGACCCTATTTTGATGATCTCATGTCGATTCGACCTAGATGGAACATTGTGCTTCGTATCGCTAGGGTCGTGTTTTGTATCGACAAAGATGACAGACTTTCCTACAGCGGTTATGGCTACGTGAATTAACCTGATCATCGTAGAGCTGTATGGAAACATTTATGAAATCAGTTATATACCCATTATAAATTAACTCTGGCTTATATTCTCCTTCCTATGAATGAGTGAACGACAACTCAGGGAGGCGGCCATGTTAGATTTCGGTCATCATATGTTTTGATCACTGCCAAGAGAACAGATTATTTATCCTATTATCGGACAGTGACAGGGAGATCTCAATCTTGCTAGAAACCCCCTCTTTCGTGGTTTCATAATATATGCTACAAACTATGGACGTCAAGTAACCTTGGTTATTTACCGATCTGCCTTCACTGACGCGTTTAGTCAGATAAGGGGATGCGGCCATAATATATCATGACATTGAACTTTTGATGTACTGCCCATTATTTCTGAATGTGTCATGACTTCAGATCTGCTATGTATACCTACAAATTGATATGTCAACATACCATGATGTACTCGTATGTCCCAGTGTGTATGTCTGAATAAATTGAGTAAACAAAGATTCCAGCAGTCTGCATTGGTGCCTTGTAGACACAAGTGTATGAGTGGTTATATTGGTCAGCACACGAACAGTACACCATTCGCGGTAATCACACTCTACACTTCTACTTCATACATACACCATCCTGCGTCGGTTGGAGTGACCAAGTTTAGGGCCTGCTTCCCCTGGAGCCTTTGCCTTCCCTAACTCAGGACTAGGGTGAGTTACCCATTTACAGCTGGGTAGACTGGGGGCATGCCTGATCTCAACAACACACCACTCTTCCTTACAGAGCATACAGACTGACACTTTACAGAGTGGAAAGAAGGAAAGAAACTTTACAATGGTCTACTGTCAATGTTGACAATACTAGACAGAAGGTTGTTTGCCAACAAGTTGGAAAAGCAAAGATCCAGCCTCATACAATCTTTGCTGATAAAAAAGTTAAATGTGATAGACAAATATCTTTTCGGGGAAAATATAACTTTCGAAGATCTTTTGATTCTGCTTGCAATGGCAACGATTCGTGGCGGCAGTGTAATAGAGAGAATGATAATGTAACAGTCAGTCCTGATAAAAGCCTAAGGATTAAACGAGTAACTAATTTTGGAAGTTCTCGTAAGATGATAACAAGGGATAAAGTTATAAGTAGTGGTTCCAAGGATGAAACCCATTATATGCGTAACAATAAAGATACTTATAGATCTGCAGATGATACTGCAAACAAGCATATTGTCAAAGAAAAGAATGGAAAGAGTTTTGATCGGAGAGATGTTTCTAAGGTTAGAAAGTACCAAGAGAATTCATATGATAAGAATTTTCCTTCTCAGAGAGATAAGAGACAAGTTAATGTATCTCAACATTTTAATTCTGAGAATTTTGAAAATAATGGTACAGACAAATACAAGAAAGGTTTTCAATCGTGCAATAATTTTTCTGACAGATTTTTTGTTCGTAGTAGAAACATTAATCATAACAATTCTGACTGGGATTATAGACATAATAATGGTCTCAAACAAAGAAGAAATGATGATAAATATTTTGATCAAACAACAAATAATAAGTGCAGTTATGCTAATTTTGCTCGACATGAGCCTAGAATCATTGTTATTAAGCAAAGTAGCAATGATAATGATGTCACAAATACTACTGCTTGTTATGTTTCTGATTTTGAAAGAGCATCACGTTGTTGTGAACATAAAGGCAGAGTCGATGATATCGTGAAGTGACCAGATTTCTACACAAAACCACATTGCGAGGTAATTGTTTGTTTAACCTCTCCGTTGTTCGTAGTAAATTTCACCATTCATTAAAATGGAAATTTTCGTTTGTATTTTTTGAACAGAGGCGACTTCTCGATAAGGGTCAGCGCTCCTGTTTACGGTAGCGGCAAGAATGTAGGTCAACATTGTGCCCGAGTGTTTGTTCAAGCGGAACATATCAGCGTGCCAACTATGCATTGGACGTGTTACCCCTAGTGTTTATGAGATGTCGACAAGACCTATGGAGATTTTTTGCGTTTGATTCTTTTTTGTTTGTTTGTTAGGACAGTCGATGTTATTGTATTCTATTGTATAGATCATTATAGGTTGTTATATTATGATTATCATTTTATGCATCATTTGATGTCAATAGTTTTTCTTGATATGTATGACTATTTTAATTATGCATTAGTTCATTTCGATGCTATTTCTATACTATTGTGTTTTGGATAATGTGTAGTGTGTTAGATGGTAGTGATGTGTCGTTTACTATTGATGAATGCAATGAACGGGTTTATATTTAACCTTACTGGTTACAAACATGTGCCTATTTACACCATATAATCATTGAATTTTATACTCTGGTGTAGAACTTGCAGTTTTTTTTGTTTTGATTTACAGATGTGATGGTTAAGTTAATTTTGTACATGATGAGTTTGTCAGCCCTATGCACATACTCATTATTTGTAATGTTACAATAGTTACTTTTAGTATATCAGATGGAGATAGATATAAATTTATAACTAAATAACACTGCAGCTAAGCTGAACGTGATTGTCAGCCGGAAATATTTAAAAGTTTAAATTGAACTGTATAGAGAAAATTGACAGCGTTTGCTGATATTGTTATTTGATTGAGGAATCTAAAGATCTGATTTAAGCACTTGCTTAACATACATTACGTTGTTTTCATATATTTGCAAACTTGTATGTTGGTAATAGTGTGTTTTCCTGTGTTTCTTTGTGACGTATTTTTTGAAAAAACTTACACGTGTTGATTAGTGTTTGCTTAGATATAGGAATTGTTATATCTCTCATTTTATTAAAGTTAGTTTCTTTGTTATTTTTTTAAGTATAGATGTGAATTAATTAAATTAAAATACTATTTTTATGTAACTTAGCGTTACGAAATATTTTTGTATTTTATTTTTTGGAAAATATTTTTTTTTCCGGACATTGTAATTTTTTTGGGGGTTTTTGTGTGTGCCTAGCGCTTGACTATGTGCTATGTTTGATATGTAGAGTAATTTTAGTTCTTTAAAGAAAGTTTTTTTTGGTTTTTGGATGTTATGTTGTATTAGCGCTTGACTGTGCGTTGGTCGAACTTAGATATATAGTTATGCTATTACTTGTTTGTGTGGTGTCGATAATTTATTGTTAGTTATGTATAACTTTTATAACTTGGTTAAATTACTGACTAAGTTTTGTTTAGTTATAAAATATTTTTGTGGTATTAGTATAGGTATACTTTGTTATTTTGTTTTGTCGTTTTTCGATCATGTTTGTATGTATTATAAAATACGTTGTTTGTTGTAAATAGTTATTGGTATATATTTTACCAACTTTCTCTATATTCATACCTTTTGCTTTCCATATGTTTTTATTGATTATTCTTCATTCCATTCCTTCTTTTCTGTTGTCTTTTCAGTATGGTTTCATATTTTGTTTACATTCCGTGCGTTGTTTGCGTTTCGCATCCTTCTTATATACTTCTTCTTTCGCTTCTTATACTTTCATTCTTTGTATTGTCAGTTAATGGGATAACTTAATATAGTGTAACTACTTGTGATATTTGTAGTTATTTTACGTATAAGAAATTGTTTGAATGTGATATTATTGTTTTTTCCTCATATTTTGATTTCATACATACCTTTATTACGGATCATTTTTTCTTTTGCTTGATATTGTCTTTTCTTTTACTATCGGTTGTTTCCTATTTAATTGTTCTGTATTCACTTAACTCGGTTTGGTAATGCATTATTTTTTAGTATGTTTAATTGATTACATTGGATATTTCATTTTTACATTTCACTTAATGCTTATATTTTGTAGATGTCTTATTTTGACTTAACTTAAGGTAATTCTTATACGCATATGTTAGAGATTCATTGTCCTCTTAACTTTTTGGGGGGATGTATTTGTCAAAAAAATGATAGAATCATTTTTTTTCTCCGGGGGTGAGGTAAGATGTTGAGAACAGAACTGGTGTAAGGGACGTAAATCTGAGTATGTTAGTAGTCAAGATAGAGTATGAGTTGGAGCACTTGTTTGCTCGTTGGCTGTTGAATTGTTTTGAAAACATCTCGTGGTAGTTTCGAGAGACAGATTACAGAAAGCGTGGAAAAACGCTGATCATCTCAAGTGTGAGATATATTTATTCTGTAATGTTTTGAGCGGTGTGAGAATAGCTCGCGGCTAGCCCGCAGATGATTGATTGACTGAGTTGTGTTGACCATGAGGAAGTCTCGTGACTGCTTTTGAGCGGAACGAGGGTGTTATAGTGTGTGATTCGAAGGGAGTGTTCTGGGCGTTTGACCAGGTAAGGTCAAGACAGTGTTTTTGAGAAGTGTAATGCCTGTACAGTGCTGAAGTTAAAATGTCGACGGATTTTTCGCTGTGGGTACAGCGTAGTATAAAACTGCAGTTTGAATTATTGTGAAAATGTTTAAGAGGCCAAGATTTTGTGTAGGCCATTTTGATAGCTGCAGTGTGCAGTCCTTAAAGGCCATTATTTCCTGTGAGAGGATAGTAGCTGAAGATTTTGTGTAGGCCATTTAGATAACTGCAGTGTGCAGTCCTTAAAGGCCATTATTTCCTGTGTGAGGATTATTGATGAATATATAAAGGCCATTATCTCCTGTGAGAGGATCGTTATTGATGATACTTTAAAGCGCTGATGAATATATATATAGGCCATTATCTCATGTGAGAGGATTGTTATTGATGATAATTTAAAGCGCTGATGAATATATATATAGGCCATTATTTCCTGTGAGAGGATAGTTGTTGATGAATTAGATAAAGGCCATGATCTCCTGTGAGAGGATCGTTATTGATGATACTTTAAAGCGCTGATGAATATATATATGGGCCATTATTTCCTGTGAGAGGATAGTTATTGATGAATTATATAAAGGCCATTATCTCCTGTGAGAGGATCGTTATTGATGATACTTTGTAGCGCTTAGGAATTATATAAAGGCCATTGTTTCCTGTGAGAGGATAGTTGTTGAGGAAGAGACATCGCTGAATTATTGATGATGCTTTATAGCGCTGATCTCATAGTAACTGCCGAGTGCGCAGTCCTTATGTGTTAAGATATATTTCGTGTTATGCTGTGAACCGTATCCTGACTATGTGCATTTTATATCAATGTGTTGTGACGTGAATAAACCAGTATTAAATGTCACCAGTCGTTTACAACCATTTATGACTCTTGTGTACGTACCTGTGGTGTAAACGACTAAACCAACACACGAACTCAATATTCTAGACGTGACAGTAGTAACACATATTTATTACTAGCCTATGTGGCGTTGATGTAGACTTAAACACACATACCTTTGAAACATCATAACCCTATTCTTATCAAGTGGTGGATTACAATCAAGCAGGATCTACTGCTATATTGCAAGACTGATTATACCTACTTAACATATTTAGGAATAGCTCTGTGTGGGCGTGGCCTGTAATACAGAATCCTTTGTCAACTTTACTCCTATATATCTGCCTGTGTGGCGCATTTTGGGAAACCACATATTCACCAGTATCACCTTTATTTATCGGTATCAGGGAGGCAGACACTTGAACATGTGCTCTCTGCGTGTAAGGTGTCATTAGGGCAAGGGCGATACACTTGGCACCATAACAAAGTGCTAAATGAGCTTGCTGTGACAATAGATCTGGCAAGGATGAAGGCGAATAGCAAACCCAGGCCGAGCACCGCATATACATACTTTCTGAGGGCAGGAAAGTCAGCACCCCCCAAACCGAGTAAACCTAGTAGCAGTTTACCGTCTCTTCTTGACTGTGCAAACGACTGGGAGATGGCGGTAGACCTACCTGGACGAGGGGCATATCCAGAGAGTATCAGAAAATCGTGGAGACGGCCGGATATAGGGCTTCATTCTTCAGGTCATACTGATTGAACTGACCGTGCCATTTGAATCCAGATTAGACGAGCAACATTCGTTCAAAGTGGCCAAGTATAGTGATCTGGCCGCGGATCTGAGACACGATGGGTTCACTGCAAGGGTCATGGCTGTTGAAGTGGGCACAAGAGGGCTTGTGGCTGCATTAGTGTATGATCTATTGAAACTGTTGGGGCTGAAGGGACAGTCGAGAACAAGGGCACTGAAGAGGCTTAGTGAAACTGCCAAAAAGGCATCAGGCTGGCTGTGGAACAACCGCAATGGAAATCGTGACAATAAACGCTGCGGTACAGAAAACACCAGGAATTTTTCTAAGTCCACAATACGCTGAGTTTTTAGGCGTACTAGTGAACGGGCTGTGGCTGAGAGGTGACAGGTGATGTATACTATAAGGGGTGTCAGGAAGAATTTCAGTGGCGAGCGCGCAGTGTCAAGTCTCGTCGGCTTCATGCAGGTGACTCAGTGTGTGTCCGTAGTTGTGATGTGTTACGGAGTGAACGGAATAATTTGTCTTCTCTTTGTTACTTTCACAATTGCCTCCACGGCTGGCGGAGTTGTGGATTAAAGTTGCTACCATACGTGAAATGGGTTAATTTTCGATACAAGACAACAGGAGGCTGAGACGCTTGGGAGTCATGACCCAAGTAGGCCCACCCCCCCTTAGAGTGTAAAGGAGTATGTAGGGCCGAAACACTTGTCGGACGGGGGGACTGCTTCTGATGATCAGATTGCTTCCTGTTGTATCGCTCTGTAAAGAGTTTCCTATCAAGTACAGTAGTAGAATAAGAAAACAATTCAACATAGACAGGTGGAGATCAATAAGTAAAACTGATGAAATCTCATGCTTCTGTTCTCTCCCCTATCTTAAATTTCTTTCCATTCATACTTTCAATCTATTCATCCTTTTCTGTCTTCCTTCGTTCTGCTTTCATCAAATCTCTTTTTCTTGCACACATATTGGTAGAAATAACACAGGAAACAATAACAGACATCTCAGTATATTATAGTCTTGTCATCTTCAATATTATACATACAGAAGCGAAAGCTTTACACAGTATTGACACACAAAACTGAAATGATCAGAACAATAAAATACAGTTCTTTCAGTAACAAATCTCGTTGTCTCAAAATGCTTAAGCAGTAGAATAAGAAAATCATAAAACAAAGACAGGGGGAGATCAATGAATAAAATGTACGAAATGCATTGTTCCTGTTCTTTCCCCTTTCTCTCCATTTCCAACATTTTTTTGTGTGCTTCTTCATCTCCTTTCTTTCTACTTTCATCAAATCCCTTCCTTTGCCCATTTGTTGGTAGAAATAACACCAGAAACATTAACAGAATCAATATCTCAATGTGTAATAACAGCCCTGACATCAAAAACTGTATACATTCATAAGCATTAGCTTTACAAGCCACTGGATTAAAAAACATACACATTAATGGATTTTGACTGTGTAAGTCAATAACCCTTGAGGTTGTTTACCAAGGCAGGACATTCAGATGTTGCCTTCAATTGGTTTTAGAGTCCTTCCAGAAAAAGAAATTGCAATAAATTTAACACACATAAATTTCTCAATTTGTCAAGAAATGTCTCCCTGGCAATTGATTACATCATTAATCAAAAATAATTCAGTGATTTGTATGCATCAGAAGTAAATGTATATGTTACTCATAGTTAACAGATTCTGGATAAACTGCAACAGGTTTAGTAAGCTCTAAGCGGATTTCAAACAATGCTCAAAATAAATAAAGAAGATTTAGAGATGAACATTAAATGAAAAGGGACCTGTATGGCAGAAAGGTTATAGAAACAGAATTAACCAAATAGTGTCGACAAAATGTATAGTGTTACTGGATTTTCATGGTCTCTGTCATAGATATACATCAATAAGTGTTGAGAGTATTTAAAAAAGCAGCACTTCAGATGTGGTCTTAAAGAGATTATTATGGCCCTTTTGACAAAAAAAAATTGTAGAACGTTTTACATACATAAATGTTTTCAATTTGTCAACATTCCTCCCCCCCCCCCAAAAAAAAATAAATAAATAATTTAATAATAATAAAATAAAAATTCAGTGATATGTATATATGCACTAACAGGAAATATCTACAGCACAAAGAACGAATAAAGCAAATGCCCTTAGAAGTGAAATCCTTCACAGAAAAAAATAAAACAATTCTAGATGAAACACACAGTAAAAGAAAGCAAACAAATGCAGGAAAGACAATAAACTGTGAAGAAACAGACACTGTTTTTATGGAGGCTGTTGTAAAACTGATTAAGAGAAAGTATTTTTATGTGTTAATTATTTTTTCCACGAGTTTCACAAAACATAGAAAAATAAGCAAAATGAATTTTGAAAAAAGTATGATATTAAGCAACATAGGTTATTCATTAGTTTATGAAAAAATATTTACAACATACACACGCAAATATATAGAAATAGTTATTAGATACTAATTTTGGATGACTTCGCTGAAGCATTTCATTAAAATTATTTAAATATTTCTTTCTGCACTAACAAACACTTCAAATGACAGAGTGTATATTTATTTACTACACTTAATTTGAACTTTTATTATTCACAATCTTTACAAAAAAGAGAATTTATTAATCTATTTAAAGAGAATTTATTAATCTATTTACCACCCTTTAGCTGCCCAAGGAGCACATGCCATCAAAAAATTTATGCCAGACCTTCCTGACCTGTGCCAGGCCTTCCTGACCTGTGCTAGACCTTCCTGACCTGTGCCAGACCTTCCTGACCTGTGCCAGACCTTCCTGACCTGTGCCATGTGTTCAAGATCTTTCAATGTTTGATTTATTCCTTTCATGTCTATCTCCAGTTCTCTTCTCCATGTGTTTGTAGGTCTCTGTTGTGATGCGGTACTGAAATTCTGTCTTTTCAACAGGCCCAGTCTTCTCCTCTTTCTAAATTATTGCGAGTTTGGTCTTTTTCTGTAGGGTTAATAATTGCGGGTTTAATAGAGACTACAGGGGAGAATATTAGATTTTCACCAGTTCGTACGGTTTTTTTCACCAGTTGTTTTCGCTAGATAATTGCGATCAGGGAATCTCAGTTTCTTTGTTAAAAAGAATCGCGGTTGTCGCGTAACGTGACGCAATTTTTTTTGGACACGCGGTCTGTATCTTTTGACTCACGCGTTGTTTTCAAATCTATTGGCGGAGGCTCGGTTGTTTAATTTTGTAGGGTGTTCATTGGTCGGAGAGAAACGCCAGCGATGACGTATCTGGCCTCGTTGTCTGTAATAAATACTAGAGGAAATTAATTGCGGGGTCCTTTTGTCCGAAGAATATTCAGCCATGAGAATCTACGTCATAGCACTTCTCTTCAGTGAGAAATTTGATCTATTGGGTAAGCCATAACTATTTAGCGTGGTACTTGTAATTCGCTTCTAATAGAGACTAGCCGGTTAAAGTATAAGCTTTCCTCAGGAGGTTTTAAATTAGTTCTTAAACCGAAGGGCCATCAATTACGATCTCAGAGGAAGTATTTAATGCAAGAGGTGTAGAGAAGTCTTTATATGATAATAGCCATAGCTAGGAGTGTGTAAAGATTTTGAGACATTAAATGTGAGCTCCGTAATATTTAAAAGAAGGTCTAAATGTTTTAAAGAAGGTTGGTAGGAAAAACCTGCCTCCTTGATTTATGATAAACTTCTGTATATAAACGGAAGCGGGATTTTGTAAATTTTAAGCACGTGGGCACGGTTATTGTATTGAATTTTAATTCAGGAAGGTTACCCAGAGAAGGGTGAAGTTAACATTATGTTGAACACAGGAACACGTGTATTTAACTACAGGGGGAATACATCGATAACCTCGATTGTTTATAGTTTAATTGCAGTTTAAATACGCTAGCATAATTTTGGCGTACGCTAGCATAATTTTGGCGTACATTATTTATTGTGAAATTTTATTGTGGTATAGTCAGAAGAGACAAGATGTAATCTCTATTTCTGTTATGGGATTTTCCTTGTGTTTTCAAGAGATGTGGATTTTATTTTGATAAGGGAAGTGTTTTCTGAGACGGGTTTCAGCCTGCCTAGATTTAATTTTGTATTGATAAATGTACACCTAAGATCAGGGAGAAAAGTAGCCCAAGTATTTTCGGACAGGTATGTCCTCAGTGAGAAATTGTTGTGACATGTGGCTAGTCATGCAGAACAAAAAGATCTGCATCAGCCGATGTTTACTTTGGAAACGGGAGAGAGAGGGGATTGCCTGGGAGGTTGACCTTTTGGGGCATAAATATTTTGTATTGTTGTGCATAGTGTGAATAGAGAAGGGGAGCTGTAATTGATTTAAAGGGAGAAGGAAGTTTAGTGTTTGAGATGTGTAACGTTTGACGTGTTATATAGCTGTTGTGTTGTTTGTTCCACAGCGAGTTTTCATGGTCTGTAGGAGGGGCAACTAGCCTCTGTCCTTTACAACAGCAAGTTGTCATCTCAGGAGCATATAGCTCGAGAGATCGGAAAAAGTGCAAGAAATACCATACATTCCCCAGGTAGCGAAGACAATCTTCAGCAGGGAACCGGATTGGTCTTTCAATCCAGAGCTCTTAGCTCATTATACCACTCCAACAACAGCACTGGGCTGGGAGATTGGTCTACAGTTTTATACAGCCATACTCAAGCTGTTTGTCCCTAAACCTTGAGCGGGTTAACGGGGCAAGTAAGAAGTCGGTCAGCAGCCGTGAAGCTTCTACAAGTGATTCAAGTTCCTCGAGCTTGAAACCCAAGTCATCAGTGCAGAAATCAGAAGCAGGAGACAGGGATATCATTCCTGGTTCTGAACGTTATCAAGAGAAGAGGCGTAACGGAGATGCCACATCAGCAGACATCGAGTGTTAGAGAGACACTGAGACCAGGCAAAGAGAGAGAGAGAAGGAGGGAAAAAATAGACAGGACCAGTAGGGTCTTTTATTATCCATTAGATGGATAGACTCTGAGCCATAGTTGTAATCTAAGTCTACTAGTGTAGCAGTCCAGTGGTTTTAGTTAGCGGTGCATATCGCCTAACGAGTTGGAAGCTGTGTAGACATTCGTTTAGGCAGAGTCAACAGGACTGTGACAGTAGAAATCTTATTTGTAGTAGAGAGTGGAGGCTAAACTGAGGCCCCACCAATTAGATCTTGTTTAAATCCCTAATCATTCGATTTTTCCCCAGCATGGTGACTGAAAGAGTGTCTATCTATTTAATTGGTTCTTTGTTTTTCAGGTCTGTGCAACAGTGCACGCTATTTATTTCTTTGCTGTATGATGACTTTTAATGTTTTATTGCGTAAATAAAATATCTATATACTGTATACTGGATCAGCTTCTATACTATACTTACCTATATGTTGTCTGTATAGTGGTGTCTGTGGTCGTTAGTTACACCTTATCTCCTTGTGATTAAAGGAAGTTAGAGGGGGGGTGAGGTTATAGCAGATTTTAGTCACAGGTGGCAAGGGAGAGTCAATCCAGGTTCTCGCCCTTGAGCCAATAGTCTCATCTGTCCACAGTCACGTCATTTTTCATCTAAATTCTATCTTCTCAGACTTTCTCATACTAGGGTCTTGCTTACACTCAGGCAAACTCTATAAACTTAAATCCACTTCATGACATCTGTCACAAGCTAAATTTGGTAACTGCCTATTCGTTTGTCAATTGCCTTCCCTCAAAATCTAATACTATTATCGCATCCCTTGTTCTCTGGTCATTAAATTCTTTCATCACCTTTTGTAGTTTTAAGGTGCTTTCTCTCTCTTTTAGCTTTAGGTAATTATTTTCAGACAGGCCAGGTGATTCTGTAATGTTAAAGAATGAGTGAACGAAACGAACAATGTAGATTTAACTCGTTCAAACGCAAATAGCAGAGAGAACCAACTCCTGACAGTGGCATGTAAGTGTTAATTTCTTTTGCCACTGGACACATTCCTCCGTAAAATCTCAAGAGACCCTGGCACATATGCACTATCACACGCAGAAGGCGTTCTCTGAAACTGGGAAGGATAATATTCCTCAGAAAAACATATGCTGATTTCCACAGTGGAATATAAAGTGTACCTATGTTTCTCTCAAATCTAACAAATTTACAACACTCATGAGTCAAAAGTTGGATATGCCTATATCCTGGATGTACTCAGCAAATTACCATATTTTTTTTGGTTACAACTCTGATTTCTTTAGGATGTGAATTCTTTCTTTCATTATTAGTATGAATGTTCATTCATTTATTAGCTTGGTAGAACAGACTTGACTGATAGAATGTGATTTTTAGTCATGAATCTCCTTACTAGAGGCCCTTTTTCCATTCTGGAAGGCTGAAGTGAATAATCTGAATTACCGGCTTTTACCCCATGTAGGGACTTGGGGTCTCTGAAATGACAAAGAAACAATAGGACTACTCCACTCTAAGGCATGTTGTATAAGACAAGTAATATGAGGTTGTGTATGGAGCTTGCAACCTCATCATTGCCAGACAAAAACGACTGTTACAAGAGGATGTGAATGCTTAGTGCAGGATTCCTGCAAGGGAAACAACTGCAGTTGTGGCTCCATGTTCCGTAAGGAGTGACAAGGAAGATGATGAATGAATTACGGTACTTGCTTGTGATGACTTGTTCCTGTTACTGAAAGTTTGTGTGGCTATAAGTTTCTATGTGATAGGGCAGCTAACCTCATGTCCAACTCTCCTCAGTTGCCTTTCTTGATATGTCTGGTAATGTATAGCGTAACTATTCTTTGCTTCCTTTTCAAACCCTTAAACACACAGGTGAACAAGCTTTTATTCATCATTCAAATACAAAACATGCTCAGGTAACTTAAAAATGATTAAAGCTCGAGTAATAGGCCTACCACACAGACAAACGATTTTCTACATGAAATGAATGATCAGTACATAGTCAGAGAAGAAAAGCAACAAAAAAGGTAGATCTGACCAAGTTGAGAGAAGGTAAATGCAGAGGATATCAAGAAGAGACTGTAATAATAACAAATGGTGCTGGCAGCACAGAACATTAAAGAAGCAAACTACTAAAACAAAAAAAGATGCCTAGCTAATACAAAATCATACATATTAAATGCACATACAAAACATGCAGAAGTTCTAGATGGTTTTCAGATATCCACCAACAAAGATCTGTATAAGTTACTGATGTGGCTTTACAAGTTATGAATCCTGCTGCAAAGTGAATATTGAAGCATGGATGAATTACAGTAACAACAGCTGAAACTTCTGCATCACTGTCAAATAAGAGAGACACCCTCACAATGGCAGAGCTTAAGATGGGACAGTGCTACCAAATGAGCTAAATATTAAAACAATGAGGTCTATGGACATCCTGGATGTTCTAGCAAAGGCAGCAGCATTCAAATTTAACATAAATTTGACTTGTACTAAATGATAAAAGCTGATTAGTGTAAAAATGCTGATAAATAGTAAATTCACATAGATAAAAAACACACAGTTAAAAAAAAACAAAAAAATAATTATAAGTAAAAAATAAAGTATGAGAAAGCAAAGGGAGAGAAACAACTTAAAGCAAAATAAAAATTAAGATTGAGATAAGAAATATACACGAATGAGATAAAACTGAGGAAAAACAAGATTACAGAAGAGAAAAAAAATCAATAGATCAGCAATGAGAAAAAATAAGAGATAAATCAGGGAGGAGAAAAAGGCAAGAGATAGATTTGAGAAGAGAATAGGAAAAGAGGAAGAATAGGTGAAAAAAAAGGTAATAAACATTTTATTATTTCAAAACAGGGTTTGTTCTACAGCTGCAGCAACAGAGACTTCATGTATGCTGCTGCTGCCAGTGCAGCATAACTCGTCCACTCTTTCTTGCTTCCATCCTCATAGTCACACATTCCTGACCAGAAAAACAAGCCCAATAAAGAATTTTTTTTTAAAATGACACATCTAGCTAGTGCAGAATTTATGTAATAATTGTCATGGCAGTAACTTCTTCTTACCAATTTGTATTACAATTTGTCACCAAAATATAAAGAGCAACTGTTTGAAAAACAAATAAAAAATTGTTAAAATGAACACTTAGGTAGTGCAGGTTCAAGCATTCACTATAATGAGGGCAGCGACTTCTAACTGATTAGTTCTACAATTAGTTACCAAAACATTTTAAAAAAAAAGCTAATTGAATTAGAACAAATGTAATGAGCACTTCACTAGTGTAGAACTATGCAATCATTGTAATGAGCGTAACTGCTTCTGACTTTGTACTACAATTGATCACCAAAATATAAAGAGCAGTTGTTTGGATGAAACAACATTTTAAAATGAACATTTAGCTCGTGAAGATTTATGCAACTCCTGTTACAGCAGTATCAGCGTGTAATATATTTATACTACAATTTGTTACCAAATATATTTATAGAGCATTTGTTTGAAAAAAAAAAAAAATAAATAAAAAACATTAACACTTTAGCAAGCATAGATTTTACACCATAATTATAATGACAGTAACTTCTAAATGATTGTGTATTATGACTAGTTATCGAAACATAAGGAGCAAATGTTGGGGACAACAGAAGGCTAAAAAGACCAACATGTCAGCCCCAGAGGCCATTCTCAAGGTAAAATAAATATGCAAATGGCAAGATAAATTTAAAAAAAAATAATGCAGAACTTGGTAGCCCAATGTACGACGCATAACGGCCTAACTTTAGGTTAGACAATGCTGATGACGGAATGAAAATAACATTGACAATAATAAAAATGCTGTAACAGTAGCAGTAAGTATATACACAGACATGCCAAGTATATGAAAGTACTCACCTAAAATAACAAGGTAGCTCTCACAACAGCTGCCTTCAATTGACTCCAACACTGCATCATGCTCCTGCTGAAATGCCTTGATGCCGTTCATTTGTGCAAAGTCCTTGCGGAGAGGATCAGCACGTGCAACTCTCTGCCCACATCCCACAACACCATATCTGGCGAAAAAAGGGCAGATGTGTTAAAAAATATTCGTCATTATCACTTTATTAAATACAAGAAATAAAATACAAGTAAATTAATAGAACAGCCAAGCCAGAATAAAATACCTTCATTCTTCAAAGGTTAAGGTCATCCCATAGCAGATACTGCCGTAGGGGAATGAAGTGTTTTTAGACTAAATTGTACTAGGTCCAGTTTTGTGAGCCTGGTGGATGAACATTGAGGATTTTCATGTTTTCAGATTATATCCACATCTTGGCTGTTTTGAGAGCACATGTTGTAAGGTGGCAATGTATGAGTATGTTTACACTAACTGCCTGGAAGTTAAAAGTGTGAACAAGACAGAATACATTGATGTGAACTCTATGTGTATGGAATCTAATGTTCAATCATCATTCATTTCTCTATGTGTATGGAATCTGTCACAGTGTGATTAACACAGCTGTGGACTGGCTGTGCTCCGCTGGGGGCGGGTACATAATGTCAGTCGGGTGTGAGAGGTGTTCTCATACACTTAATTTAACAACACGAAACTGCGAGGTCAGCAGGTCAGGGGTGAATGCAAGGGGCGTTCTGATTGGGCAGTGAAGAAGAAGGAGTGACGAGGTTTTGGTGATGATGGCCGACTCGTATTGTCGAATGCAAGAGGATATTTAGTTGTGAGAAGATAAGGCATTCGGTTATCTGAGATTTTCATCAATGTGTTACACTTCGCTAACTACATATCTTGTTGTGATTTTGTGGTGATCATTATTTGAATACATTAGACAGAGTTGGGAACATTGCTAGTGTTCGTTATTATATGAATGTGTTCCACTCCACCCCTCTGTCTCTCATGTGTAGTATTTCGAGGACTAAGGCATACGTGTATTTAATACAAAATACCCTGTGTCAATCATCATTCATTTTTCTATGTGTATGGAATCTAATGTTCAATCATCATCATTTCTCTATGTGTATGGAATCTAATGTTCAATCATCATCATTTCTCTTTGTGTATGGAATCTAATGTTCAATCACCATCATTTCTCTTTGTGTATGGAATATAATGTTCAATCACCATCATTTCTCTTTGTGTATGGAATCTAATGTTCAATCATCATCATTTCTCTTTGTGTATGGAATCTAATGTTCAATCATCATCATTTCTCTTTGTGCTCCTTACACAGCATGGAACCAGCATTGCAGCTTGTCTCCTTGCAGGAAACCTGCAACAAGCACTCAATACTCCTCCAGTGGTGGTGGTTTCTGTGACAAATTACTTTACATAAGGTTGCCAGCCTAATGCACTATCTCATATTAGTTGCCTAGTATGACAAGCTGGGGGAGGTGAAGTAGGCCTGTTCTTTCTTTGTCTCTTTAGAGACCTTCAGAAACCTTCACAAGGCAATGTTCAATGGTCTGATGAAAACAGAAGTCATATTATCAAAGTGGTGTTGTTTCATCACAGAGTAAAACGTTTGTGTGGAAGGACTGTCTGAACAGTTCATGTGAACTGAGCATGCTAATATTTTGAAATATATAACGCAGACTGATTGATGATGTTCACACAATGTATACTCATTAAGCTGAGTTTCATGATGATGTATGGAGCTTGCATAAGTTTACGATACCATAATGCCAGTAAAGTCATCATAATGCAATGTTCTTGATTGGCAGCAGGGTGCTTCCTTACTACTGAAGTAGCAGAGGCAGTTATCAAGTGTACGAGCATTATATGCAACACACCCTCATATAGCTTCTTTCTTCTTCTTTGATCCATAACCACCAATCGTCAAAGCAGTCAGTGGCCATCACACCTGGTGGCATCTTGTAGGGCAGCAACAAATTGATTCCACTTTGCTCGGTCGGTGGCCATCCTTCGTACAGTGCCCCAACTGTGGTTCATTCTTTGCATCTCAGCTTCCACAGTTCTCCACCTAGTTGTTTTTGGTCAGCCTCTCTTTCACTTTTCCTCGGGGGTCCATAACATAGCTGTTCTTGTGATGGTATCAGGGTCCCTTCTGAGGACATGGCCAACCCAACTCCAGCGTCTGCCAGCTATGATGGTGTGCATGTCCTCCTGGTTACTCCGAATAAGTAGTTCTTGGTTGCTGATGGTGTTTGGCCAAAAGATTTGGAGAATTTTCCTTAGGCAGATTGTGTGGAAGGAGGACAGTTTCGACATTTCCTTCTCTGTTACTCTCCAACATTCCACACCATAGAGAAGCACAGAAAGTACACAGCTCTCATACAGTCTTAATTTGGTGTTTGTGCTGTACTGGGAAGACTTCCAAATGTTGTTGAGAACAGCATAGGTTGTTCTCGCTTTATTCATTCTGTTGTTAATGTCCTTGCTTGTTCCGCCGTCAGGTGTTACTATGCATCCTAGGTAAGTAAATGTGTCTGTCTGTTCTAACTAACTGTTCTAATCTAAGGAACCAGAAGTTAGAACAGACAGACCTCATATAGCATTCCACTACAAAGAACCCACAACATTTATAATAGTATCATGCATATATACATCTTCTCACAAACTCGATACTGCACACATTTTTTTGTCTGTCTCTCTCTTATATTCTCAAACCCATACATACACTCTTTCAAACATACTTCAGTTGAAAGTAAACTTGCTCTCAAATACATACTCTCTCACATATAATCATACCGTCATGCCCACCACACTTTAATTCCTTTTCATCATCTCACACATACTTAAACATTCTATTTTTCTGAATGTACACACCAAGTCTCTTTTTCTTTCTGAATAACCCACTTAAGTCTATCTTGCACTCTAACCTGACATTTGTCCATCCCTCGTTAAAATTTCTGGCTGCATAGCCCATAGGTCTTGGGTGCTCTACTTGGATAATGGACCCATCTGGTTTGGCGTAAAACAACCTGTCTCTCTTGATCATTGGACGATGGAAGTTTGACTCCTGTCCTTTAAGGATGTCTTTTCCTATTTCAATATACTTGTCCCATGGTCTCTCAGAAGCTGGACTGTGCTCAGCCTGCAAAATCAACAATGAATGACAAGCAAAACTGTGATATGATACCACAAAAAAGAAACTAAACAAACAGAACATTAACTACTATTTCTAAAACAGCAAGACATTGGTACAGCCTCATGTAGTTCCTGGGGGGTCTACAATAAAAAAAAAAAAAGGACTGCTGCTTACTCAAGAATGTCGTACAAGGCGGCTAAGATGAGGTTGTGCATGAGGCTGACAAACCTCATGATGTAAAATAAATTGCTGCAGAAACAACTACTGTTAGAGCGTGTGAATGCTTGGGGCAGGCTTCCTGTAAAGTGACCAGCTGCAGCGGTGGTTCCATAAGGAGTGAAAAGGAAAATATTAATGATGATGAAGACTAGTGTTTTTAAATATTACATTAGCATATTGGCAGTACACATCATAATAATGAGAGATAAAGGCAACAATACTGGGCCTAGGATATGTTGATTTATTTAACTTCATTCATCTGATATGTAACTTCAGTAAAGACACATACTTTGTTCTTTCTCTTTTTAATTTATACAATATTTTTCATAATTTATTTTCTAACAGTGCTCTAGTTAATTTTTTTCTGTTTTATTTACTAACAACTAATTGTGTTGATTTCTGCTAACAATTAGTTAAAATTCTGTATTTGCTTGCTTGAAGTGGTTCCCACGGGTCTACGAGGAGATAAGGAAATAAAAGGACCTTCACTTACACCAGCTTTGCCATAAGGAGGGGTAAAGGATCCCATTACATGCCTATTGAAGCATATTGGGAATACAGTGTTAGGCCCTTATTTTCTTGACCATCGGCACACTAGGGGTGATGTGGTCAGCATCATGCCGGCCGCCTTAACCTTCCCAGAGTTGTTCTGGTACCCAATTCATGAGGCTGGGTCGACCCCGGAGCCGTTTGCAGTCTAAAAAATCCCACCTCAACTGGGGATTGAAACATGGACCACTGAGCTAGGAAGCCAATGCACTAACCTCTGTGCTACCGCGGCTCCTAGCTTTGCCATAAGTGGCAACAATATCAAGGTTGTGCATCGTGTTGACAAATACATAATACAAAACATATTGCCACAGAAACATTCACTATTCAAGCAAACAAGCTCTCTGATGGAGGCTGATACAATGGTGGCCGCATGCTACTCAAGGAGCAAAAATAATGGTAAGTAAGTTGTTACTGTTTATACCTTTACATTATTATTAAACCTTTACATTTATTATACCTTCACAGACCATTAGATATTAACTCATTCCTGTCAATTTGTACAGGAAAGGGATAATCTGTGCATGAATTTTAAATTTTTGTCAGTGTACAGACATTCAAGAAGTTTGTACAGGTTTTTTCAAGTAAGTTTTTCTTCTCTTTAAATTACTTTTATTTCCCCAAGCCCCAACATTTTAAAAAAAGTGCTTTACCAAAACAAACAAAACCTATTAAATCACACCAACCAGTGATTTAAAAAGCGGAAGCTTCATTGCGCATGACCTTCCAAGCCCCACATAGAGTCAAAATATGTCACCAGACCTAAAGGTCTTATATATTTGGACATGTGCCCTAATATAACCGACTAGGTTGAATGGAATGCGCCTTTCTAAAACGAGGCAAAATTTGATTTAAGAAAAAAAATAAAATTTATTCCACCCTCTTTTCATTTGTAGCCAACGAGCGAAAGAAAAGTGAAGGTTTCCCATTTAAACTTTGTTGATCTCTACTGTGTGGGCTAATTAGGCCTACATTTTTCTTATTTCATTTGCTTAAGTTAAATCAATAGTTCTTTATAAGTGGTGTTATTTTAATAAGAAATTTAGTTTTGATTTTAAATGAATGGGATAAAAGTGTGAAAACAATGTCACGAGAAATAATGAATGGTAGGTACAGTATGGGTAAGCCCATAACATTCTTCAGCTTAATTTTTAGAGATCATTTGTTTCACGTAATTTTATTTTATTTATAATTGAAATAAGAACATGAAATAAGAATAATTTTAAATATTATAAAAGTTTTGACAGAAAATGGTAATTTATCTATGACAACAAAAAATTTTGCAGTATGTTCAACCCGGAGAGTGAGCCTCGTAACCGTACTTTACATAAAATGGATGTAGGCCTATGGGCTACTACGGCACATTTTATCTTTCTAATTTTACTTTAATTCAGCTGTGACTTGTTATTAGTTTTAAAGCAAATAGATCTTATCTTGCTAAAAGCAGACATAAAAATTAGTTTGGTCTAAAAAAAAGTGCATCGAAAATACAAGGCTTCAATCAACTGTTTTGGTTATAAAAATATGTCAATTTTGTCATATCTTAAACGATTAGAAATATAACTGTATCATTTTCTTATAAACAGGCCCATACAAATGAAATGAATAATTCATATCACATTTTTTGTTGCTTAAATTATATCTTAAGCATCTTCAATCAAATGGCTAAGGCTGCATGTAAAAAACGTTAGCGGAACCAAAGATGCAGCAAAAGTGATGAATGCAGTCGGCGACCCATAGCTTGACAGCTTGCGTCATGGTCAGCAAACCAGAGCTGACCAAGACCCTACTCCACCTCCAAGTGGTGGTCCTGGAAACAGGCTGCATTACTGCAATCTGGCTGAGAGAGTAGGGATCGAAGAGGGAAGGCAAACCCGGTCATAAAAAAAATGCTGTGCTGAAGTCAGATGTGTCGGCCAAAAGGCACAAATATGGCAGCTTCGCTGTAAACGGACATAACGCAACCAACGTCCTTTTCAGGACAAACGAAGAAGAAAAACGTAAGCTAGCTGACCGAGGCCAAATGTCATGTGAGATAAACACGGATACCTGCTACGCAGACTTTAAACATGGAGCCACCACTGTAGCTGGTACCCTGGCAGGTAGCCTTCACCAAGCATTTATGTCCCTTTGCAGCAGTGGTTTCTGTAGCAAGTTATTTTATGTGATGAGGTTGCCAGCCTCATGCACAACCTCCTGTTAGTTGCCAGCCTCACACACAACCTCCTGTTAGTTGCCAGCCTCATGAACAACCTCCTGTTAGTTGCCAGCCTCATACACAACCTCCTGTTAGTTGTCAGCCTCACATACAACCTCCTGTTAGTTGCCAGCCTCATACACAACCTCCTGTTAGTTGCCAGCCTCATGAACAACCTCCTGTTAGTTGCCAGCCTCATACACAACCTCCTGTTAGTTGTCAGCCTCACATACAACCTCCTGTTAGTTGCCAGCCTCACACACAACCTCCTGTTAGTTGTCAGCCTCATGCACAACCTCCTGTTAGTTGCCAGCCTCATACACAACCTCCTGTTAGTTGCCAGCCTCATACACAACCTCCTATTAGTTGCCAGCCTCACACACAACCTCCTGTTAGTTGCCAGCCTCACACACAACCTCCTGTTAGTTGCCAGCCTCACACACAACCTCCTATTAGTTGCCAGCCTCATGAACAACCTCCTGTTAGTTGCCAGCCTCACACACAACCTCCTGTTAGTTGCCAGCCTCATATTAGTCTCCCTGTATGACATGGCTGAGGAAGCAGTTGTCCTACCCCTTCAGAGACACCACGTGGTAGAGATATGAGTTGAATTTTCACTGTAGTTGTTCACAAGGAGGATCAATCTCACTGACTGATTGATCAGACTGGACTCAGTCACATTGACTGACTGATAACTAGTAATCTCTGAGTGGTCTGAAAACAAATACTGTAACTCATTTGGTATATAATCAAACTTTACTGTTCTATCACACATACCAGTCTTTTCAACTT
Organism: Oreohelix idahoensis; assembly: GCA_024509875.1. NCBI lineage: Eukaryota > Metazoa > Mollusca > Gastropoda > Stylommatophora > Oreohelicidae > Oreohelix > Oreohelix idahoensis. The sequence continues at coordinate 256,030 of JAMPIV010006306.1, read as the reverse complement.
GTTGACTGCATTCGGAAGCACTTTCTCCCTTGGTGCCCAGATTCTGGTAACATAACTGTAGCCTGTAGCATTTTTTATCTTCTCGACCTGGAAAATAGGTGGATTTCTTTAAAGTCTAGGGATACACTACCAGCTATTTCACATGATAGGTAAAAGCATGAATTAGAAACTAAATATCTTTAACATGACAAATAATAGCATGAATTGGAAACTAAGCATATTTTAAATGACATATTTTAGCATGAATAGGAAACTATCTTGCATTTAAATAACACATATTAACACGATTGCGGGAATTTCCGTTTATGGTATAGATTTCAGGAGTAAACCCTAAAGATAAATCCAGAACAGGAGCCCCTAAGGCAGTGTGGTACCAAAGTGTATCGGCTACTGCTGTTCTTTTGGACCTACTGGCTACATGGAGAGCAGGGAGCATGCTGCATTGGCAACAGCTTGATCCCATATATCTGTGATATTTCTTCTTCATGCACTATTAATATTTATGTTTACATTATGACGTAACAATTTTTTCCTCTCTATAATGCATAATCTTAGTATGAAACAAATGTAATTTCTGGTATAGTTGTATTTTATTTACAAAATGATTATATTTTTGTATTACATTTATTTTCTCAGTTTTCAATTTTGTTATTAACTCTTTCTGTACTCTGAGCCGAATAAACAAATACAGCGATCTATAAACACAGGTTGGAATGCCAACCAGTAGACTTGTTGAGGTTGTTCATGTTTTGTTTCATATATATTATCAGTTCACAGTTTTAATATTAAACAATTGATGAATCATCAAGATCCTTGTCATAGGATTGCTGGAATTTGGCATTAAGTTTAAGACTGGGAAGGATGGATGTACAAGAGGATGCATCTGGCATGTACACGACCAGTGTGCAACAGGAGCAATTAGCATTCATATCCTTTGACATTTGCTGAAGGAGACTGAGCACCTATGGGTTTGCCTGCATGCAATGACGTCAGTTCTGTTCAACAGTAACAATAGATCAATCTAAAATACATCTTAAGTAATTCTGACTACAATAATTTACTTAGAATGTGGTTATTTTACTGATTATAATGGAAATGTAAAAAGTGAATATGAAGTGTCCTTCCAGTTATGTGTTTATTAGTATATATTTCCTAATGTCACTGTTGTATGAGATTATAGTCGGTGATCAAATTTTGAGAAATTCAAGAACTGTGATTGTCCATTTCAGAACAGAAGAACCTTACTATGCAGAATGTCTTCACGACAATAAAATAGAGCATTACTTATTAATGTGTAAGAAATATGAACAGCAGAGAATCCCAATATTAGATTATTTACAGGCATCCAATTTACCCATGACAATAGAGCGGGTGTTGAGAGTAGATAGACCATGGGAACTACACAAATTGTTTAGCAATATTTAATATGAAAAAAATTAATATATAATGATTTGTTTGTGTATTTTTTGTTGTTATGATTGTTGGTTTGTTTTTTAACTGTCTGTTGGATTAACAATTTTATGTTGTTGTTTTAAACCATCTGACAGGTATGAAGAGTCTACCATTTTAGAGTTAAGGAAAAACATGCACATACAATCTGGACAGTTTAATTCGCTCTGTTTACAATAATTAGACAGGAGATATGATGTCACATTTGCATACTGGTAATTAAACATATCTGAAAATAAAGACACTATATATCCATGGTGATACTGTTACAGAGAACTGGGAGCACCTGCGGAACACCATTCAAAGTACTGTGCTTGCCACCTTTGGTAAGAAGACAGCAAAATCAAACGGCTAGTTTGATGCTTCATCAGATGTGGTGGCACCTGTCATTGAAGCTAAGTGCAGTGCTGCAACATTCACCATGTGTTAGAACCCTACAGATCCTGAAGGCTACGAGAAGCAAAGTCCAACAAACTGCTCAATGTTGTGCTCCAGCTCAGCAAGAGCATCCAGACCGCAGCACAAACAGGCAATACCAGACAAAAGTATGACGGTACATGGGAGCATCAGGCGACCTATTACTTTTAAGGGTTCTACGGGCAGCGTGGTACAACAAGACCATACCAAAGGATTGGGAGATTGCCATCATAACACCAATTTTCAAAAAGGGTGACAATCGACAGTGTGGAAACCATAGAGGCATATCCCTTCTCAGTGTCCCTGGTAAAATCTACTCTAGAATCCTAGAGCAGAGACTCCGACGCCTAGCTGAGCCACAACTGGATGAGGTCCAGTGCGGATTCTGAGCGAACCGAAGTACTCAAGACCTAATCTTCACACTCAGACAGCTGAGTGAAAAGGCCCTTGAGTATAAGAGTGAGATCCATCTTTGTTTCATAGATCTGGAAAAGGCATTTGACAGGGTCCCCTGGAGCAAACTTTGGGATTGTTTGGCAAGGAAGAACATTCCAGCACCTCTGATTCATGCTATACAGAGCTTCTACAAGTCTTGTAGAAATTATGTGAGGACAGCAAACCATAAGTCAGAAGAGTTCAGGACCACCACTGGTGTAAGACAAGGTGATATCCTGTCACCTTACCTTTTCATACTCATCATGGACGATGTCATTAAGGCATGTAAGGAGAGAACAAGAAAGTATTCAGTGGGGTACTGGAAGATGAGACAGGTCTGTATTTCGGAGCTGGCATTTGCTGATGATGTTGCCCTGATTGCTAAATCAGAGGAACATCTCCAATTCAACCTGCAAGTCTGGAAGGAAGAGCTGGAGAAGAGAGGGATGGTCATAAGCAGCTCTAAAACAAAATCCATGGTGATATCACGAGAAGAAAGAAGACATCAGATTAAGCTGGGAGAACAGGTCCTGGAGCAGGTCGATCACTTTAAATACCTCGGAGCTATTATTGACCGAAAGGGAGGCATCAAAGAAGAGTTGGCCACTCGAAAAGCAGCAGCTGGGAGACGTTTTCAGGCCATAAATCGAGGATTCCTCAGCAAGAGAGAGGTTGGTAAGAAAACGAAGATGGCTGTATACAGCTCCACCTATGTCCTAGTCTTGACATATGGATGCTAGTCATGGGCAATGACTACAACCCACAAAAGCCAGATCCAAACCTCAGAAATGAGGTATCTGAGGAAGGTGGTTGAAGTAACAAGAAGAGACATGGTACGCAACCAGACGGTACGTCAAGGCCTTAAATCCCACCCCCTGCAGACCCAAGTAGAACAGTCCCAACTAAGATGGTTTGGCCATGTCTGCAGAATGGGAGAAGACCGGCTACCACGACAAGCATGGGAAACAAAGAGCCAAGGATCCAGACCCCCAGGATGACCCAGAGTCCGCTGGGAGGACAACATTAGACAATCTTTGAAGGACCGAGGACTAGAATGGAACTAGGCCAGGAGGAAGACAGCTGATAGGATAGTCTGGCGCTCTCTCTTCCAAACCTCTACACCTCACGGTAGTAGGGGAACGACTAAGTAAGTAAGTAAGTATGACGGTATAAAGAAAGCCCTTGGTCCTCAAAATATATAAGACGGCACCGCTAAAAACCATCAGAGGGCAGAAGCTAACCGATAAGGGTAAACAGATGGAGAGGTGAGTCGAGCACTACTCTGTGCTTTACGCGAGAGGAAATACCGTCATGCCTGCAGCCTTTGACGCTGACAAATGTAACCAACTATGCAGGAGCTGGATGCTGAACTAACATTGGAAGAACTCAGCAAGGCCATTGATAGCTTGCCTGCTTCATCAACTAAACAAATATACATATATACGAACACCATAAACTTTAGTTTATAAAAGACCCCTGTCACTGCCCTCTGGGGCAGCCATTTCTACTCTGGCCAAACCCATTTTTCTGCATGGTACTGACAGCTGCCTCTCACAGCAAAGTTAACCTGGTAGCATCACACTCCAGCTGTAAATGGGTACCTGATTGTTTTGAGTTAAGAAGGAAACGGCAGCGAGAAAGGAAACTGGTCATCACACTTAATAAAACTGGACCTAGTTTGGTGAAATCTCTAACACTTAACTCCTCTATGGAAGTATCTGTTATGGGACTATGGGACTACCTTTACAGATTTGTTTTCAACCGATAAAGTCAAAGGCCTATTAAATGAAACAGATGTAATTTTCCTGTCCAATGAAAGTTATTCAATTTACGTAATTATGGTGATGACACTTGAGATACGCTGATGATACAGTCTTAATAGCGAAAAGTGAAAAGGATCTACTGTAAATGGTTGATACAATAGTGACAAAAAGTGAAAATAAAGGCCTCAGCCTTAATAGCACAACAACAACAAAAAATAAAAAATAAAAAAACAGAAGTAATGGTCATCTCAAAGAAAATGGCTTCCACAGCATGCACTATCAAAGTAAATGGAATAGTTTTAAAACAGATCAATAGATTCAAATACCTGGTCATAGTAATAACAACTAATGGAAGATGCATCTCAGAAGTGAAGAGCAGAATAGCTCAGGCAAAAACAGCATTCTATAAAATAAGAGTATTTAATGCAACAATTCTTTGTCAATGGAAGTAAGAGAGTTCTTCAGTGTTGTATAGAAACAATCCTGACATATGGTAGTGAGTCAGGGACAATTAGTAAACAAGTAAGGAAAGCACTGTAGGCCACAAAGATGTGGTTTTACAGTAGAATGTTAAAAATACAATGGACAGCCAAAAAGAGTAATGAGGATGTTCCAGAAAGAGGCCAATGCACATGAAACTTATTTCACAAGTTAGAAAGAAGCAATCCACTTTTTTTTGGGCATGTTATGAGAAGAGTATACCAGAATATATCGTAACAACAGGTAAAATTGAAGGAAAAAAAGAAAAAGGAAGACAAAGAGAGCAAATACTGGACAGTCTGACATCGTGGCATGGAAAGAAGTCAACAACAGAATTGATAAATTGTACTAGAGACAGGAAGTTGCGGAGAGACATGATCTCCTACACCACCAGGCATGGTACTTGAATGAACGAATGGTGACAACAAAGCAATATTCAGAATTGTCATATTCACACCCAAATTTATTCAGTTCTACCTTTGAACAGTAAACATAAATAGCACCAGAATCATCCGCAGGTGTTGAAACGACAACATCCCCAAGTCTGACATGCTGGTTGTAGTCTGTGTAGTGTGGCACAGCACCACCAACACCAACCAAAAGGGCATGCTGAATCTTGTTAAAGGTACCTAAAAATGTACAAAATATATCTTGTACAAATAAGTAAACTTGGTCATCTATCAATACCCTTCAGCTCCTCAATGAGCATAGGCCTTCAACAAACACATGCCAAGTCTGTCCTGTCATGTGACATAGGCCTTCAACAAACATGTGCCAAGTCTGTCCTGTCATGTGACATAGGCCTTCAACAAACACATACCAAATCTGTTCTGTCATGTGACATAGGCTTTCAACAAACACATGCCAAGTCTGTCCTGTCATGTGACATAGGCCTTCAACAAACACATGCCAAGTCTGTCCTGTCATGTGACATAGGCCTTCAACAAACACATGCCAAATCCTCCTGTCGTCTGCCATCAGCTCACATTTTTTCCATATCTTCCTCATCATTTTCACTTCTGTCTCCAGCTCTCTTCTCCATGTGTTTTTTGGTCTACCTCTACTTATTTTACCCTGTGGATTCCAGAACAAAGACTGTTTGGTAATGCTATCAACAGGTTTCTTCCAAGTATGTCCCTTCTATCACAAGTGTCTTCTCAGGTTATGTTCCACTGGCACATGTCTGGGTCTTGTTGTCAGTTTTGTGACTGTATCACACCATTTCAATCATCATCTTACACATGCAGCCATTTATGAAAGCCTGTAACTTCTTGGTTTTTTATTGTTCTTCATGTTTGAAAGCCACACAATAGGACTAACTTTAAGATCATTATTTTTGTGTTGGACTTGGTTTCGTTTGATTTCCATATATTTCCCAATGCAATGAAAGTTCCTCTTGCCTTTTAAACTTGATGAGCTGGGGGGAAAAAAGTTCAATGCAAGAAGAATAAAATGACATTGTGAAAAGTACCGTGAAGACTTGGCTACAAATGTGCGGTGTGATAAGTTGCCTCTGATTTTCCTATCAATCAACCTACCCGTCGAAACACGCTTTTCCTAACTCTGATTTTGTCCATGACCTATCTTACTTTTCTTGGCATTTTAACGTATATTCGCACCTTCATGCGTGTCAATTCTCATTTAGACAGCCCCTGGAGGTCACTCCACTCACATAAATTTGTTGTTGCGTCTACTCTGCAGACCCAATTCTGTGCTGTTGGTCAGCACATTCTCCCAATGTCTTTTGAATTAAACGGGAGAAGTCAATCAGCACCTTTTTCATGCCCCCTGAGCTGCTCGGTTTTTGGAGCCTTTGAGGGTCTAATTCTTTTATCCTGTAACATAGGGGAAGATCATCATTTCCCTAGTGCCTATATCATGAGCAGTCTTGCTACCTATCTGTGGCCACCTGCATGCAAGATGACAGAGATCAAAAGCTCTTAGTGGGGCCATTTTTCCTATATTAGAGAGCTCTGGAAACCTTCCTATTTACTAGCAGAAATGAACACGGGCTTGTAATGTGAAGTGAATACTTGAAACCATTGTAACTCAGTCACAAAAAATCAACGGATATTTTTCTGTTAGAAAACCAACAGATACTTTTTCTGTTTTGGGCGAGCAACAACTAGTTCAATTGCTCGCAAATAAAAGAGCAAAACCATTACTTTAAGTCAGGATCGAGCATCAACCAACATCACCTAGTGCTCTACACAGTTACGCAGTCATAAGGAGTCTGTTTACTACAGCTGTGCTGCCATACACATTATAGGTAGCTGGCTAAAGCTCACTCATAGTAACACAGATGGGTAATCAGTCACATAATGACTATACCTTTAGGGTCCAGATCTCCAAAGCCTTGTGTTAGGCAGCTAACATTGTGGATATAAAAGATACATCAATTCCTCTGGCCTCTCGCCAGATAACTTCAGTCACCCATCAATGATTGTCTGGAGAAGGGCATGCCTACTGAAGCTAAATTCTTTGTCAGGAAAACCCCCGACAGAAACAGATTTATTTCAGAGAGCCATGATAGACATTTTCACAGCAAATTACATAATTGGATTAAACTTGAGGTTTTTCACCTTCTAGGAAACTCAACATTCACTGCCAACTTGGCTAGCCAACTCTAGAGACAATTCCTTGTATTTGTCCCCCATGTGGAAGTGTTGTCCTGTCCAGTTTCGTGACTCTATGTGAACTGTTTGTTCATTGTTTATTTTTTAATAAAAATATTTGCTGTTTTCAAATTTGATGCCATAAGGTTTAGTTTTTTTTTTTTTTTCCATTCATTACTTGCATTTATAGAGAACTTGCAAGTTGTTTAACATTTTTTATCTGTTGATTTGAACGGTTTGATCTTAATTTAATCGATGCAAAAGATATATACCAGACATACAATTTTCCCAGCATTTTATTTGTCCTCTCTGTCTGGTCAGGAAAATAGGGAGACAACTAAAACAATCATGGAGGTGAAAACCAAGATGGAGGTCTCTTAGTGACTTGTAATCTTGGTTGCTGTATGTCACTCGACCCTCACACCTCGTGAGCCCGTCTGTCCTACCACTTCTGCACTGCACTAAATCGGCAGTCCAATTTGGATGCCTTTGCCTCTCTTTTCTTTTTCATTCACCTCATGACACGCGGGAAAAAAAGAAAAAAAAAAACATTAGAGAACATTATTGCTGTCATAGAAACTGTGGTAATTATATCTGACCACATAAGCAGATAATTTTTTATGGCATTCTGTATCATATCCAAGGTGTGTTTCATCATACTTAGTTATATTAAGAAAAAAAAAAAAATCATCGAACACAAGCCTGTAATTTTCTTCAGTTTTAAATTTTTATAGATAAAAATATCTTTTTATATTTTTTTACATAAACATTTTACTAAACACAATTTTGTTTTAGGGGGAGGGGGTGGGGGGTAATTATTCTGTATCATATCCCAACACTTTTAGTGTGTTTCTTCTTACTCAAGATATACTCGGACATCCTATTAAGAGACTCACAGCATACATTCCTGTTATTCTCTTCAGTTTCAAATCTTTTTAATAGCTGTATTTTTATATCCATATTTTGAATGATTCAATCAATCCCTTTTAGCTCCCCAAGTAGCATAGGCCTTCAACAAACATGTACCAAGTCCTCCTGTCAGTGACATAGGCCTTCAACAAACATGTACCAAGTCCTCTTGTCACATGACACAGGCCTTCAACAAACATGTACCAAGTCCTCTTGTCACGTGACATAGGCCTTCAACAAACATGTACCAAATCCTCTTGTCACGTGACATAGGCCTTCAACAAACATGTACCAAATCCTCTTGTCACGTGACATAGGCCTTCAACAAACATGTACCAAGTCCTCTTGTCACATGACATAGGCCTTCAACAAACATGTACCAAGTCCTCTTGTCACATGACATAGGCCTTCAACAAACATGTACCAAGTCCTCTTGTCACGTGACATAGGCCTTCAACAAACATGTACCAAGTCCTCTTGTCACATGACATAGGCCTTCAACAAACATGTACCAAGTCCTCCTGTCACGTGACATAGGCCTTCAACAAACATGTACCAAGTCCTCCTGTCACGTGACATAGGCCTTCAACAAACATGTACCAAGTCCTCTTGTCCTGTGCCATCAGGTCAAGTTCTTTCCATGTCTTCCTCATCATTTTCATTTGTCTCCAGTTCTCTTTTCCATGTGTTCTTCGATCTGCCTCTACTTCTCTTACCCAGGGGGTTCAAGAACAAGGACTGTCTGGTAATGTTGTACATATTTTAGTAAATACATTTTTCCAAGATTTCTCGCATGTTTCTTCATAACTAGTATCAACTGGGACACCTGTTACAAGAGTCACAGCACACAAACCTGTTGCCCTCTTCAGTTTCAAATCTGTTTTTTATAGTTGTATTATTACATACATGTTTTAGTAAAGATATGAGTACTTCAGAATCATGCAGATCCCCAGGGTCTCTGAATAAAGAGCAGGACTGTTGCACCCTCAGGCAAGGCAGCTAATGAGAGATTGTGCACTGGGCTTGAAGCCTCATCATGTAAAACACATTGCTACAGAAACCAATGCTGCAAGAGCCTATGGCTGCTTGGTGCAGGCTTCCTGCAAATGGATCAGCTGAAGTGGTAATACTCTGTAAGGAGCACAAAATGGTACATCATGGCAACCGGACATAATCCATATCTAAAAGCCTTATAACTTACCGAACAACCTGGTCACTGTGTTCTCAGCTGCTATCATATCCCCCTCGGGATCCCCCATCTTGGCCAGTTTTGTGGACACCACATTATGGCTGCCAATTTTTCCAATAGTGTACACTTGTGACTCCCCTAAAAATAAATATTATTTTCTTAACTTCTGATGCAACAAGATTCAATGCAGTTTATGGAACCTGGAAGCAGTTGAAAGTTCTAAACTTGACTTTAAGCTGGAAATTTGGTTACAATGTCAAAAAATAAATGCAGGACAAGTACAAGCACACTGGACAGACATGCATAAACAATTCAAGCACATAAATATTCACATTCTAGCATCATTAACACCCTTCTGCTCCCCAAGGAGCACAGGCCTTGACAAACGTCTGCCAAATCTTCCAGTCTCATGCCATTAGTTCAAGGTCTTTCCATGTCTTCTTCATCCCCTTCATGTCTACCTCTGGTTCTCTTCTGCATTTCTTCTTTGGTCTCACTCATTATCTTTTACCCTGGGGATTCGAGAACAAGGACTACTTGGTAATGCTATCAACATGTTTCCTCAGTGTGTGTGTGTCCTATCCATCTCCAGCATCTTCTTCTCATCTCTTGTTCCTCTGGCACTTGTCTGGTTCTTCTCATCTCTTGTTCCTCTGGCACTTGTCTGGTTCATGGCACTCGTGAGCTACCAGGGGAATTGAAGGGTAGCATACAATAGTAAAACTGTAACTTACGACCTATATCATAAGAAGTGACTAAGGAGGGTTAGGTATGGGGTCAGTTACCCTCATCTCACAGAAATTTTAAGCCACAAAAATGTCAACAAAACATTCAATAGCAATGAAAATTAACAGCAATGGTGGAATCACATAGTTCATCACAAATAGAACAATTCCATCTTTATGAGGTCCAGTAAGCTGGCACTGTACTATTTGTTTTAAGTTACGATTTTAAAAAAAATGTTATGGTTACCAAGCCTTGTGTAGTTACGGGGTGGTGTGTCTGAGCAGACAAAGAAAAGATAAGACTACTACTCTCATAGAAATGTTGTAAGAGATGACTAATATGTGGTTGGGTATGAGATTGGCAACATCATCTATTAAAACAAATCACTTCAGTAACCACTGCTACAAAAGGATGAGCTTTGACATAGACATCCTTAAGGGGGCCATCTGCAGTGATGAATGTATGCTACATAAGGAGTGAAAAAGGAGGTGAAAAAGGTGAGATGGCTTTTCAATAGTTACCCCGTCATTAACCTTTTTGAGTAAATATACTTCCGGTCAAAGATATTTGATGCATTTTTGTGATATGAGTTTTTTAGCCTGCTCTGTTATGTCTTTCCAATGTTATTGACTAGGTGCGAGCCAGAAGGTTCATGTGAGGAGGTGTCCACATTTTTTGTGAAAACAATCAATGTCCATAAGTTATGTATATGCATGAATGTTGGGCATGTTTTTGAAAAGTTCAGCTAACGAAATTGTCAGCCATCTTGGCTTGGCAAATTCTGTTCACAAAAAAGACGACGTGAAATCTCTATACCTATTTTCACAATAAAAGAGAAAACATGCATCTGAGCCTAACCTGCAAAGAACTTGAGAAAGCTTTCCAACATTTTGAAAACGGGATAGTAATTTTAGAAAGAACAGATCCCAATTTTGAAAGAAGTTGCAAGGTTAACACTTCAATTTTAAATTCCTATGCCTGTTATTTAGTAATCTACAGAGAGAAGAAAAAAAGAGCTACAAATGAAATGTCATGACAGGTTTGGTTTGAAGGATTATCTTCATTGCACACGGATTACTCCATCAGTGCTCTCATGAGAAGTACTTTATGAAAACATCAGCAGCCCCTAAAAGCTCTACTGCAAGTACATCATCCCAAAGCCCTGTTGCAAGTGCATCAGCAGAAAGTCCTGTTGCAACTACATCACCCCAAAGCCCTACTCTATTATCCATTGAAAGTTCTACATTAGCAGCAAAAAGACCTGCTTCTACATCAGAATCTCCAGCAAGGAAGTGCTATTAAGAATGGACTGCCGATCTAGAAGATGTGCCCTCTCCTTCAGACTTCCTTCAATAATTTGGCAGTCCAACAGAAGAATACTACGGCTATAGATAAATAAAATACTGTTTTACGTTGTTTTAAAAAAATTCTAAGTTGATAAGTTAGGTTTGTAATGCACATATATGACCATTCCAATACTGTACTTGCTTCAGCAGTGAAAAAAGGCCATGTTTCGCTTTACGTCGATTTTTGCTTTACGACAGTGCCCTGGAACCTAACATGTTATATGAGCAAGGTATGCCTGTACATGCCTACTATATATCACTTTATTATCCATGTTTTTCTGCAGACATTTCAGGACCATGCAGCTTATTACAACTTCAGAAAATATCTATAACTTCATTTACCACCCTGAGAGTTCATTCGTAACATACTGTTAAGAAACATTTTACTTCTAGTGAATCACTCTTCCTTCACAGACACATGTTTAAATAAATATCATGGCTATCAACACACATGAAGCAGAAACATATGTATAACAACAAACAGCATACACAATAAAATAATTCTCTTTCATATGTCATGAAGCATGAAGTGTCACCGGTTTCCAGTGTACATATAATAGCCTGATGTGTTGTCACGTTGTGTATTCTAAAGATGTCTTCTTTTTCTTTTTAACACCAATACAGGTATGAGAAGACTATGATTTCAAGATAAAGTAAAGAAAACACACGCATATAATTTAGACATTTTAATTTACTCTATTTACAATCATTGGACAGGAGGGAAGACACCATTATAACTTACGGGTAATTGAACACATTATCTGAAATTAGAAACACTAAATTTAACCCATCAGAGGTTGAACAGCATATTTTTCTTAAAATTTAAAACAAAAAAAGTCTATAACCCTTCTCCTGGGTTATGGAGTTTGTGCACTGTGCTGAGATCCTCCTTGTGTGATCTATGGGAGGAAATTGGAGCACTGATGGAGTTGTCCATGTGCAATGAAAATAGTCCTTAAAAAAACCAAAACTGGGTTGTCCTCCATTCCTGGTTGCTTACATTTTGAAGTTACATGCCCATTCTGCTAATCTCCCAAGGTGTCCAAATCAACCAATTCTTTTTTGTCTGTATTTTCCTTCACAGATGCTGTTCAGTAAAATCTCAGACCTTTTATTTTCTGACTTAATCTTTACGTTGTCATAGATGAGTTTATTAGACATCCCATTTCAGAAACATTAATTCTCGTTCTTTGTTGTATATTACTGGCAGTGGCGTCATGCCTCATCGGTTCCTCGCAGGTGCATCAATATCAGTCCCTGGTGGTGGTGTGCTGTGGACCAACCGCAATGGGCTATGGAACTCAGGGCAATAATTTGGGTAATCTTTACCTTCAGTGCCGTCGAGTATAATTTGTTTTCAACATAGGGGTTACTTTCACAATTGCCCCCAGCTGGCGGAAAAATGTGGATTTTAAAGCTGCAACCAAGGTGAAGTGGGTTCAATTTTCTACTCAAGACAACAGGAGGCTGACACTTGGGAGCCATGACCCAGGTGGGCCCACCCCCCTTAGAGTGTAAAGGAGAGTAAGGGGCCAAAACACTTGAACGATGGGGGGGGGGGGGGGGGGGGGGGGTGTGTGTGTGTGTGTGTTGAACCCCTTCTGATGATCAGATTGCCTCCTGTTGTATCGCTCTGTATAGAGTTTCCTATCTCTTGTGTCATCTGAACTTTGAAACAAGCCTGATTCATCATCATCTCATTTGTTCACTTCTTATGGAGCATGAAGCCACTCCTTGTGGAAGCTTATGCCAAAACACATACTCCTGCAGCGTTGGTTTCTGTAGCTATTTATTTTACATGATAAAGCTGCCAGTTCCATACATAACTTTATTTTATTCAAGGGCTGCACCGAATATTCGATTCATATTCAATTCGGTGCCGAATAGTGCATGCAATGAACTATTCGTATTCGGTCAAATAGTATGCTGCCACCAAATACGAATAGTAAATTTCTGTTCAGCACTGCCGACAATATGTTTTCAGATAACAGATATTTTTGAAACCAATGCATGTTTCATGCAGCAATTTAATAAAAAAACTGATTAATGGCTAGTTAGTAGCATTAAATAGTTCCAAGATATTTGCCTTATTTTTTATAATGCTGTATAATTAACAAAAATGTCTGTTGACCTATTAAACACAACTTGTTATGCCCAACATTTACTCACTAATCGTATTCGGCCAAATAGTTAAAGGTCTCTATTCACATTCGGCCGAATAGTAAAAATCACTTTTCGGTGCAGCCCTAGTTTATTCACCTCTTACAACATGCTTGAAAGAGCAGTAGTCTCTTTCTCTGTCTACCCAGAGACCTCCTGGGGACTACACAGTCTAATAAGAACACTGCAGAATAACTTGCTCAGATTTACATCAGATCAGATTTGATATTTCCAAACTGAAAACATTCTTACCTTCTGTTTTAAACTTGACATATGTTCTCTTGTCATCCATCATCGCATCCACTGCTAGCTTCTCGTGGTACAGACTAGTTATTATCCCAATTGTTGGCTGTTCTTTGCTTGGCAGCACTGGCAATTCTTGAACCAGAAGGACCTCTACAGGACAAAGAAAAAAACTGAATGGATGAGTCAGAACATAACAAGATAAAAAATATCAAAGTAAATAAAAATTCTCTTTTTCATCCTAACAGTCAGTATAATTTATATTTTCTGATGCCAATATTTTATACCCATTCACTCATGTTCATAACATTTTTTAAATTTGGTTGTTTCTATACCAATGCATTTTACACGATGAGGTTGCCAGCCCATACTGGACATGTTAACCAGTAAAGCAGAGCCACTGGACATCACAAACTAAACATCCCAGAGTTCACTGCCTATAAATAAATAGAAAAAGAAGAAGGGAGTGACCTAGAAAAGGGTAGAAAGAAAGAGTAGAATATTTCACAACCCAACCTCTGCAGACCTGAGTGGAACAGTCCCAATTATGATGATTTGGTCATGTCAGCAGAATGGGAGAAGATTGGCTACCACGACAAATACGCGAAACCAAGAGCCAGGGATTCAGACCTCCAGGATGACCCAAAGTTCACTGGGAGGACAATGTTAGACAATCTCTAAAGGACCGAGAACTAGACTGAAACCAGGCCAAAAGGAAGACAGTCGATAGGATAGTATGGCGCTCTCTCTGGCAAACCTCTACACCCCAGGGTAGAAGAGGAACGAATAAGTAAGAGTAGAATATCCTATATATAAAATCTCAGCTTTTTCTGTCAGTGCGTAACGCTAAGGGATGCAACTTTGGTTAAAAGTTAGACATTAATTGTATTGTTTCCCTTATATGTACTCTCCTGAAAATAGTAACACTTACCAAAGAAGAATGCGCAAATGACAGTGTGCACAAAAATATATTTATAGAATGTGTGATCCCGTATACACACATTGGGATCCTCGCTGCTGCTATGTAGTTTGTGGTGATGCAGTGTGGTTTTTAAAAATACTTTTGAATAAGTAAAATTGCCATTAGGTATTGGTGCTTTTGAATTTAATTCTCGTCTTATGACGGGCTTTTACACTAGTCTAAAATATGAAGTCTTACAACAAAAACCTGCCTTGTACATACAATTTAATATCCTAAGGTACCAACAAGCATCGTAATTCGTACCATTCTTGTTGGTCTCTGAAAGACAAAGAAAAAAACAGTACTTCTTCCTTAGGTATGTCATAAGAGATGATGAACATGAGGTTGTGCATGAGATTGGCAACCTCATTATGTAAAATGAATTGCTACATAAACTACGACTGTGAGAGAACATATATACTTTGATGCAGGCTTAGTGCAAGAGGACCAGCTACAATGGTGGCTCCAAGCTCCACAAGGAGTGAAAAGGAAACAAAGAAGAAGGTACTAATAAGAAAAGCAAAATACCAACCATGTTCTGTCACTTCCTCTTTTGTCTGCATTCTAAGCCATACTCCCTTCTCCACTTCTCTGATCAATTCTTTTTTCTCCATATCTTTCAACATCACCACTGCGGTTATTGTGTCAGATGGTTTCACCTTGCAAGTCCTGCAATTTGAAAATTATTGTATGAAAGCTTAGTAAGACATCTGCAGCATTTAGTTATAAAGGTGTTATGATGTGAACAGCTAAAAAATTAAGAACTAGAATTTAAAAAACCCACGAAGAAGAGTATTTGAGATTTTTCTTCTCTGAACACTTTTAGGTGTCAACTTGAATATGTTGAAAGAAAGCAATCGTCAACTTGAGGTTGTTGGTTTTTCCCAGAATAATATTGGTGAAGGCCAAATGTGCTTTCTCTTTACTCAAATGTTGGTCACCTTTGAAGCAGATGTTCAGCAGTCATTTTATCAGTGCCACAGTTACACTCATCGATAGTTCCTATCCGTAGCTTGTTGACTAGATAGTATCCTAATCTGTTGTGGCCCACACTAGATGAATTGGAAATTGACTTAAGAGGGATAAAAAAGACATGGAAAGAACTTGAACAGATGGCACAGGATAAGAAGACTTACAAGGTAGTATGAATTTGTTGACAGCCTTTGTCCCACAGGGAGATTGAAGGTAATGAATAAATGAAAGACTTGCTACAAATTATGTGGGGCCATATCATATACAGGTTTGGGAGCTGCACTGATGTATTGGTTACCACACTGCGCTGGTGATTAGGTGATCCAGGTTCAAGCCCGGGTGAGCACATTTGAAGAAGTTTCGTTGATCGGGACTTGGACTGGATTAATTCGAGCCGTGAGCGAAAACATTTGAAGGAGTGTCGTCGACCAGGGACTGGCGGCTCCTGAGCCGAACCAGCTCTAATGGGTACCCTCTGAAGGCGGCGAGTATCTGCCTGAATGGCAAGTGGACACCTGTCATTGTACAGGGGAAAAAAGGATACTGGAGTAAAAATCAGTCTCAGGTTAGATATACTAACCGGAGATTCTTGCCTCGAGTAATAGCGGGCGTACGTTAAAAAAAGAAAAATATACAGGTTTGAATTCTTTTATCTGAACACCTGAAAACTGAAATATTCTGAAAATCAAAAGTTACTCAGAGCAATCTTCAAAACCATTTTGGGTGACTTTGGGCAAGTTTTTAACATACTCTGGGCTTTTTTGTGTGACTTGGGCCATTTTGGGTGACTTTGGGTTACTTTATGAATGTAATTTGGGCAACATCTGACACGAAAAAATTTGGTTTCCAAAACAAAGATGTCCCTGATGATTTCAGATGTACTACCGACAATAATAGAGAACTTGAGAATGGAGGCTACACTGGCGAGGAAGAATATGGTAGCCATCATCATCATTACTGTTTCTGCTCCTTATGGAGCATGGGGTCACCTTGCAGAAAGAGTGCACCTATTGATTTATGTGCTCTTGCAACAGTTGTTTCTATGTCAATCTGTTTTATATGATACGTTTGCCAGCCCTATACACGTACTCATATTAGTCACTTTGTACGACATGCATGAAGGACCAATAGTGCTATTCTGTCTTAGTCTCCTCAGAGACCCCCAGGGAACTACGCGAGGTAATATGGGTGGGTAGTGGAATGAGATAAATGGAAGCATGTGATCTCAGGCCCTGCGCACTCAAGGGAGCCAATGGTCTTAAATTATTTCTTCTTCCCCATCGTTCGCTCTCAAATAATCACATCTATCTCTCTTATAAAGATGGCAGTCTGTCTAAGGCTTCTCTCATCACCACACAGTTTCTCCCTCAACTGGGTTGGAGAATGCCACACTGCTACCCTGCTCCTCTCATGGAGCTGACAGTTTTGGAGGACATATTCTACTGTTTGTTTGTCCTCCCCACATGGGCACATATCTGTTTGTCCTCCCCACATGGGCACATATCTGTTTGTCCTCCCCGCATGGGCACATATCTGTCTATTTGTCCTCCCCACATAGGCACATATCTGTCTGTCCAATTTTCAGATTATTAAACAGATGGTATCTGAGTCTGCAATGGCCAGTTCTTAGTCTGAAATATATCACATAGTCTCTTAAATGACTGAATGCTATTGTCAGTTAACATGTTAGATACCTCTTTTGTGACATCATTTGCTTTATTTCAAGCAGTGTCTAGTACATTTCATTTTGGCAGGGTGTGCTAATGTTGCTAAGATAAAAGTGGTGTCTATCTCATCACTAAACTCAACAACAAAAAGTTGAGCCCCTTTACCACTGCATTTTAAAACATCACATTTGTTCCCCATGTAGTTACATTACATTTGAGGTCAGGGACCCCCTTAACACAACCTATCAACCCACTTGACCAACATAATAATACCATTTGTACCTCATACATGTTCAGGGGCAGTGAGACATTGTTCTAATGAACTATTTAAAGAAGGATTGTATAAATAAGTTCTCAGGGATCTCTAATGAGACAAAGAAAGAATAGTACTCTTGCTTCTTTAGGCATGTTGTACAAGATGGCTAGAATGAGGTTGTGCATGACGTTGGCAACCTCATCATGTAAAACAAGTTGCTACACAACCTACCACTGCAAGAGCCCACAAATGATTTGGTGCAAGCTTGCAGCAAGGGAACCTACTTCAGTGGCAACTCTATGCTTCACAAGGAGCATAAAGGTAAAAGATGATTTTACTAGGGGATAATGGGAAATCAGCTGAAACTAAGCTGAGTCCACAGAGATTATGAATCTTCTTCTTCCTCATTCGTCCTGAAAAGGACATTGGTTGCGTTGTCCGTTTACAGCAAAGTTGCAATATTTGCACCTTTCGGCTGACAAATTCAGCACGGCCTTTTTTGGGACTGGGTTTGCCTTCCCTCTTCGATCCCTACTCTCTCAGCCAGACTGCAGTGATGCAGCCTGTTTACAGGACCACCACTTGGAGGTGGAGTAGGGTCTTGGTCAGCTCTGGTTCATTGACCCTGACGCAAGCAGTCAAGCTATGGGTTGTTGACTATTTATCACTGTTGCTGCGTCTTTGGTCCCCATCAATCATTTTATTTCTTCCTACTCACTATCATCTACTTTCCCTTTTCACTTATTTTTTACATATTTCTCACTTCTCTTGTCAACCTCTTCTTACCATCCTCATGCTTCCTCTGTCGCTCACTTTAATTATCTCTCTCTTGCTCTCACTCTTTCATTCTCCTTCTCTCTCCTCCACTTCCTCTTTTTCGTACTTGAACAAAGCAGCTGTGCTGATGCTGTTAGGGTAAGCATCCTCTAAAACCTGGAGCATTCTCTGTTTCTTGGCCAGCCACAAAAGTGACAATTTGATCTTGTTACGTTTGGTTTCATGTTTCAAATCTTTCTCATCTGAAGATTAATAAAAATATTCCAAATTTACATAAGCAAACTAAGAATCTATATTTAGATCTTGTTATGTTTGAACCTTAAAAACTCTTTGTCTGAATCTTAAAAAAAAAAATCACAATGCTTTCAACATACAGGGTGAGCCATAAAAGTCACTTACCTTTTCAAAGTATTATGTATGACGAAATGCATAGTAAATTATCCTGATAATTATTGCTTAAATTGTTTGCAGGATACTCTAAAATATCAAGTACTTAGAAGTCGCAACATATGGGACAAACTATTTTTATAATGCAACATCTTTTAAGCAAAACACTGCATGCTCTCTGATATAATTAACAAATTATAAATATACACACTTAACATTGTTCGCAAAACGTGTTTCTGTCATCTGTTGTGTCCATGTAAATATAATGGCTACCACTATTCATTAACAGCACAGGTAAATCATCCACATTCTGCGTACAGCTATGGATGGAATGTTTTGTCTATAAATAAAGTTTAAATGTTTCACAAAAATGTTTTAATCTTGAAACTCTAAAACGTTTCAGCTCAGATTAAGTTGATTAAGTTACATTAATTTTTCTTACATGTTTCAGTTGCAGTAAGTTTTTAATGTAATATTAAGACCCTATTAAATAACAACACCCCACCTTACACACACCAAAAATCCATGATCACACACATAAATAAATGCACTTCAAGTCATCACAACACAAGTATACACTATAAAGTTCTTGCAGATATTTAATATTCATTCTCAAGCTCTATATTAGCATCCAAATTTAAAGTTGAGCTGACCAACTTCTATGGTGGTCTGTGTCATGAAGTTTGGTAACATGCTAGTAGAGGATTTTTAAGGTGGGTGAAGTGACCTTGTTATGGTAGCAATTAAAGCTGCTCAAAAAAAAAAAAAAAACACAACTAATGCAGCAATGATAAAGCTGTGACAGAACTAACAAGCTGGCAGCAGTTTTCAGTAATGCTTCATACAGAAAATTGCATCTTCTAATGACACTTAATAACACTGGTGGAAGGAAAAACTAAATCAAAGCTATATACACATCTAGTCATGCTCTGTAAAACATCATGATTATCATCTCTGTAAAACATCATGATTATCATCTCTGTAAAACATCATGATTATCATCTCTGTAAAACATCATGATTATCATCATCATTATTACCCATCAGTTCCCCATGGAGTATAGGCCTTCACCAATTCATGCCAAGTCCTTCTATCCTGTGCCTTCTGCTCAAGGTCTTTCCATGTCTTCCTTATTTCCTTCCTTTCTTTCTGCAGTTCTCTTTGTTGTGTGTTTTTCAGCCTCCTATTACCTCTTTCACTGTGAGGATTCCACAATAAGAACAGCCTTGTAAGGCTATCAACAGGTTTCTTTAACATGTGTTGTATTCATCATCATCATTTTCTTGTTCCATTGGCTCCTGTGAAACAGCATGTTTTGGTACTGCTTAAATGTATATGTTTTTTATTTGAAATTTATTACTATGTTCCCTCTGCCTGACCACCAGCCATATCACATCTTGGGCGCAATTTCCAACTCCCCTCTAGTAATGCAGCTTTAAAAAAATATCTGCTCCTGATTTCTGCTTCCAGTTAATTAAAAATAATCAAAAGACTTTAACAAAGTCATGTCAATCAATCAATACCCTTTAGCCCCCCAAGGAGCACAGGCCTTCAACAAACACACACCAAGTCTTTCTGTCCTGTGCCATCTGCTCAAGTTCTTTCCATGTTTTCCTCATCATTTTCACCTCTGTATCCAGTTCTCTTCTCCATGTGTTTTTTGGGTCTAAAGTCAGGTGCAGGAAGCAATATCATCAGCATCATCTTCGTATTTGTTCTTAATGGAGCATGGGGTCATCACTGTAGCTAGTCACCTGACAGAAAGCATGCACCCAGCATTCACATGCTCTTGTAGTGGTGGTTTATGTAGCAATTTGTTTTATGTGATGAGGTTTCAAGTCTTGTGCGTTGGGTGACATGCCTGAGGGTGACATGCCTGAGGGTGACATGCTTGAGGGTGACATTCCTGAGGGTGACATTCCTGAGGGTGACATGCCTGAGGGTGCAGTAGTCCTATTCTGTCCTTGTCTCATCAGTGATCTCCAGGAACTATATGAGGCACAGGTAGCTAGCATACCTTGTACCAGTGGTTCCCAAACTTTTTCGGTTCACGGCGCCCTTAGCGTACCACGATTTTTCCACGGCGCCCCAAGTCACAACATAAGCCTACCTAACAGTTGCAGTGCGCAGTTGGTGCGGTTAGGTTGGTTAACTAAAAAAAATAAATGAAACACGTATTTCAAATTCACAAACAATTTATATAAAAAGTATTAATAAATTAATAATTTGGAACAATCATATCATTGAAAAGATAAACTGTAATTAGTGGGACGGGTGAGCCTGTTGTTCACTACACATTTTCTCAAATCGTGGAATCAAACTGGACACAGCCACCCTCATTTCCTGTTCCACGTTGATTTTCGCACGATACTTGCTTTTTATCACAGCGACCAGTTAGTGGTTTGTACAGTGTCCTTCCGATCATTGCATCAACACATCGATGGTCCGATTATAAAACCACATGGGCTAAGTATAATTTCAGTAAAAATATTGGAATATTTCGCGGCGCCCCTGTAAACCAGCCACGGCGCACCAGGGCGTCGGGTTTGAGAACCACTGCCTTATACAAAAACCTAAGTGTTTTACTAACACCTTCTCTAAACACATTGTTTTGCAACACCTCACAAGTGATGACACACCTGAGAATCAATAAGCACGTGCGATTCAAAAGTGCAGTTCTACATAACCAAAACACTACTTCAACAATAAAATATCATCATCACATAAAACAGCATACAAATTCCTTACCATTATCTTCCTCATTGTCGCCTGAATTAAAACTTAAATTTAAATAATATACAGTCATTTATACATCATGACTGAAATATATTACTGCAATTCTAACATGCTACTAATATTTATTTGGTCTGTGCAGTCATCAAAGATTGTGGGGGAATTACATAAGAGTGGGAGAGTGACCTGTTTCCTCTCTTTGGTGAAACCACAGACACGGATATATGCACATATAGCTAAAGCTGTATATCGGAATGAGTGTTTTCATGAATGGAAAGATGATTGTGTGTATGCTGTGAACAATTTCACTGGTTATGAAGTAAATGAAAAATTCTCTATTACAAACATGTTCTGGAGAAGTCAGTGGTCTCTCACGGTAAAGGTGCTGGGTTTGATTCACAGTATTGACACACTTCAGTCTACCCAGCTGTAAATGAGTACCTGACTTTGCACTGAGTTAGGGAAGGAAAAGGCAGCAAGGAAGGGAGCTGGTCACCTCATCTCTTGATGCTGGACCTAGTATAGTGAAGTCTCTAACACTTCAATCCCCGCTGGCAGTATCTGCTATGGGGCTACCTTTAACTTTTTACTGGATAAGACGCTTGACAAACGGCCCTTATGTGGTCACCTGCAGTCTCTACTGAGACTAACAAAGAACAGGATTACTGACTCTACTAGGCATGTCATAGGAGGTGACTAAGGTGAGGCTGTGAATGGGTCTGACAATCTCACCATGTAAAACAGATTAATACAGAAATGGCAACAGCAAGAAAACATCACTGCTTTGGTGTTGGCTTCAATGCAAGGGGGGGCAACTGTAAAGGATTACCCTTTGCTTCATATGCAGCAAAAAAGGTGTATTAATAGTGAAAATAAAATGTTTATAGCTTTGACTGATCGGTTCCAGAAATTCTGGAACTATCTATGTCACTACTTGACCTCAAGTCTTCACAATAACAAGAAGAGATGGCAGGGGTTCTTTAAATACTACTAAATTCAGTAATGAGCAGAATAAATGAACTTCGAATAATAATGAGCTTTACAAGTTTAAGTCATCCTGATAAAGTCATACTTCATATCATCACCACCCTTCAGCTACCCAAGGAGCATAGGCCTTCAACAAACATTTGTCAAGGCTTCCTGTCCCGTGCCACCAGCTCCAGGTATTTCCATGTCTTCCTCATTCATTTCATTTCTGTCTCCAGTTGTCTTCTCTGTGTGTTTTTGGGTCTACCTCTGTTTCTGTTACCAGATTAATGACTGTCTTATATTTTAAACAGGTTTCTTCTGCAGAAAAAGTTGAGTCATCAACGCAGACTCCTTTTAGCTTTCTCTAGATTGCAACATGAGCCTTCTTACCAGAGTACCTTCTGTCTTGGGTGGCTGAAGTGAATTATTTCACATACAGTATGTTGTTGTTGTTTTGTCGAATCCCATAGCTGCTGAGCATGTCTACTCTTGGCAGCCCAATGCCATTCTTAAAAAAGTGCAGGTTTTCTGCAGTTGTTTTAATGTTCCATATAGTGAGTTGGTGACTGTCAGAGGTGTCTGTAAAAGTTTTTTCCTGGCATTTGTGAGTGATGGACATTCCATGAGGAAGTGTCTGCTTGTTTCATAGGGATGAGAGCAGTGTCTACACATGGGTAGGTGCTGAGGGTTGATACGGTTTAGATGGCTATTGACTCTGGCGTGTCCTGTTCAGAACAGAAAGATAAGACTTTGATTTCTCCTGCTGAGTCTGTTTATGTTGTCGTTGTCTTTTGGGCAGGTCATTTAATTAAAGACATTTCGGCCAGTCGGCCCGTTTGCCCATCTGTTCAGCCAGATTTCCCTTGTGTTGTTTCTGAGAATCTGTTTGACTGTTCTCATGCTGCAGGGTCTGTCCTTTTGTTGTTTAGAGGCTCCTGTTTTTGCAAGTCTATCAGCTATCTCATTTCCAGTTAGATCACTGTGTCCAGGGATCCACTGTAGGGTTACACTGATGGAGTAGGCTGTGATCAAGTTGTGAACCTCTCTTCCTATAAGAAAAATGTCTTTGTTTTCATATGGAGTCTGTTTAAGTGCTTCCAGAACAGACGTGGATTCACTGAAAATCACTATATCTGATGGCTTTCATTCCATAAGGTCAAACTGTTGATGTAGTAATTCAATGGCTGTCTTGATGGCCTCAGCCTCCGCTTCGTATTTTGAACAATTTTCACCACAGGAGTCACAGAACTCATAAGAGGATCCATCCAGGTACCATATGCAGACGCCATATCCCGCAAAAGAGGTTGTCTTGAAAGCTGAACCATCTGTGTAGGCCTGGATTGCTGATGTTGGGTAGCTGTTTATGGTCTCCAAGGCACACGTCTTCAAGACTATGGGTAGTGTTTCCTTGTTGGGCATTTTATCTATCAGTTGTGTTTTGACAGTTGGTTGATGGAAGTTTTCTCAAGGGGGTGGTCCAAAGTATTTGTTTTCCAATTTTCTCTCTTGCGGGAGATGGTGTTTATCATTTTCCTCTTTGGCTATGTCCAGGAGAAATAGTTGTTTCAGTCTTCGTGTTCGTTTCCAAGTGTCAATAAGTACTTTGTTTGGGTGGTCTTTCTCTTGTCTCCTGTATCTCTCTACAGCTTCAGTCAGTGCTCTTTTACGCCTGATATCCAGTGGCTCTATATTGGCATCTATCTCACATATGGCTGTGGGTGTTGATCTCATCCCTCCACAAATTAACCTGAGAGCTTGGTTCTGCACACAGTCCAGTGATGAGATGGTATTAGTACTCACAATGGTCTGGAGGGGGAGGTTTTAGTCTATCACTGATCTCACATAGCGGAGATATAGTTGACAAAGGGTTTGTTTATCCACTCCCCAATTTGTACTAGCTAGCCGTTTGATGAGTTTTAGGCACTTACATGCTTTTTCTCTGAGGTTGTAGATGTGTCCATCTAGTTTCAATTGTCTGTCCAGTTTTACTCCTAGAAAGACTGGGTGTTCCTCTTTTGTTAGTGTTTCCCCACTCAGTTTGCTGTTGATAGGTCTTTTTGCTATTTTGTGGCTGCGGGAGAAAGTGGTGTATACAGTTTTCTGCGTATTGATTTTAAGTTTCCACAGTTCACAATATACTGACATTGTAAGGAGAGCTCTGTTGATCTTGGCTTTTGCCAGAATGGGATATTTATCAGTAGTCCAGATGGCATCAGCAAACAGCGCCTTCGATACATTCAGATGTTTGGCAAGGTCATTAATGAAGATGAGGAAAAGGGTGCAACTTAAAGGAGAGCCTTGAGGCAGCCCTTCTTCCAGCGTTCTTTTCCGTGAAATTGCACCAGCATAGTTGGTAGCTATGGTTCTATTTGTTAGGAAGGCCTGTATCCATCTTATCATTTTACCTCCTATTCTCATTCTTCTCATCTTTAGCAAAAGTCCCTTTCTCCAAACTCTGCCATAGGCTTGCTCAAGATCGATGAACACAGCTATCATGCTTTTTCCCTCTTGAAAGCCATCATCACATTCTGTGTGAACTTGAAGAGGGGGTCATCTGTGCGGCACTTACGTCTGAAGCCTGCCTGGTTGTTGTCAAGAAGGTTCCAGCTTTCCAACCACCAGTATAGTCTGTTGTTTACCATTCTCTTGACCAGCTTGCCTAAGCATGAAGTGAGGGATATGGGCCTATAGCTTTTTGGTGTTCCCGGTGGTTTCCCTTTCTTCAAAATAGGTATGGTGGTTGCTGTCAGCCATGCTGATGGTAACTGTCCCTCGTTCTACGTTCTATTGATGAACCACAGAAGTGTCTCTTTTGCCTTTGGCCTTAGTTGACAAATCATCTCATTTTCAATTTTATCTGGTCCTGGAGCTTTATTTTTGGCCAGTTTTCGTAGTGCCATTCTCAGTTCTTGTGGGCGGAACGGATCATCGAACGCAGCCATATTGGTCTGATCTATGTTACATGTGGATGTGTTCTTTAGGAGCACTGTGTCTAGATTCTTTCTCTGTTGTGTTTTATTTACACTGGAATAAAAATAGTTGAAGACATCGGCTTTCTTGCTGCTTGATGTTACTTCATCACCACTTCCATCCACCATAGGTGTTGGGTTTGTCTTTTTCTTGCTTCCCTCAAGATTACTGAGGAGTCTTCAAACTTTGTTCCCTTCTCTTTTTAAATCTAGTTTGTTGCAATTTTCTTTCCAAGTCTCCCGCTTATTCTTCTTGGTGACATACCTTACTTTTGCTGTCCACCTGTTGTACTCTGTTTTATTTAGGATGGTAGGGTATTTTTCAGCCTTCTTTCTAGCCTCTCTCCTCTCTTTGACTGCTTCAGCTAGTTCAGATGTCCAGTAAGGTTTATACTTCTTATGCTTCCCCCTTGGTATGCACTTTTTGGCAGCTGTTAGGATTGTGGTACATATGTTGTTGTATGTAGTATTAATGTTATCAGTTCTAATGATTTGACTGAACCCAGCGTCAGTTTCTCAGCCATAGCGGTCCCAGTCTGCTTTCCTGAAGTTCCAGGATGGTTTACCCAGGGACTTCCGCATCATCTGTGGTGTTAAAATAGTTGTTAAAACACTTCCCACAAGACTTTGAGTTTCCAAGTTCTGCAGTAGCATTATGTTGGTACTGCTGCACAGCTCCTCAACCTCTAGGCCCCTACTGTTAAACTGCCGGTATCCTAGAGCAGGAATGTGAGCATTAAAATCACCAGCTACGACAGTTTTCTTTAGTATGGGCTCAAACTCAGGCAGACCTTTTGATGAGGTCGG
The DNA here is from genome assembly GCA_024509875.1 of Oreohelix idahoensis. Classification (NCBI taxonomy): domain Eukaryota; kingdom Metazoa; phylum Mollusca; class Gastropoda; order Stylommatophora; family Oreohelicidae; genus Oreohelix; species Oreohelix idahoensis. The sequence goes on along the minus strand of JAMPIV010006306.1, from coordinate 229,800 downwards.
GGGACAGTAAATGTTGTGTAGTGTGTACTTGGTGTTATCTTTGCCCCATAGCTTTATTATTTGGTGGTCGATATCCGCCGCAGGGTTGTTGGTTACTGTGGCTTGGGTATCATTTCTGATTAAGGTCATGATACCTTGGCACTTCAGGCATTCACATTTGTACTGTGTATAACCCATGATGTTAATTTGTCTCAGTGGGAGTATTGTTTCCTGGAGAAGGGCTACATGTACTTGATGTTCGTGTAGTATTTTTGTAAGCTCAATTGTCTTGTTCTGTAGTCCAGCTATATTTAGCTGTAAAATGTTAAGGTTCCCCTTCGCTGACTTTTCACAAGGAGCAGGGGATTTATCTCTCTTGCGCGGGCCTTGGTAACCGAGGCAACGCCCGAGCTCATATGGAATATGTTGTTTGACTGGCATTGGAGGTATTGGGGGTGTTTGCTGCAGACATCTCCCTCCCAAAGAATGCAATGGATGTGTCTTCCTGCATGAGTATTGGGTTGATTTGCTTAGCCACTTGCCTTTTTGGCTCTTAAGATCACTTCGCTTTGGGGGTTCAGGTGGGGTTCACAGAGATGCATTCCCTGCTAGTCACAAGCGCTCATGATGCAGGCCTCATTTCTTCATTCTGTGGCTGAGTTTTTGCTGTGGCTGTGTCACATCCTGCATCCTATGCCTTCACGATTTTCCCCAGCACAGTGGTTCTAAATTTCCATTGAGTTTTAGTGGCTTTGCTTCCCGTGTCTCAGGAGTTGGACAAAATCTGACGATGGGTGCAATGTCAGGTCGCATGGCACTCTTGCTGCAGCTGGGACGTTGGGCAGGACCCGGATCCCTTCTAGGTAAAGACCTATATTTTACCATCACCACTTCAGCATTCTTGGTGAGGTGTATCGTGGATTGGACAGAGAAAGCTTGGTAGGCAAGTAGAGAAGAGAGAAAGTAGCATTTAACCCATGAGTGGGGTTTGGGTTGGTGTTGGCCAGAGCATGGTCCACTTGCTGGTGGGTATTGCGCCTGCACCTTAGGAGGGGTCCCAAACAACTCCCGACCCAGTTATACTGCCAGGCACTCGGTCGCCCCCATAGCAAACTCTGTGAGAATGGGGTCACCATGTGAAGGTGCTGCTATGGACACGTTTGTACAGGAGAGGCCATATGCTAGAAGCTTACTACAAGACAGTAGCTTCTGCGGCAATCACTGCACCTGAATATACAAGGCTGTGTGTCACATACAGTATATAAAATGACATTCCTGACCACTGAACAGAACGTCTTTGGAAACATGAAAAAACAGGTGATAGGACAGCACATACCAATAATCTCAACAAACTCCCACTGTCCTTTTGTTGCACGACTGGTGGCAACGGCCATACTGTTGACCTTGAACTGCCGGTTTTGGGGAACATCCCATCTAAGGAACTTGGCTTGTCCTTGTTTGGCTCCTCTTCCCACCTCAACATGGCTTTCAGACCATGACAGCCAAAAGTAGCGAAATTCTGCAAAATTTTCAAAAAAAAATAAAATTGTTCATATTTTTAGTTTACTAACGCAATGAAACGAATTTGCACCCTTCTCAAATATATTAATGCCAATGATGTTTGGAGAAAATTAAACAATTATACAGAGCATTTTATGAGGCTCAAATTAAATGGTTCATGTAAAGGGTCCAACTACAGTGGTGGCTCCATGCTTCGTGTGTAGCAAAGAGGAAAATGATGATGATGATACAGGACTATGCTTCTAGGAAACACAGCCGCAGATGAAACCTAAAATTCTAAAATCCCACGTTGCAGATGATAACTAAAATTATAAAATCACATGTTGCAGACAATATCTAAAATCACATGTTGCAGATGAAACCTAAAATTCTAAAATCACATGTTGCAGATGAAACCTAAAATTCTAAAATCACATGTTGCAGATGAAACCTAAAATTCTAAAATCACATGTTGCAGATGAAACCTAAAATTCTAAAATCCTACGTTGCAGATGATAACTAAAATTATAAAATCACATGTTGCAGACAATATCTAAAATCACATGTTGCAGATGAAACCTAAAATTATAAAATCACATGCTGCAGATGAAACCTAAAATTCTAAAATTCCACGTTGGAGATGATAACTAAAATTATAAAATCACATGTTGCAGACAATATCTAAAATCACATGTTGCAGATGAAACCTAAAATTATAAAATCACATGCTGCAGATGAAACCTAAAATTCTAAAATTCCACGTTGGAGATGATAACTAAAATTATAAAATCACATGTTGCAGACAATATCTAAAATCACATGTTGCAGATGAAACCTAAAATTCTAAAATCACATGTTGCAGATGAAACCAAAAATTCTAAAATCACATGTTGCAGATGAAACATAAAAGTCTAAAATTACATGCTGCAGATAAAACCTAAAATTCTTAAATCCCATGTTGCAGATGAAACCTAAAATTCTAAAATCACATGTTGCAGTTGATAACTAAAATTATAAAATCACATGTTGCAGACAATATCTAAAATCACATGTTGCAGACGAAACCTAAAATTCTAAAATCACATGTTGCAGATGAAACCTAAAATTATAAAATCACATGTTGCAAATGAAACCTAAAATTTTAAAATCCCATGTTGCAGATGATAACTAAAATTATAAAATCACATGTTGCAGACAATATCTAAAATCATATGTTGCAGATGAAACCTAAATTTCTAAAATCACATGTTGCAGATAAAACCTAAAATTCTAAAATCACATGTTGCAGATGAAACCTAAAAGTCTAAAATTACACGTTGCAGATAAAACCTAAAATTCGTAAATCCCATGTTGCAGATGAAACCTAAAATTCTAAAATCACATGTTGCAGATGATAACTAAAAGTATAAAATCACATGTTGCAGACAATATCTAAAATCCCATGTTGCAGATGAAACCTAAATTCCCATGTTGCAGATGAAACCTAAAATCCCATGTTGCAGATGAAACCTAAAATTCTAAAATCCCATGTTTCACATGAAACCTAAAATTCTAAAATCCCATATTGCAGATGAAACCTAAAATTCTACAATCACATGTTGTATATGATACCTAAAATTCTAAATTCACATGTTGCAGATGATACCTAAAATTATAACATCACATGTTGCAGATGATACCTAAAATTCTAAAATCACATGTTGAAGACGATACCTAATATCATATGTTGTAGACAATACCTAAAATCACATGTTGTAGATGATACCTAAAATCACATGTTGTAGACTATACCTAAAATCACATGTTGCAGGTGATATCTAAAATCACATGTTGCAGACAATACCTAAAATTCTAAGATCACATGTTGCAGACAATACCTAAAATTATAAAATCACATGTTGCAGATGATACCTAAAACCACATGTTGCTGACAATACCTAAAATTTTAAAAATCACATGTTGCAGACAATACCTAAAATTCTAAAATCACATGTTGCAGATGAAACCTAAAATTCTAAAATCACATGTTGTAGATGATACCTAAAATTCTGAAATCACATGTTCAGACAATACAAAGAAATCACATGTTGTTGACGATACCTAAAATCACACGGTGCAGATGATACCTAAAATCACATGTTGCAGACAATACCTAAAATCACATGTTGCAAACAATACCTAAAATCACATTGCGGGTGATACCTAAAATCACATGTTGCGGACGATACCTAAAATCACATGTTGCGGACGATATCTAAAATCACATGTTGCGGACGATACCTAAAATCACATGCTGCGGAGGATACCTACAATCACATGTTGCGGATCATACCTACAATCACATGTTGCGGACGATACCTAAAATCACATGTTGCAGACAATACCTAATATTCTAAAATCAAACAAGCTGAGATACCTTAACCATGTAATCTGAAGATGCAAGAAAAGTTAATAAAATTACAATATGATGATACATCAATGATTAACATTAGCATAAAATTATATTCCAATCAGATAAAATCTTTATTCTTCAATTAAAAGCACAGCTAATGGCTGGAGCAGCTAAAAGAACTGCATTTATAACCAAAATGCATACACTGGTTCTCTATATACGTCTGTATGTATGTGAAACTTTGACATTAAAAGCCACAATTCAAGGTGAATGAACAGTTACTTCCTATTTTTAAATCTTCACCTAAGTCCAATGGATAAACATGAAATAAATAGCAATAGCTGCCATTTTATTCAAATGTTTAAATTTTTTATTTCCAGAAATAAAATAAAATCTGACCCAATAAAATGACATAAAAAAGAGACACACAAAATTACTGCCCATAATGAAATCGTGTTTAACAGACCGAATTTCATGATGAGCTGTAATGTTCATGTGACACTGCATTTTATGAAACAAAATGGCAGATATTTCTCTTTATTTCATATAAATTGGAAAGAAGTGAAGAAATAAGAATTTATAAATAGAAAGTGACTTGTCAATCACCCTGTAAACAGATATATATGAAACAATGGCAACGAGAAATTTAAAAAAAAAATCCCTGGAATAGCATCCATGGACCGTATCTTAACAGATTATATCAGTCTCACACTCACCATTGTCACTTAAGAGGTTGACAGTGTTTGCCTCTGCCTTAACAGGGCCCAGTGATCCATCTCTGATGACGGATTTGGTATTGCCCTCAGCACCCAGACATATCTCAAAAGTTTTGCGCTCCACATCACCATATATGGCACACAGTGCTATCTGGGCATCACACTTTGCTTTGATCTTGAAGGTCAGGAAATTTTTGTTGTCCACGGCAACTTCAGGTACGAAACGGTAGCTGTAGGTATCAGGTGTGAACACAGACACAAAACTCTCTGTGGGGGGGAAAAAATCACAAGTTTTAGCTCCCGTATGGAGGTATAATAACGATAAATCTCTCAACCCTTTCTCTCGTTGTTGAGGTAGGTGCAAGAGATCTAGTGGCTGCATCGGTGTATGACCTTCTGAAACTGTTGGGTTTAAAAGGACAGTCAAGATCAAGGGCACTTAACAGGCTCAGTGAAACTGCGGAAAGGGCATCGTGCTGGCTGTGGAACAACCGCAATGGGCTATGGAATTCAGGACATTAGTTTATTTTCAACATTAGGGTTACTTTCACAATTGCCTCCAACCGGCAGAAATACAGGGAGTGAAGTTGAAAGCTGCAACCAAGGTAGGGTGGAGTAATTATCTGCACATGACAACAGGAGGCTGACACTTGGGAGTCATGACTCAAGTGAGCCCACCCCCTCTTAGAGTGTAAAGGAGATTAAGGGGCCGTAACACTTGATTGATGGGGGGGACTATTTCTGATGATCAGATTGCCTCCTGTTGTATCGTTCTGTATAGAGTTTCCTATCATCATCTTATCTCTTAAACACATCCTCATTCTCTGGGGCAACAGTGTTTACATCAGAGTCCTGTCCTTTCTTTTATACTTTAGCAAACTATTTTTGTTCATAAGCTGAATACTCTGAGTAATGTGAATTCAATGACTTAAAGAATCCACTATAACTAAAAATAATCCAGTTATGACTTAGAAGATTTGCATCTGACTTTTTGTTTGAAGTTGTGCTATGTGTGTTTTTTTCATTTTATAGAAACTGAGTATCTTTTTTCTGAGATTGTTCCCCTATTTTTTAACTGCTTTTTCTTTAACTGCAGTTAATTTTTTTTTTCAGTTTGTTGCTTTTAACTATATTTCACATTTTAAAAAAAAAAACATTCTTTTTTGGGCTTTAACTATATTATAATGGTTGAGCATTGTTGTTTTTGTGTGTAGACTCTCCTAATTGGAAGATTAATTATGAAACATTTTAGTTCATCCTTCTTGAAAGTTTATTAAGAAACACTGTAGTTTGTCCAGCTTGAACATTTATTATGAAACAAATAATTGTATGAGACACTTCATCTTTTAGTGAAACGTTTACTTAATGAGACATCTAGTGGGTAACTTCGCTAATTATTGACATGAGATGTTAGTACTTACTAACGCTGTTTTCCGACATGTGCGATGTGGCTACTCACTGATTGTACTAATTAGTAACTGATGTGGTGACTAAGTGGCCATGCAAATTAAAGGCATGAGTTGTTTGCTGTGGTGGTTACACTGGTCAATAGTGAAACACAACGTGGCTACTCTGTGACACTGTTAATTCAGTGTTGCAGACTTAAATTCCTTAGTGGCACAGTTACTTACTGACATTACACAGTGAAACAGGTAATACATAATGTGACTAGTCAATAAAATGGGTCTTTATTAGTGGCAACACTATTGTTTTGATGGCAAAATTTAGAACTATGTCAATCATAACACACAACCCAGTCACTAATATTACATAAACCCCTTCAGTACTCACTGACATTTTAAAATTATACTATGATTCAAAGTTAACAATTACTGACCAGGCTAGTGACATGTGTACAAAGAAACAAGCTTAATTAATGACAACATATTTAGTACTAACTGATTGGTGGTAAATCCTCTTCCTCGTCATCTAACTCTGTGACTTCAAGCTCCAGTCTTCTGATCAGAGTGTACTTTTGGAGCAAAACCAAAGCTCTCTTGATGAAACCAACATACTCTGGTGAAGATGATATGTACATATATGTTAGAATGCTATGATTAAGTCTTCTGAAACAGAAACACACATTACAAAATACGTGACTGTTTGGTTTGGTTTTAAGGACTATCATCACTGCACACAGACAACTCCATCAGTGCTCCAATCTCCTCCTTTAGATCACACAAGGAGGATCTCAGCACGAACTCTGTAGCACCGACGAGAATCCCAATGTGTGTATATAGGAATCACTTACTTACTTAGTCGTTCCTCTTCTACCGTGAGGTGTAGAGGTTTGGAAGAGAGAGCGCCAGACTATCCTATCGGCTGTCTTCTTCCTGGCCTGGTTCCATTCTATTCCTCGGTCCTTCAAAGATTGTCTAATGTTGTCCTCCCAGCGGACTCTGGGTCGTCCTGAAGGTCTGGATCCCTGGCTCTTTGTTTCCCATGCTTGTCGTGGTAGCCGATCTTCTCCCATTCTGCAGACATGGCCAAACCATCTTAGTTGGGACTGTTCTATTTGGGTCTGCAGCAGGTGGGATTTTAGGCCTTGACGTATCGTCTGGTTGCGGACCATGTCTCTTCTTGTTACTTCAACCACCTTCCTCAGATACCTCATTTCTGAGGTTTGAATCTGGCTTTATACAGGAATCACACATTTTATAAATATTTTTATGGTGGATAGGTTTCTAATTTTTAAATTTTGCCAGGGCAGCGGCCTTATGGCCAACTCTTTACGATTTCCAACTACCAAGGGATTATTAACGTGTGCAACTTGCACACGGAACCTCCTATTTTTTTGCCCTTATCCGAGAAGGCTAGGCATCCAATATCACTACCTAGGAGACTGGGGGTAGTATGATCATTGGGACCACTGGTTCTGAAGAAAAAAAATTTCTATAAATCATATTCCCTCTACTGGGAATCAAACTTGGCACCTTTAGAATTTGAGGCGGATACCATACCTCTTAGCCACTGTGACCCTCTATGTGACTGTTTACATGTTATGAACTGATCAACCAAAAGAATTAAATTATAATCTATCACTCACTTTTATTTTATGTGGAACAGAAGGTGCAAGTGTAGCTTGCTACTGGTTTTCTATTCTGGGCTGTCTTCTTCAACCCGAGTCTCAGATTGACCATGAGGTTAGAGTAAAGTTACTGGGTTCAGGGATCAAAAGTTAGTAGCATCATGCTCCAGTCTACCCAGCTGTAAATGGGTATATGACCTATGCTTTCAGTCTTGGAAGGCAAAGACAGTGAGGAAGGGAACTGGTCACCCCACCTCATTTAAAAATGCTGGACCTAGTATAATGAAATCTCTAACACTTCAGTTCCCTATGGCAGTATCTGCTACTTTCTTTTACTCATGAAATCTTTTCCGCCTTGGCTTCCTCTTCCACCGTATTTCCCTAGATTCTTTTTGGCTTCCCCATTCTTCCCTCCTCCAGCAGGTTCCAGTCAAGGGCATGCCTGATTTATACTGGTTAGTTGTTTTCTGGTGGTGTGCCCTCCCCATCTCATATATGCCAACTGGTAAAGGTTACCCATATTTTGCACAGGTCTTTTACCTATTTATATATATATATAGTTGTGATGCTCCATATTGAATCCTATTATATCCAACATGAAGAATTGTACCAAATGTGCTCAATACAAACAAGGAAAAAGCAGTAAACAATAACTAATGTGAAAGCATGGACGAAACAAAAAAAAAGCTCTTTTGTTTTCTCTAGGAACAAAATGGTCATTGTATGGTTTTTTCTGTCTGTATTTTTTAAATTAATTCTTTTGTACAGGTTTTTCATCTCTAGGGGTTGACATATATGCCATCTACACGTTCTCTTAATTCCAGTTGTACTTGATTCTGTCCAGCTCTATCCTACAATTAAACTTTAGTAAAGCTACATAATTACAAGAGAAATATAAATGAAATAGACTGAACAGGATGGCTTATAAAAGATAGGTTGAATGGAGAAAATATATGAGTTCCTCATGCTCCACAGGATATGTGGAAAAAAACAGAAGAAGAAAGTAACAGTTTTCAAAATCAAGTCTTCTCTTTTATTTGTTTTGGCACTAGCACTAATACCAACACATTTTATATTTATATAACTCAAGAATGCTTAGTGCTCAAAAAGATATTATTATTGTTTTATCTACGTAAACAAAAAAAACAAAAAAACTGGACACTAAGTCCAAATTTGTTCAGTAAAAGTCATAATGCCAATTAAAGTAAGCAGGAACAATTCTCAGCCTTAGTGCTCTCTGCTTTACAGATATCATCTGACATATGCACACAATTATGAAAGCACACAAATAACTTTTCTAACAGAAAGATGCACTTGCACATTGAAGTGTTTTCTTAGTGGGTCAGACGTTGTGATTAGCAAATGACAATAAATGTTGTGCAGAAGACATGAACACTGTTAGAATGTACAATCAAAATACGGTTTGAGCAAGTCATTTTTGCAAGATATGTTGTTTGGCCATCCTTATTGTACTAATGTATGGACTTTTCTGTGTATTTCATCTCAGGTTGTCTTAGATTCAGTTAGTGAGAATGAAATGAAAGACCAGCAAGTGCATCATGAGACCCTGCAGCAAGAAGTCTCAGAATAATCAAAATCTGGACGAGCCCTCATGGCAAGTCTTGATATTATGTCATCTTGGCCTGTGTGAGCATCCAAGTGTCGAAGTGGGTACAGCGCTTTCCTCTCGCAGCACAGTTCCTGGGTTCTGGGATCAAAGCTCTGTAGCGTCACACTCCAGTCCATCCAGCTGTTGATGGGTTTCACAACTCTGCTCTTGAATTAGGGATGGTAAAAGCAGCGAGGTAGGGAACTGGCAACCCAATCTCATAAAGCTGGACCTAGGATGGTCTCTAACACTTCACTTCCCTACGGCAGTTTCTGCTATGGGACTAACTTCACCGTTGGCATATGATTTCTTGTAGGTTGATATTTGATCACAAAGTTGTACGGTATAAGTATAGCAGTTGAAGATGTTGCACTGATAAAACACCGAATTCAGTGAAAATGTGACCAGGTGGGGCTTGTGATCTGTTTGAAGCTGGAATGGTCATGTCTGTCTGCATAAATATTTTAGAAATTTGCCAACACCAATGATAATAGATAATGCTTCCTTTTCCATTTGACTGTATTTCCTCTAAGTATCAAACACAGTTTTAGATAAGAAAGAATCAAGTCCAAAAGCAAACAATATGCTAGTGGCTGTTACTTATGAACTTAAAACTGAAGCAGCAAGAAGATTGCTTCAAAACATTAAGTTCTGTAAATGGCACAAGGTATAACAAAATTGATCAGAGATGGATTTTTGGCCATAGGGTATCTTAATTCTTAAAGGATATGGTGGTCTACCCCAGTGTTACAGTTTATGGGTCAGTTCTTTCAAGGTTTTTTAAAAGTAAGGTAATATTATTGTTATGAGTAAAATCATAACATATCTCTTGATATCAACAAGGTTTGTTTATAGACCAGTTTGTTGATAGAGGTTTCCTGGGTTACTCCCGGAAGTACATCATTGCCTTTTGGACAAATTTGGCAGACGTTTCAGGCGGCCTCACTTAGCAGAAGTGAGCATTACTTCGTGGCCATTCATCTGTGTTCTTCAAAGTGTTCGGACATATATATTTGGTCCAGCTCCTATATGTGCTCTTACAACAGAGTTCTCAAGTTTGATTATCGCTAGATTGTCCATATGCTTCATGGAATCTATGCAGGATAATTATATTTATTAGGACAAGTGCATTGCTGTAATTATGAGGAACGTGAGTGGAAATATGAAATATAGTATGCAGCAACATGTCGAAGACATCTTGTTCCTAGTCGACTGAATAGCGATGTTATCAAGGACTGGCTAAGACATGCCTTTGCCTTAAATTATCTTTGGATGCATTGTTAATTGGAGCCTGTTCACGTATTAACGTATTATATCGTCTTCACGTCCAAACTGGCCTTGACGAGTTTCTGTACTGTTGAAGACTAGCTGTGTATGTTAAAAAGGCTGCTTATAAAACTATCACCGGCAAGATGGAGTGCCGTGGTGAGGTTACACAGTTAAAGAAATGTTAATAGGAGGGACCTTCTCCAAAGTTGAATTACCCTAGACTACATCATATAAATTGAACCCTAACAACTATACATAGTTGTAAAGGCAACTGAATGAGGATTAATAAAATATTAAATTGGGACAACACAATACAAAAACTTAGTTCAAATATACTGACACCGAAAACTGGCCTTTTGTCATGAGCGCATGTGAAATTCAGCCCCTAACACTGGTCTCTTGTCAGTTCAGTTAAAAGTGTAAAAATTACATAAATACGGTTAACTTGACATAAAGTTACTCACTTCTAGGCAGGGATTTAGGACTGATGAGCTCTGAGAAGTACTCAGTGAAGGTCTGCTTCTTGGTTACACCATCAGCTTGACCTCGAAACCAGAACCTCAGGGTCCACCGATCCTGTATAACCAAAAATGATAGACAATTTGAGATGAAGTGGTAGATTTTTCTCATTAGAAACAGGCAACACATATGAAGATAAAAACTCTTACTAAAGATTAAAAAAAATTAATAGCTATCAGATTACACTCCTCACACTTAGACAACAAACTTAGGAACATGGAAGGGGATATACCGCAAAGATTATAGACATTTGGTAATACCACAACAGATGGCAAAGAAATTACAGCCTGAAAGAACAAACACAAGAAAAACAATCAAAGTAATATGCTATATAGAATAGTGCACACTATATACCCAAAATATAACCTACATGGGGTTGAACCAGGTATTCCATGCATAGGACAAACATCAGTTTTCCTGTGAAAGGATCAGAAAGTAAACCAAACTAGACAGTAAAAGGGAAAGAGAAATCACAAAGGCGTAGAAACATTACTATAGAAAGAATTTGTTACAATGCTAGATAGCTGAAATATTTACTGCAAAGACTTCAGAATAGAATAGCCGGTTTTGCTAACAAACAGTAGCATAAAGAATTGGCAACAAAACAAGAAGATACCAGCAGAAAACAGGATATGAAGTCAAAAATTTGCATAGGCTATCACCTGACTTGTTCTCTGTTTAGTGAAAATAGAATGAATCACGTAGAGCATTGGAATATTAGTTGCTGGACATAGTATAAATAAAATGAGATATTCTAAAGATAGAGTCTTGATAGCAAAATGTGACAGATTGATTGTATAGTTATAGAAAGTAAAAATAAAGCAATACCATTTGCTTAAATACTCAAAAAAAATAAAAGTAAGGGCATCCTTAAGAAACATTTTGTTCTTTGCCATCTTCTAGTTGTCCATAGGAAATATATTTGGTAGGGTAAAGGTAAAGGATCCTGTTACACACCCATTGAGGCATATTGGGAATATGGTGTTAGGCCCATGTTTTCTTGACCATCGGCACACTAGGGGTGATGTGGTCAGCATCACGCCAGCCGCCTTAACCTTCCCATAGTTCCTCTGGTACCCAATTTTTGAGGCTGGGTCGACCCCAGAGCCGTTTGCGGTCTAAAAAATCCCACCAACTGGGGATCGAAGAAATATATTTGGCGATGTGAGCATATTCTATGCGACAGACACGGCCACGACGGACACGGCCACGCCAGCAAAGTCTAAGCAGTGTATACATACTCTGAAGGTCAGTGCTTGTCAGCATCTTGACATTTAATACTGTACTATATACTGTAAAATTCTGTATATTGTAAAAAGTAAAATAAAAAAACATTTCACAACACAGCTCATGATCCAATGCAATACATTTGTTTGGAACCTCTGGTGTAGTGTGTTTATTTTCTTATACCAAAGTGGACAATATTATCTGAATTTGCAGTTGTTGGTTGTCTAAAAGTGTCACCACTTTTTGCTACTTCTCTTGTTGATCTTACTGCATAGCAGCAGGGTTTGAAATCAAAGTTTTACCTTCTCCTAGGTTATCAACCATGGATCATGTGCCATATCTGCCTGAAATATGTGTTTTTGTCCACGGCTGTTTATTCAGTATTCACAGCTAACCCCTATATCTAGAGGTTCTTCAACCATCTGCAACCCGGTTATTACCCCTGGTTGAAGGACAGGTTCCACTCCCCGTAGTGTGTCCATTAAACTCTAATAATTCACTTGTCTAGTGAATGTCTGTTACTAAATTTGTTTGGTGATTCAGACATCAGTGTCATAATCTTTCTTCATTTACCATCATTTCACTCCTCAAGGAGAGTAGGCTTTCAGCAAATTTATGCCAGGTCCTCCCATCCTGTGCCATAGCATCAAGGTCTTTTCATGTCTTCTTTATTCCGTTCATTTCTGTCTCCAGTGCTCTTCTCGAAGTGTTTTTCAATCTCCCTCTCCCTCTTACCCTGAGGGTTCCAGAAAAAGGACTGCCTTGTAATCCTATCATAAACAACAGTGTTTAAATATCTACCTCCTTACTTGTTCAAAGCCCTGATTTCAAGCATTGAACCTTTGCTCGTACCAAGAAACTTTTAAACTTTATTTATTGTACAGAATTTTCTGTCAGCTAGTTAGCAATCACCTAGTTCATTCTCCTAACCTGTCATTGTTGTTGCTAATGATGATTAACTAAGGTTGCTGAGTTTGCCGCTCATTCACAACCATTTATAACACATAAGGAAGGGAAACTGTCATCGAAGCATCATTATTTGGTGATGCATAGATGGCAGGGAGGATAGTGTGATTCGCTTGCATAGCTAGGCAGGGTTGTCGCATGGAGGGTCCAGGGTTTGAATCCTGGGTAAGCCACTCATGTCTGTTGTTTTTCTGTTCTCTAGTGTTCTACTTCTTTATTTCCTACAAGTGCCTGATAACATACCTTTATGTTTGTCTTATATTAATTCACAACCATTGCCTAATTCCAGAATTTGCACTAGTTCTGTAACTGTTGAGTGCTGCTGCATTGGGTGTTTGTAATTGCTGGGGAGCCCAGCAATAATTTTTTTCTGTCTGCGGAGAGTTCTGAGCAGGTCAGCAGCACATGCTGAACAGTCTCATATGGATGAGTAGTCATTGTTAATGGAGGTACTCATCATTCCCCCTTTTCCTCCTTATGGAACATGCTGCCACCTTTGCAGCTGGTCCCCTTGCAAGGAAGCTTGCACCAAAGCATGTGTTCTTGCAGTGGTTGTTTCTGTGGCAATATGTTTTACATGATGAGGTTGCCAACCCCAAGTACAACCTCATGTACAACCTCATGTACAACCTCATATTAGTAGCCTCTTATTACATGCCTGAGTAAGCAGTTGTCCTATTCCTTCTGTCATCTCAGAGACCCCTAGGAGCTACAGGAGGCACTCCCCAGTTATGTCATTATAAATAGTCACATGACACTAAATGTATTTATATTTTATTTTATTCCCTATGATAAAAATGAGGAATGTTACATATTTATGTAAGTTATTTATTACTTTTTTTTTATTCAGTCTAAAATAAATATATCATTAGCAAAATAAAATTATAAATGAATTGATGCAAATGTCATTGGACAGACTGAAAAAGGAAGAAGTCAGTGGGAGAAACTAACAGCATGATCTTGAAGCGCCTGTGCATAAAATGTGTTTGGTAGAATAAAATTTGTCTATGAAATGGAAAGACGACACAGAACTGTGCCAAGCCAGGAGATTTGCATAATCCTAAAAGTCATATGGAATGGAGCATGCAGTTGGAAAATAAAAACCAATGTCAAGTTTCCACTATTAAGATTGCTATAAATAGACCCATTGCGTGACAGGACACAATTATAACAAATTTATGCGTTGTGACTTATGACCCACCCTATGTATTGCTTAGTTTTTGTGCAGCAACGCTCCATTGTTGAACAATTATTTATTTCTCTTCTTGACCAGTATTAATTAATCAAAGAAGCTTTTTTTCTTTTATTATTATACAAGAATGATGAAACTATCATTACAATGAATGTTTTCTCACATTACTGTGATAAATGAAAGCATTAAACCAAGCACATGTCTGTAGTCATACTATGATAAATGGAAGCATTAAACCAAGCACAAGTCTGTAGTCATACTATGATAAATGGAAGCATTAAACCAAGAAAATGTCTGTAGTCATACTATGATAAATGGAAGCATTAAACCAAGCACAAGTCTGTAGTCATACTATGATAAATGGAAGCGTTAAATCAAGCACATGTCTGTAGTCATACTATGATAAATTGAAGCATTAAACCAAGCACAAGTCTGTAGTCATACTATGATAAATGGAAGCTTTAAACCAAGCACAAGTCTGTAGTCACACTATGATAAATGGAAGCAGTAAACCAAGCACAAGTCTGTAGTCATACTATGATAAATGGAAGCATTAAACCAAGCACAAGTCTGTAGTCATACTATGATAAATGGATGCATTAAACCAAGCACAAGTCATTAGTCATACTATGATAAATGGAAGCATTAAACCAAGCACAAGTCTGTAGTCATACTATGATAAATGGAAGCATTAAACCAAGCACAAGTCTGTAGTCATACTATGATAAATGGAAGCATTAAACCAAGCACAAGTCTATAGTCATACTATGATAAACGGAAGCATTAAACCAAGCACAAGCTGTAGGATATATACGATACGACATGAAGACATCAGTTTTTATAACATTGCTCAAAAAACCAAATGCAACAGAATTTTCAAACTTCAGAACAATCAGCCTGATGAGTCATGCAATTAAGATACTGCTTAAAATCATACAGGAAAGAATAAAAAGTAAGGTAGACAGCGAAATCCAAGAAGAACAGTTTGGTTTTAGATGGAACAGTGGAACAAGAGAGGCAATATTTTGCCTAAGAATATTAGCAGAAAAATATACAGAGGTCCAAAAAAGTATGTACATGTGCTTCATTGACTATAAGAAGGCTTTTGACAGAGTCCATCATGAGAAAATAATTGAATGCCTCGAAGACATAGGTATTGATGGAAAAAATATAAGAATACTCAGTAACCTTTATGGGAGCAAACTGCCACAGTAAGATCTGGAAGGAATTATTCATCATACATAGACATAAAAAGAGGTGTCAGACAAGGTTGTGTGCTGTCCCCCTGCCTATTTAATTTATACACTGAAAAAATTTTCAAACAGATACAGGAAATACCAGGACTGAACATCAGTGGAAGGTCAATAAACAACCTTAGATATGCAGATGATACCGTGTTGTTAGCTGAAAGCGAACAGGAGTTACAAGAACTAGTGAAGCAAGTGAACAGTATAAGTCATGAATATGGACTCGACATTAATATTGAGAAAACAAAAACTATGATAATTAGCAAAACAGATGATAAACCCACATTAAAGATAAGCGTAAATGGGAAAATCCTGGAACAAGTCAAGAGCTACGTATATCTTGGTCATATAATAACAGAAGATGGCAGATGTGAAACAGAAATCAAGAAGAGAATAGAAATGGCCAAAGCTACATTCAACAACATGAAACATATACTGACATCTAAACAGTTATCTCACAAATTAAAACTGAGAATCATAAAGTGTTATATATATTCTGCATTTCTGTATGGTGTGGAAACATGGACTATGAATAAGCATTTGGAAGAAAGAATTGAGGCTCTTGAAATGTGGATATATAGAAGAATGGGGCATATCTCATGGAAAGAGATGAAAACAAATAAGGAGGTCCTAGAAAATCTAGGTATGAAAAGAGAACTAATGAGGGAGATCAAAGTTCGGCAGCTAAAATACTTTGGCCACATAAAAAGGCATAACACCTTGCAGAAGACCATAATAGAAGGGAGAGGTGAAGGCAAACGTGCAAGGGGAAGACAGCGCTATAAATGGGAAGATAACATCAAGAGATGGACAGGGAAGAGCCTATCAGAGTGCACCACCAAGACAAGAGACAGAAGACGTTGGAGATCCAATACAGCCAACCTTAGTTGTGGAGATGGCAACCGATGATGATGATGAAGTCTGTAGTCATACTATGATAAATGGAAGCATTAAACCAAGCACAAGTCTGTAGTCATACTATGATAAATGGAAGCTTTAAACCAAGCACAAGTCTGTAGTCATACTATGATAAATGGAAGCTTTAAACCAAGCACAAGTCTGTAGTCATACTATGATAAATGGAAGCTTTAAACCAAGCACAAGTCTATAGTCATACTATGATAAATGGAAGCTTTAAACCAAGCACAAGTCTGTAGTCATACTATGATAAATGGAAGCGTTAAACCAATGATAAATGGAAGCTTTAAACCAAGCACAAGTCTATAGTCATACTATGATAAATGGAAGCTTTAAACCAAGCACAAGTCTGTAGTCATACTATGATAAATGGAAGCGTTAAACCAAGCACAAGTCTGTAGTCATACTATGATAAATGGAAGCATTAAACCAAGCACATGTCTGTAGTCATCATCACCATCATTTTCCTTTGCAATCCTTATGGAGCATGAAGCCACCACTACAGCTGGTCCCCTTGTAGGAAGCCTGCACCAAACATTCACATGCTCTTGCAGCAGTGGTTTCTGTGGCAATGTTTTATGTGTTGACTACCATGCACAACCTCACATTAGTCACCTTGTATGACATGCCTGTGGGTGCAGTAGTCCTAGTTTTTTCTGCCTCTTCAGAGACGACCCCCCCCCCCCCCAGGGGTACATGGGGCCCAATCTGTAGTAAAAGGTAAAGGTAGTCCAATAGCAGATACTGCTGTAGGGGAGTGAAGTGTTAGAAACTTCACCATACTATGTCCAGCTCTGAGAGGTGGGGAGATCAGTTACTTTCCTCACTGCCTTTTCCTTCCCTGACTCTGGTCAGGTACCCATTTACAGCTGGGTAAATCTGCAGTATGAACAGGAAATACAACAAGAGATGTATAGGAATTAATCAAGGCAGAGGACAATGCAATGCTGCCAGACATGCAATGGAAAGGAGCCCAATAATAACTGTGAAAATGATGACTATTTACTGCACAGTGGCAACTTTGAAGACTGAAATGAAATACATGACAACGAACTGGGAGAATTCAAACACCTGGTCCAGTCCATGACTGAATAAATGAGAATGCTGGACTGAAGGCCTGTGCTGTACTGTCAATATGAAGTCAAGTTTTTCTTTTTTCTTTCAAAATAGTTTTGCCTCATTTTGGCGAGGCACGCCACATTCAACCTAGGCACAAGATTTTTAAGTTATATCAGGGTGCATGTCCAAATAAAAAAGACCTTGTGGTCTAGTGTGTATTTAAGCTACATTAAATCAAGTACATTAAGCCATAACCAATGGATATCTTGTCCTGCTTGAAGTAAAACCAACATCTTTGCAAAAAAGGAAATCTAATCCAACTTTGTTACCATATTTTCAGTCTTTTACATGGAGCCCTTTGGGAATGTATAAGTAGCAAAGAAACACATAAAGGAGATACACCATGATAGAACACAAGGGTTAAGGATGTATTTGGATAGAGAAAAGATGAATGAAGAAATGTGGTCTTTAATAAATGCACCAAAACTAATTGATTCAATGATACATACCCTGACACAAGCATTGCTCTGATCTGAGTTGATGAGGTAAGCCATAAACTCAACCCTGCCCTCTGGTGGACCAACAGTATCCAGTTCTGAAGCAGTAAAGAAAAGTGATGTTAAAGTTGATTACTGAGGTAAGGAGCAGGACAACTTAAACAATGGTTAACTAATAAGCTAAGCTGAAGATGATGATGAATTTGACAAAGATAACTATGATGGTAAAATTAACTTTTGTGATTGTGATTTTGACAAAAACTGTAATGATGATAACTGATGTGATGATGATGGCAATAATTGTGGTGACTGTGATAACAACAAAAAAACTTCACAAAAGATGGCAATAACTGTAATACATGTGGTGAGGAGATAAGCTGCAATAGTGATGACAACAGCTGTGGTGATTGTGATCCTGACAAACATGTGATGATGATGATGATGACAACAGCAGTGATGATTGTGATCCTGACAAACATATGATGATGATGATGACAATAGCTGTGGTGATTGTGATCCTGACAAACATGTGATGATGACCATAACTATGAATTGAAATGCTAACAGACATGTGACGATGATGATGACAATAGCTGGTTATTGATCCTAACAAACATGTGATGATGATGATGAAAATAACTGGTTACTGTGTCCTGACAAACATGTGATGATGACAATAACTGTGGTGATTGTGATCCTGACAAATGTATGATGACGACGATAATTATGGTAATACTAATGCTAACAAACATGTGACGATGATGATGACAATAGCTGTGGTGACTGTGATGCTGACAAACATGTGACGATGATGATGACAATAGCTGTGGTGACTATGATGCTGACAAACATGTGATGATGATGATGACAATAATTGTGGTGACTGTGATGCTGACAAACATGTGATGATGATGATGACAATAACTGTGGTGACTGTGATGCTGACAAACAAAGATGATGATAACAGCTGCGGTGATTATGATATTACTGACAATCACTGTGGTGATTATGATTTTACTGACAATCACTGTGTTGATATTGATATTACTGACAATCACTGTGGTGATTATGATATTACTGACAATCTCTGTGGTGATTATGATATTACTGACAATCACTGGTGATTATGATATTACTGACAATCACTGTGGTGATTCTGATATTACTGACAATCACTG
The DNA here is from genome assembly GCA_024509875.1 of Oreohelix idahoensis. Taxonomy (NCBI): domain Eukaryota; kingdom Metazoa; phylum Mollusca; class Gastropoda; order Stylommatophora; family Oreohelicidae; genus Oreohelix; species Oreohelix idahoensis. The sequence goes on along the minus strand of JAMPIV010006306.1, from coordinate 210,504 downwards.
TGGTGATTATGATATTACTGACCATTACTGTGGTGATTATGATATTACTGACAATCACTGTGGTGATTATGATATTACCGACAATCACTGTGGTGATTATGATATTACTGGCAATCACTGTGGTGATTATGATATTACTGACAATCACTGTGGTGATTTTGATGATGATAAAAACTTGTAAAATTATCACAATAGTTGTGAGAAGATGTATGTGACAGTAATTATGATGAATGTGATGATATTAAAACTGTAATGATAAGGACAAAAGTTTTGAGAGTAACTGTGCTGACAAAAGCTGCAGTCACTAATGTGGATCTGATGACAAGAACCAGACAAGTGCAAGTGGAACAAGAGATGAGAAGTAGATGCTGAAGATGGATATGACATACATTGAGGAAACCTGTTGATAGCATTACAAGGAAGTCTGTTAAAGACTTTATATTCATTGAGGGTCAGATAGATGTTTCAAGCTCTCATCACGGCTGTTTGTACCCTATACCAGAGCGCTCTTTCAGTTTCGGTGACCGGAATTCTGACACCGGGTAATGAATCTTCCTGTGCATCGTAAACGCCTACTGCTAGTTTTGGCAGGGGAAATCAGCTGTGTGTGTAAAATCAGTAATTATATAAATCATTACACACTCGTTCTGAATAAACACAGCACTAAAATTCTTTTGTGTACTATAACTTTGTTCTGTGTTCTATTTTTTTTTTTTTTGCATTTTTATTTGTTTCAAATTATATTTGACGGAGTTACAGACTTTTGAAAACAGCGTCATCATTTGAGGAAATTCATAACAGAAGTAATCTATTTATTAATGTAATATCTAAAAATCGGCCCATTCTTATGAGTTTATAATTATATAGACTTCTAGAAGGGAAGCTAAAGATTATTTCCACATAATGTTTTTTTTTGGTTTCATATGTTGAGAATGTGTGGTAGTCAGTTTTGTGAGTTTGGCATTACAAGAACAAGCATATTGTCACCAGATTTTATAACATTTAAATCACCGTAAACGCATTCCTGATACTCGAAAATCTTAAATAAGGCTGTAAAAAAATAACTTTTTGTAAAGTACCATCTGTTTTTGCATTTTCATTCATTTATAATGATTTTTAGCTACTTATATAAGCATCAGAAAACATGTAAAGCTATAGATAGATTACTTCCACATACTTTGATCTATCTTTCAAGTCTTGTTAATCTTGTATTTATAATACAAATGCCTTTTTTTATTGTGTGTGAGATAAGGACTGTTCCATTAGTGTTCTTTGGTAGACAATCCTGTGCACACGACGACATGAAAAGAATTCTAAGTAACTGTTTGTATATCTTCTTTCATTCACAGATAAAGCATTCTACAGCCTGGTGTTAGATTTGATACTCCCAAATATTCCATTAGCTTTATACATACACAAGTAAACTATACTACATAACAACGAAATGGAACATACTTTATTGCATCATATGAATTGTGCTAGTGCACTGTGCACAGCCTGTGGCAAGAGAGCATTAACTTCCCAAACAAAAAGTTCAAAACGGAATGCACTGAACTGTTCGAATTACGTTAGTGATCTGTTCTTTGTGTTTGGAATTAATGTATCAGATGATAAACCGACAGAGCATTTGACTATATTTTGTAGGAAGTGTTACTTACGAATACAAAACACAAAAAGGAGGCATAATGAGAAGTGTTTTGAAACAGCCAAGTTACTATCAGAAAACAGTCAGCACATCTGGAAAGACTATGACCGTAATTTAACTATAAGTGAATGTCAACTGTCCAATTATTTTGCAAAGACATCTTTTGGTGTTTTAAAAACAAAAAGCTGCTCTATCCCCTGCGATGTTCTTTCTGACTCCTCCATGTCTAGTCAGTCAGTTAGTTGTAGTCAGTCAGTTAGTTGTAGTCAGTCAATTAGTTGTAGTCAGTCAGTTAGTTGTAAACAGGAAACAGGCAGAAGAATTAGAAGCTAAAATTGAATTTTTTCAGGCAGGTATTGAACTTTGTGAGGATAAGGAGGAGACAGATAGTTTTAAAGTTAAACTTGAAAATGCACAAGATGCGCTGGCCAAACTTCAGTTTCAAGATCTGTGTGCTAGGTCTGGTCCAGTTTTCTCACACTTGGACAAAGTTCTAGCCAAACACAAAATCATACCACAGGCTTATCATAGCAGAGCATTCATAAGGAATCACTGCCACAGATATCTCACACAAAAAGTTTATAAAGATCTTACAAGAGCAATCATTACACAAACACTGAAAATTAAAGACAAACAAGATATAACTGACATAGCTTTTATTGCCCAAGAACAATTCAACTCACTGAACGAAGCACTTGAGAAAGTACACAACAAAATATCACACAGTACACCTATTAGTAAAGAATCAATATCATCAATAACAGCATTAATAGAGACATAAATGTCTTTGTTCAGAAAGCTATTCCCCAGTAAGACAATTCCTAAGCAGCACATATTAGAAAAACATTGCTCAGACTGGATCAGAACTCATGGCTTTGGAATGGGCATGCATGGAGAGCAAGGAGGAGAATTTGTACATTCCACTATTTCCAAAATTGAAAGACGCACCAGCGGTATTAAAAATATAACTTCACAATTAAAATTTATAATGGAAACTCATTTACAAATTTCTCCATCTGTGAATGTACAGATTCCTCCTATAAAAAAAAGGAAGTGTGAATGATAATTGAGCGAAATTTTGGGGCTAGAGCAAATTATTGCAGTTGTTGCGTGAGAGTGACAGAATTAACAGTGTGGAAATCATTTAATAGGTGTATGTTTTATTTATTAAATTGAACATTTCGTTTTACTCATGACCATACTAATTTTTATATGACCATCGTGATGTATGATTGAGAGATAATTGTTAGCTGTCATGTTTTGGGGACAATTGGGTGTGTTATTATAAGGTAATAAATGTGGACTTGCAATGTAATGTTTCAATAATTAATGTTTGACGCATGAATCCAAAACAAAACTATGATATCCATTTTCTGCTGGTTTTCTACTTTTGATTTCTGTAACTTGTTATGCATGTTGATTGTGATCGTTTTAGTGTAAATTGCATAAGAAACAAACCATAACAAAATATTAAAAAAACGTAAATTTTACACTATTTCAGACTATTATATCTTCTGTTTTAATTGTGATAAAATGTTTGTTCTTGTTCTAAAATTTACTATAACATTTCTAGTCTAGCTTAACGCAAAATTAAAGCCGGTATTTATAATAATAAAGTAGCCTAAAAGCATTAATTAAGCCCTATCAAAAGTAAACACCGCCACATTTTTTTTCCCGCTAGGAAGTTGACCACGTGACCTCTGTCACGATAGCTATAAATAGCGCGGTCAAGAAAAAACTAAAGTGTCGCTCGCAACCCGCCGTGTCATATGTACGCCTCGGATTTTAGTCGTGCATCTGAGCTCAGCAATGATATTTTTTGTAATGTTATTTGCGTACGACCGTGCACCAGTATTGAACTAGGCATGGCGCGGTATGACGCATAGATGTGTTTGGATACAATCAATGTCCTTGAGGCAGATCCAGTGATTCTTCGTCTTGAGCAGACGTTATATGTTCCGTGGTCTTATCTCAAGTCTAGGGAAGACACGGCCATGAAGTTAATTATGTTCATCTGAGAAATGATGTTATTCTTGTGCGAGTTATGCCAAGAATCTTTTATCGCCAACATTTAGCCAGAACCGGCTTGTTGAAGTATGTAGCTTCAGATACATATCCTCCAGTACCGTTACTGCAGAGCTTCAGCCTGACCAGCTATGTCGGCTGTTAGTGCGTTCAGTCAGCGCTGGGAGATATTTTGGATCGTGATTAAATATATATATGCTCAAAGCTATTAACATGGTCATTTTTGTAAACCCATGCATCCTACCAACTCGTTGCCGTAGAGCTTCCGCTAACCTTGATGTGATAGCGGCTAGTGCGGTCGGTCAACGTCCATAGTGAGTTATTTACTATGTACGTTTTTGCCATGACCATGCTGATGAAAATTGTCTGAACTACTGATGTCCAAGTATCGTCAAAATAAATATGTTTCGTCACTAACTTTTGTAACGAGTCCAGCATCTCTTCGTTGCCAGTTGGTCATACTGTCTTGACCCATTCACCATAGTTACTGTCACGGCCTTTTGTATTGTGCAGTATTAAAGGGAAGTACCTGTGGAAGGTGTTGATTACTTATGTCAGCCATTGTTGTGTGGTCGTACTTCTAGATGAACGAGTCTATAACAGTTATTATAAATCCACACTACTTGTAATGCTATCAACAGGTTTCCCCAGCGTGTGTCCCATCCATCGCCATCGTCCTCCTCTCATCTCTTGTTCCACTGGCACTTGTCTAGTTCTTGTCATCAGTTCCACGTTGGTAACCTTGTCATACCATTTTAATCCCTCTATTCTACGCAAGCACCCATTTATGAAAGTCTGTAGCTTTTTGGTAGTTGTCTTTGTTATTCTCCATGTCTTAGAGCCATATAATAGGACTGACTTCACATTTGAGTTGAAGATTCTTATTTTCGTGTTGGATCCGATTTCTCTTGATCTCCATATATTTCCCAATGCAATGAAAGCTCCTCTTGGTTTTTGTATTCTTATTTTGATATCACTGTCTGTCCCTCCAACTTTGTCTATATTGCTGCCAAGATATGTGTACGTTTCTACATCTTGTATTGGTTCTTCTTCAAGTTCAACCCTGTTATCATTACCTGCATTTATTCTCATTATCTTTGTCTTTTCCCTGTGTATTTTCAGACCCAATTGCTGTGATCTCTCATCGAGTGTTTTCAATTTGTCCTGCATCTGATTACGGTTATGGGACAGAAGAGCCAAGTCATCAGCAAAATCCAGATCATCCAACCGGCTTTCTGTGTTGCATCATACGCCTCCCTGCGAGAGGACCTTCCCCTGTCTTGGATGGCTGTGTTTTATTTTCTTTAATTGACTTGTCCATGTTTGTTGAAGTTTTTTGTGGTTTAAATTTTTTACGGGATGGGGTAACCGGCCCCATGCCCAACCCTCCTTAGTCGCTTTCTACGACATGCTTGGCAGGGAACAGTGTTACTATTCTTTGCTCCCCTTTCGGGCCCCGGTAACACACGGGTGAATGATGACTTAAGGGGAGGTTAAACCCCCAAAATGAAAAACACAGAATTATAAGTTAATATCTATATCTGGTCATTTATACTAGCAAAATGACTGAAAAAAATACAAAACATTGAGGTATATACTAAAAACTTGCAATCTATGGCGGAAAAACAGTGAAAAAAAGGCAAATTTTAGCTTTTTTTGGGGGTATTTTTTTGCCCAAGATATCTCAAATGTGAGTATAACTTGAGTTATGAAATTTGGCTGTTTCATTTGTTAATATATGATAATGATTGTATACTAAAATAATTTTGATTGGTTTGATATCTGAGTTTTTTTGGATTTTAACATACCAATCGAAAAAAAGTTGAAATTTTTAAGGGAGGTATCTTAGCTATTTCTCAACAGTTTTGTAGTTTGTTAACATATATCCTTTATTTTAGTTTATTTTAATGAGTACTATGTGTACAGCATGTGGCCCAAAATTTACTGCTGTATCACTAATAGTTTTTGAAAAATCATGGGCAACGTGCCCACATTTGTGTGAAAAATGAGGTTTTGAGAAAATTAAGAAAAAAGGGAGGAATTACACTTTTACACCAAATTTACTCACCTCAGTATCCCCCTGCTATGTAGGGATCATCTCTGGTATTTTCCTTTATTGATTCCATGTTCTGTGTCATACTTTGCAGCTTACTTTTCATTAAATTTTTCATTTCAGCAGACTGTATGCGCTTTTCGTCAGTTTCCGAAAAAATACATCCTTTCTCTGGTAGACATGTACCATGTGGGGGGAAGCGATTGCTCTACCCTCAGCAGACTCAGTACATGTAGGAGAGGCTTTGCTCTCAATATTCACAAGATTAGGATACCCTTATCAGATATTAACTGACAATGGTTCACAATTCAGAGGGAAACTGATGGAGGAAGTTTTTAGGATTTTTCAAAATATTCTCGTCCGCACATTTTATCATCCACAATCGATTGGACAAGTGGAAAGATATAACGGGACTCTACTTACAAATTTATGTAAGCTCGCACAGGAGAAACCAGAATCTTGTGATTCGTTCTAACCTGCAGCTTTATTTGCGTATAAGGAGGTACCCTACCACTCTACTGGAATACCTCCAGCCACGTTATTATTTTGATGACCCATCAAAGGACCCCATGGTTAATAAAAATCAGCGTCAAAATTATTTTTACACATGAAACTATGTTTGAAAAACTTGAATTCTGTTTGCTTCAGGGAAATGAATATGGTACCGAAAATTAAGATCCATGCATTAGAAAAGGTTTTAGTGAAAATAAACATACAGAAATGTGGGCAAATGAATGTACTTTCCAGTGCAATATGTATCTAAAATTTGATATTTTCAATGAAATTCTTCATTTTTGGGGGTTAAACCTCCCCATGAACGTTGATATTTACAACTCTGATTATGTTGAGCTTGATGATGATAATATGATGATTATGGCATTATTTCTGATGAAGCAGTAGTAGTTATAAAAACAACAAACATTTTTATGATAATGACAGTAGTAATATGAGGCTGACGATAATTTTGAGAATAACAGTAAAATAATAAACAAGCTACACACTTTCATAACTTGGTGCTAGCGTAGAATAGAAGGATTAAAGTGGTGTGACAAGTGGAACTGATAACAAGAACCAGACAAGTGTTGAGATGAGAAGAAGATGCTGACTGAGGAAACCTGATGACAGCATTACATGTACAAGACAGTCCTTGTTCTGGAATCCCCAGGGTAAAAAAAGCTGAGGTAGACCAAAAACCACATGGAGAAGAGAACTGGAGACATAATTGACAATGATAAGAAAGACATGGACAGATATGGAGCTGATGGCACAGGACAGGACAAACAGGCACAAGGAGAGGCATATGCTCGTTAGAAAACTGAAAGGTGATGATGGTTAAAGTAGAATAAGTACAATAAAGATAATAGCCATCATGATGAACATAACTCACTGTCTGCCTGTTTGTTGACTAGAATACCCTTATACGGTCCTCCTGCAATGTGGTGAATGGACTTGAAGTTTATGTCCTTCCTCTTCATTCTCTCCATCCTCATCATGGCCTTTCCATTATTCTTCATGGCCGTCAATACGATTTCTGAAAAAATAAAAATATATATAAATAAATACAAATATTAAAGAAACACTGTGAGTTCATTTGCACGAGCCATTTCTAGTTTACCAGTCCACATCAGTTTCTCATTTTGTTGATAATCATAAGAATTGAGAATTTCAGTACTTATATTTCAGAAACGTCTTTCATTTTTTACCTTTGAACTCACCCAGGAGCATAGGCCTTCAAAAAACTTATACCAAGTCTTCCTGTCCTGTGCCATCTTCATCCCCTTCATGTCTGTCTCCATCTCTCTTCTCCACGTGTTCTTCATTCTGCTCTACCTCACTTACCTTGGAGATTCCAGAACAAGGTCTGCTTAGTGATGCTAGCAACAAGTTTTCTCAGTGTGTGTCCTATCAATCTCCAGTTACTTCTTCTCGTCTATTGGTCCACTAGCACTTGTCTGGTTCTTGTCATCAGTTCCACATGAGTGATCTTGTCATCAGTTCCACATTAGTGATCTTGTCGTCAGTTCCACATGAGTGATCTTGTCATCAGTTCCACATGAATGATCTTGTCATCAGTTCCACATTAGTGATCTTGTCATCAGTTCCACATGAGTGATCTTGTCGTCAGTTCCACATGAGTGATCTTGTCATCAGTTCCACATGAATGATCTTGTCATCAGTTCCGCATTAGTGATCTTGTCATACCACTTCAGTCCTTCTATTCTACGCAAGCATCCTATGAAATTCATCCTTATCATCATTTACCGTTTTCGATCCTTATGCTGCATGGAACTAACACTGCAGGGGTACCTCTTGCAGGAAGCCTATATTAAAGAATTCATATGTTCTTACAGGGTTGGTTCTTTAACAATGTATTTTACATGACGAAGTTACCTCCGAAATCGGCGAGTATCTGCCTGAATGGCGAGAGGATACCTGTCATTGTACAGGGGAAAAAATGGATACTCACGTAAAATCAGTCTCAGGTTAGATATATTAACAGTAGATTTCGCCTCGACTAATAGCGGGCGTACGATTTTAAAAAAAAAACATGACGAAATTGCCAGTCCCAAGCATTACCGCACACTAGTCGCCTCTTACGAAAAGCAAAAGAGAACAGTATTCCTATTATTACGTGTCTTCTCAAAGATCCCCATTAACTACATGAGCCATGAACTACATCATCAACCAATCATCTAATTCCATTGTACTACTTATAGATAGCATGGGGCTTTCATTATATAAATAAACAAACAACACACAAAGGCAGTTATCAGGCACTCAGTGAGAAATAAAGAAGTAGAAGACCAGACAACAGTAATTATAAAATGAGCGATGATTTTTTTTTTTTTTTGGCGTACGCCCGCTAATACTCGAGGCGAAACTCAGGTTATTATTTATGTCTAACCTGACATTGATTTTACGTGAGTATCCCTTTATTTCTTGTACAGAGACAGGTGTCCCTCGCCATTCAGGCAAATACTCGCCGATTTCGGAGGTACCCATTGCAGCTGGGTCGGCTCAGGAGCCGCCAGTCCCTGGTCGACGACACTCCTTCAAATATCCTCACCAGGTCTCGAGTTAATCCAGTCCAAATCCCGGTCGACGAAAAATCCTCAAATGCCGTCGCCCGGGTTTGATCCTGTATCACCCGGTCGCCAGAGCGGTGTTGTAACCACTACGCTATATATATATAATGGACAGGCAGGAACTGCATAGTGGTGGTAAGTCGATAAGAGACTGTGAAGTCTGTACCTATCCCTGCAGTGAACACAGACTATCACATCAGTCGTCAGTCTGAAAAATGAAAGCACCTCAGATTCCTCAGACTTTCTAACAATCAGTAACATCCCCGGCAATGAACAATGACAGATTGGCAAAGGAAGGTTGAAAGCTACCTCAGTCTGATGCAAGCATAACTTTCGAAGAGGGAAAGAGTTTTATTAGAATCAGATGCTGAAACTAATGGGATACAGAACATCCAGGTCACACACTAAATGATGCATACTACCGGCTCAACGGAAGAGAACAAGTGGTAATCTTCAGACTCCGCACTGGCCACAACAAATTGGAATATCATCAATTCCACTGGTTCTCAACGTAGGCCATGCTATATTTCTAGGAGGCCACAGTAAGATGGTAACATAACTTCTTTCCAGCTTACACCGACTACAAGGTGTGCCACAGAGGTAAACGAGGCTCAGAAGGGGGACATGAGCAAAAAAAAGTTGAGAGCCCCTGCTCTACTCAACAAGCTAAAGATAGGAACTACTGGTGAGTGTAAATGTGGCACTGATAAAATGACTGCTGAACGTCTGCTTCGAAGATGCCCAGCATATGAGGAACAGAGAAAGCACATATGGCCGTCATGCAGTAGGCTACCATTCGTGGAAAAGCTCTAAGGAGATGCAAATAGCCTCAAGCTGACTACCGCTTTCTTTGAAAACATTCAAGCAGACGTCGGAGAGTGTACGAAGAATAAGAAGAAGACATGCTGACATAAACATCCATTTGTAGGGGATGCATCCCATAAATAAGCTTATGGGGAGATGGCAATTGTGTGTTCATGGAAAATCGATAACATACAGTGACGTCAGTGTCCAGACGTAAGTGAGTGGAACACAGACATCGACGTCATTCGTCAGTTTGAGCTCACAAGCTTGATTCGCGCCTGTTGACTAGGAAAGCGCTACAGAGCACTCGCTGGACTAAACGGAGTATGTGCATGTCTTGGAATTGTGAACTTGTTAAACAGCAATTTAATTCTTTGTAAAACAAGCAAATACTTATTCAGTGCAGTAAAGAAGAAGCAAACACATATTAATGGCGCCGTTGTCACTACCTCTGCTGATATTATTATTATTATTACCTTAGTTACTATTAATACTACAACTATTATGGGTATACGAGCAAGTATAACCGTCAAAGCAATGACAGAAGAATTAAAGCCAACATCTTAAATTGTCGGCATCTGCAGTATACTGTACTTAGATAACTGAGAAGCTGGAACATGGAAACAGAGTGTAATTTGACAAATAACTTAACATTTCTTTATTCACAACATTTATTGTAAATGTACGGTTATATTTAAAATATTTGACTTGATGGCCTGTCAGCTTAAGATTCCTGACATCTCCAAACAGTTTTTCGTGGAGTGAAGTAGGTTGTTGCCATGTGCTACTCTGTTTACTGCTGTAAGTTGGGCAGGACTGGAGCAGATGTTCGGCTGTGTCGTAAATTTAGATAGATTTGAAAGATATTTATGGTCCCGCCTGAGTAGAGTGGATGATGATAAGTACGTGAGAAATAAAGGTGTGAGAATAGATTTCACGAGTGAATAGTTTAAGGGGAAGATCTGTCTCTGGAATGAGAAGTTTCTCTAGTCCAGCCTATCTATACAACTATAATTTAGTACAAGACAATCTTGCCCCTCCTTATACCTATAAATATAAGTTTAACTGCACACACACAACTATGTGACAGCAAGACACACAGACGTGAAAACTATGGTTAATTTTTTATGGGTCTGACCAACACACAAAGATAAGTTTCTTTTGTTGTTTATTATCATTAAACTTTACAACATCGAATATCTAAGCAAGATCAAATAAAATCAGAATTACATACATAAGAAAATAACAGACTACATGTGCCCTCCCCTTATTGAGAAAAAGAACCCAACAAGTTAATAACCCCAAAGGTCAAAGGTTAGCACTATGTTACAGAATAGACAGTAAAGGAAACAAAGTTCTTACTAAATGCTACTCAGTAAAGTAAACAATTTTAAAAGCAAAATAACCAGGTTGGTACAAGTTACCCTAACAAGAAAAATATTCACTCTCTCTGTCATACGCGGCCACTCACTCGCTCCTTACCTACTCTTGGTGATATTCCCTTGGACATACAATTATCCTATATATATATATATATATATATATATATATATATATATATATATATATATATATATATATATATATATATATATATATATATATATATATATATATATATATATATAATGTCAGTGTTCAGTGCCAAATTTGGCCCCAGTCCATCCTCGACAAATAAATTAATAAGGTGGACGCCAACTTTGGTGGTTTATTCCTGTATGGACAAATGTCACCTCGAATAGTTGGTGTAGAAAAAAACCGAGATCTTGTGGTTCACAGTAAACAGAGAAAAATACTTCCAGTATTGGGAAACATCTGGTTGCTAGAACTGTTAGTATTGATAATTGATGATGATGGTAAATCCTATTGGCTGGCTCTGTGGTGAGTGCCGATTTTGAAACAGCGTAACTTTCTGGATAAATCCGCTGATACGACTGTCAAAAGTCAGATAGTGGTAGTATTTCATACACAACCCCCGTGGGCTGATAAATTGGAAAAAATATCTGGGTATTGATAGTCCAGTTAAATTTACTATTTAAATGTTTATTTGTCTCTTTGGCCAATCCTGTTCACAAATGAACTTGGGGACGCGTACGCCAAGAAGAAGGCAACATTAATCCAATCAGTAAATGAAGAAAATAAAAAGACCGCTGGCCGCTCTTGATCAGGTCTGCAAGAAATAAACAAGACATTTATGAAAAAAAAAACGCTACTATTCTATATATACACGGACGGGGACAAGACGATCTCTTCCCCACTCCGTCAGTACTGATTAAAGTTAAAAGGCACACGGTGACTTTATTTACAACTATACGGTCAGCTTTTCGCCCTCGCTGCACTTTCAGGTCGGACGAAGGTATGCAACCCTTCCCGTCCCTTTGCGCGCGTTAACGATCAGCTCACAATGTCAATTATTATTTAATTATCCATACGCGCACTTAACAAATATCGCCTGTCGTTAATAGCTATTAGATTGTCGGCGTCTGTTTGTTCAGTCGTATGATATCAAATAATAGTCACTTATAATAACTACACAAAATGAAATAAACGTGAATTCTTTTGCCTCTAGCAGTCGCGCCTAGCATATTAATTAGTCAACTAAACGTCTCTTCTTGTGTTAGGAAGCAGGTGGTAAAATTAACATTAAACTGAACAACTGGTAAAAAATATCTACGCGTTATTATTTCATTGGTCTTAATCCTAGAAAATCAGAGTGAATTATAATGGTAAAACTTTAACACTTTAACGCTTAAGCACACATTTCTTTTACCAGAAAGTCCGAAAGAAATCCCCACGAAATGCTATTTAACACATCTTCCACAATGGTTCTAGACTACGTGTTTAGACTATCCGAAAAATTCTGAGCGACAACTGATATCAGATTTGGGAAGCCACAGTTTATATATCATCATGGTATTAAGATCTCTAGAGGATGCTAATTTTCACACTATTGTGCATAGCAGAGAAATCAGAAACCTAAGTTCCCAAGATAAAAGGTTTTCACGGTCGCTCTGTCGGCGTTGCTAATCGACAACAGAGACTTAAAACCGTGTAACGGGTTACTCGGAGATTTAGCCCGCTTCTGGAGATCACAGAGTTAACTCCCCCTGAGTGTACAAACATCAAAGGGTCCTCGGGAAAATATTTCTGCCCCAGCATCTCACTTCAAAAGGTCCGGTGTTATTCACGCGCGGTCTGTCTGATATCCGATGATTGACAGATCAGCTCGCGTGAGAAACTCAGGTAAACAAACCAGATTCGCTCCCTGTTATGACTGGCAGGTCGCGGAAGTTGGTAAACAACTTCGTTTGTTTACGTCTCAAGGAAAAGAGGCGTGGCTTAAAAATGAGTAAACGCAGGCTGTCAATGCATGGCTTTGCTAGCGAATCATAGAACGCCTAACGAGGTCACGAAAGACTGTCAGATACTGTAGGCTATATTTCCATTATACGTCACAGGCTGTCATGGGGCTGGTATCAAAAGAACAGAGATCTGTTGGACCAGTCATGTACTTGTGATAAAGATAGTACCTCAACCTATGAAGACCAGTACTCAGAGCCGAAATCAACGCACTTTCAGGAAAAGCACCACATTCTTTTTCAATATTATTTGACAAAATTATCTTAAGGTTTAAGAACAAACAGGTCAAAATCGATATAGTTCCCGGGGGTTCTCTTATGAGGCAAATAAAAAATAGGACTACTGCCCCGTCAGGTATGTCGTACAAGGCGACTAATTTAAGGTTGTGCATGGGGATGGTAACCTCATCATGTTAAACAAACTACTTCAGAAACCATTGCTGCAAAAGCATGTGAATGTTTCGTGCAGGCGTCCTACATGGCGACCAGCTGTAGTGGTGGCTGTATGCTCCATATGAAGCGAAAAGACAAATGATGATGTCTAAACACGTTATCGGAGCCGCGGTAGCGCAGCGGTTAGTGCACTGGCTTCCTAGCTCGGTGGTCCATGGTTCAATCCTCAGTTGAGGTGGGATTTTTTAGACCGCAAACAGCTCCGGGGTCGACACAGCCTCATGAATTTGGTACCAGAACAACTCTGGGAAGGTTAAGGCGGCCGGCGTGATTCTGACCACATCACCCTTAGTGTGCCAATGGTCAAGAAAATACGGGCCTAATACCGTATTCCCAATATGCCTCAATGGGCGTATAACGGGATCCTTTACCTTTACCATTTTAAAAACACGTTATTGGTAAACTTTACGTCAGTCTCTAGCCTGTAAGGTCATATGTATCTCTAATTACTGTATAGAAAATCTTTTTTTTTTTTTTAATCAAACGCTCGACATTTAAAATGGAACTGCATTAGAGACTTAACATTGTTGTCTTATCATACATCATAGAGATATATCCTGACACAGAAATGCATTTCCATTTTTTTTCTGAATAATTGAACGTAAACATACATAGACTACTACAGACAGTTCGAATACCATGTTGGCGTGATTGGACCACTTAATTTAAAGAGGGGAAGTTCCAGGGAAAAAAATCAAGAGGAAGACCAAAGCATACATGTCTGCACCTCAAGATTGAAAATAAACGTCTCCTACAGGCTTAAATAACAGAAAAGAAATGTAACTGCATTTTACGTCTTGTCACATCCTTGTATATTCAGTTAATGCGCCGTATCCTCTTCGATTTTTGAATGGACTTCCATCATTTCTTGTCTTGAAGTTACACTTCCCGTTCATCTCGTGAGTTTTCCCTTCCCGCTAATGCCTCAGTCGCTCTCTCTAGACCGCTTTTACTGAATCATTCCATTCATTAAATTTGTATGTGCAGTCTTATGTCTCTTCGTATCTGTAATCTGTTTAACCGTCTGACTCTGAGCTCTCCTTGTATTACATAGGAGTAATAGAGTGAATTGTTAAATGAGAAGGAAGGAAAAATCTGTGAGAAAAAGCGATTACAAGGGTCAGTTTCAAGAGTGGGACCGAAGACGCAGCAAACGAGATGAATGCAGTCAGCGACTCATAGCTTGACTGCTTGCGTCAAGATCAGCGAACCAGAGATGACCCTACTTCACCTCCAAGTGGTGGTCCTGGAAACAGGCTGCATCACTGCAGTCTGGCCAAGAGAGTAGGGATCGAAGAGGGAAGGCAAACCCGGTCCCAAAAATGCCATGCTGAAAACGGATGTGTCGGGCCGAAAGGCGCAAATATCGCAGCTTCGCTGTAAACAGCGATACAACGTAACAAACGTCCTTTTCAGGACGAACGCAGAAGAAGTTTCAAGACTGAAGGAGACTGAAGATAAGGAATACCAAGATCAGATGACATCTTGCGACAACATCAATGAAGGACATGTCGAAAAACTCGGCTATAGACAAGACAGTTTATCTTAAACAATAAGAACTCCAACCGAGTGGTAGAATTATTAGAGCGTTTGCCTGTGCACGGCAAAGTTACCGGGTTCCGCTCGAAACCTGGTAGCATCACGCTGCAGTATACCCAGATGTAAATATGTGTCTGACTGCTCCTGTACTAAGGAAGGCAAAGATAGCGAGGAAGGGACTTGGTCATCCCACCTTATAAAGCTTGACATAGTATAGAGAAGTTTTTAGCACTTCACTCCCCTACGTCAGTATCTGATATAGGATTACCTTTACCTTTAGTCAATGTAGCAACGTGTTTTACATGATGGGGTAGGCAACTTCATACACAGCCTCCTTAAAAAGACACGTCTTAGGGGACATAAGTCATAAACTTAGTGTCTGATCGACAGAGTGGTTAGAGCGCTGGTCTCTGATGGCAAAGGTGCTGGATTCGAATCACGGTACCGACACGATCCAGTCTACCCAGCTGTAAATGGGTACTGACTCTGCTGTTTGAGTTAGGGAAGAAAAAAGGCAGCGGGGAAGGGAACTGGCCACCCCCACGTCTCGATGCTGGACCTAGTATGGTGAAGTCTCTAACACTTCACCCTCCTACTGCAGTATATGCTATGGGACTACCTTTTCTAGTCATAAACTTTCTTTGCCTCCCCACATAACTCCTGGAACTACGTAGTGTATTGAAAACTTATAATAGATATAAAAGCTCGTCAAAGAAAAAACAGAAGCAGAAGCCTAAACCATTAAAACAAAGAACAACGATAATCAAACGATATTTCTTTTTTAGTTGTTTATTTAAAATAAAACTGGGGGCTTTTATTCTATCCGTTATTTTATTTCCAAGATATAAGAAAATGATATTACTAAATTGTTACCACGGGGCACGCTGTTGCAGATTAATATAAACCAGTGTTCACTGGAAACATATCGAGGGGACCACTTGTTAAGTATGCTATTTGAAAACTCAATCCTTAACATATTCAAAACACAATAGCTGGAGCTTAAGTACAAATAGGACTATCACAACAACTAGCTCTCTTGAAAGAAGTCTGCGCCGAAGCAGATTTATGTTCTCTACAGCAGTGGTTTCTGTAAAAATTGTTTTACATGAGATTGCCAGCCCGATAAATAACAGCATGGTAAATTCAAATCTTTGATAAAACCATGGCAGCAGTGTTCTCAATCAGTTTATTTTTAAATCCTCTCATAAACTCATGGGAAACTCAAACGATATTTCTTTGTCTCATTCTCATGGCAGATCTGCCGCACACATATTGCCATCGCACCCGTTCTCGCTTCAGTGACATTTTACAATGCCTCCGCAATTATTCACATTCTGAAGTGATATTCTCAAGCTACGTAAATCCTTTCGATTGACCGCGAGGGAACACTAAGAAGTGAGATGAAAGGGTGTATTTAACTTAAAGGGGTTGATTAATCTTCAAAAGGCATAATTTAAAAAAAAATTCTTTACGGTGTTGACAAAGGTCTTGAGGGAAATACTGAATGGTTTGAATTATTGTAAACTAGGTCATGATAAATGTGCCTGAATTTAAATTATTTACTGAAGCACATTAAAAACGCACTACCTGTATAATCCAGGAACAGAGTGTGAAATGTAAATATAAGTGTTTACAAGTTTACATATTTGGAATCTTTATTCATTTTCCTTGAATCCATGCTGGTCATTAATTTGTACATTTGATTGTTATGAAATTCATTGCATTCTGTGCAGGCAAGGGAGAAAACCAAAAATGCAACCAATAAAAAAATTCATTCACACTATCCTCAGTATCTGGTATGTCCACCGTGTGCTTGCAAACAAGCTTGACAGCGGCTCCGCATGGAACGCACAAGTCTCTGAAGGAAATTCCGGGGAATCAAGTCCCATTCACGTGTAAGAGCAGCTTCGAGCTGTTGCAGATTAGCTGGAGAACCTTGCCTGTAGACTCTGCGTCCAAGCTCGTCCCACAGATGTTCTATAGGGGACATATCTGATGACAGGGCAGGCCAATCAATCGTCACAATGTTCTGCTGCTGTAGATATTGCTGCGTAATGCATGCGGTATGCGCACGTGCGTTATCCTGCTGGAGAAACTGCAAGTCTGGATAATTTGTGAACGCAGGAGCAACCAATGCATCCACAACCTCCTCTCGATATGTCACAGCATTAACATTTCCACGGAAGACGTGAAGAGACAAGCGATGGTGAAAACTGAATCCTCCCCAAATGTGAATACTGCCACCTCCAAATCGGTTGTGCTGACGAACACATCAATCTGCAAAGCGCTCTCCACACCGTCGCCAAATCCGCATACGTCCATCAGCAAAGGATATGTTGAATCTGCTCTCGTCTGTGAACAGGACAGCATTCCACTGCAGTCTAGTCCATCTGACATGTTGCTCTGCCCATTGCAGGCGCTGCTGACGATGTCTGTGAGTCACGTTTGGCCCAACATAAGGTCATCTTGCAGTATGGCATGTATCTCTGAGTCGTCGTATGACTGTCATTCGTCTACCCACTATTGCTCGTGCTGTTTGACTCGCCGGGAGAGAACGATTCCTTAGGTGACTCAGCAGAATATGACGATCATGCGCAGGGGTAGTAACTCGTGGTTGGCCACTCCGAAGTCTATCCCGGGCACTGCCAGTGGTTCCGTAACGTTCATTGAGACGTACAATAGTGCTGTGGTGGCAATTCATCCTTCTGGCAATGGCCCGCGAGCTCATTCCGGTCTCCAACATACCAATGGCTCGTTGGCGGTCGTTTTCAGATAGTCGTGGCATTTCAAGCACATGTACTGGGTGTTTCGTCTCAACGGCCTTTTTATACCGAGTATACTGCCACAACGCGTACACATTTTCAGGGTCATAGCTGTTGGGAATCGTGCTGCACATGTAACTTTCATTGTTTTCATGTAGTCTGTACACAAACCGGTGGGTTGAATCATGCACTTTCCATTCCAGCAGCCATTCGCTCTCTACCTCATGACAAACACGGGGAAAATCCATTCCCACACTTTTTTTTCCAGCTTCTCGGCATCAGCATATATAATAGTGGTGCGTTTTTAATGTGCTTCAGTATATATATGTACATCAGAGAGGTAGAGAGAGAGTCTGATTCAGTTCTGGCTGCGTGTGTGTAGTTCCCGGGGGTCAATGAAGTGACACAGAACGAAAAGGACTACTGCACCATCATGCATGTCGTACAAAGGCGACTAATATGATGTTGTACATGGAGCTGGCAACCTCAACATGTCAACCACATTTCCACAGAAACAACTGCTGCAAGAACATGCGAGTGCACAAAGGAAAATGATACATACATGGGGTTGTGTATTTATGTATGAGATTTTAATTTAAAAGTAAGTGTTGCCTCGTTTTGGTGAGGCGCGGCCGGTTCAATCTACTCACTGTTCGTCGGCTATATTAGGGCGCATGTCCAAATATAAAAGACCATGCAGTATGAATATATATATATATATATATATATATATATATATATATATATATATATATATATATATATATATATATATATATATATATATATATATATATATATATATATATATATATATATATATGCACGTATGATGTCCTAAGTTTTGACACAAGCAAATAGGGCGTGTCGGTGGAATTATTACCCAAAAAAACTATTTTACGCCCAGAATTCTGTAAAGTTAAACAAAATTATTAATACAAATCCTATCTATCACAGCAGAACACACTGGCTTTCGTTATTACGTGCAATAGTTGGAGTTTTAAAGAATGTTTCCAAATCTTATTTTAGTATTACACAAATATTCACCCCATGAATGGCTCACACAGATGGAGAATAGCAAAAATAACAACCAAAAAGCTACAGACTTTCATAAACGGATGCTAGCGTAGAACAGAAAGACTGAAGTAGTATGACAAGATCATTCATGTGGAACCGATGATCAGAACCAGACAATTACCAATACAATAAAAGTTGAGAAGAAGGCGCTGGAGATGGATAGCTCACACATTGAGGAAACTTGTCGATATCATCATCAGACAGTCCTTGTTCCAGAATCCCCACGGCATGAGAGATAGCGCAAGACCAAAGAACACGTGAAGAAGACAACTGAAGACAGACATAAAATGGATGAAAAAGACATGGAAAAAACTTGAGCTGATTGACGGCACGTGACAGGAAGTCTTGGCATATGTTTGTTGAAGGCCCATGCGCCTTTTGAGAGTTAAAGGGAGATGGTGATGATGCTTAAAATGTCTTTTTTTTAAAACTTTGTCGAGTACACTTGTAAGCATTGTCAGTTTTCATCACGTGGGTCAGGAAAAACAATGAAAGGAATGACTAGTATATAATATAATTTACTGATGTTTCATGTATGGCTTTTGAACATTACCAGATAGTTTCCTCTAGGATGAAATGTCTTGTTTTGTGTCCTGTCTAAAAAAACAATGTTTCCTCTACATTGAATTATCGTCTGCCGTCTTGTTAAAGCATGACTGTTGCAACCTTTCCTGAGAAAACTGAGAATCACCTAATTAATATATATATATATACTGGACAATGAGCAAGCAACCAGAAGAAATAATTGAGGCTCTTGTGATTTGGATATGTAGAAGAATCGGGGGCATCTCATGGAAAGAGAATAATACAAATAGATCCTAGAAAACCTAAGAATGAAAAGAAAATTAATGAACGAGATCAAAATTATACAGCTAACATATTTTGGCCATGTAACAAGATGTAACACTTCACTGAAGACCAAAAAAAGAGTTGAAGGCAAACGTGCAAGAGGAAGACAGCGCTATAAGTGGGAAGATAACATCAAGAGATGGACAGGAAAGAGTATATCAGAATGTACCATCAAGACAAGAGACAGAAGATGAGACATTGGAGATACATTGCTGCCGACCTTCGTTGTGGATATAGCATCTGATGATCTTAATTAAAGTTGTCTGTCCAGTGCTGTCTGTGCTTTCTCTTACGCTAAACATTCTGTCTTTCTTATTGTCCAAAATAATACCAAAGTGTGTCCGTTACAGCAAACCGTACTTTTTTCTTCCTGCTCAAAAGTAATATCGCAGGGTTCATATAATAACTCTTTTGGTTTAAAGCCGACATCAAAGAGTTCCTACATTCAAATGCTTCTTTATTTTTTTTTTAAGCCAAAGGTAAATACTGCAAATAATCTCCATTTAAAATTTAGGTTTAATAATGTTAAAAAAGAATTCGGTAGTGTAATAAAGTTTGACCCATAAGTTCAGTCAACAATTTAATGGTATTCAATTGCCAATACTGAAGTCATAGAAATAAACAGGAAAGCTTTTACTCTGCTCAAATAATTTTCATTGGAGCACTAAAAAGAACTTGCATAGTGAATAATAACTTCTCAAGTTATTATCTTCTGTCCTGTTCATCTCTGCAAACACCTTATCTTTATGTGAGCGAGCGTCCGATTGGTAGAGTGGTTAGAGCGGTGACCTCTCGCGGCAAAGGTACTGGGCTCAAAACACGGTGTGTCACGCTCCAGCAAGTGGGTACCTGACTCTGCTCTTGAGTTAGGAAACGCAAAAGCAGTGAGAAAAGGAATTGGTCACCCCACCTATCGATGTTGGACCTAGTATAGTGAAGTCTCTAACGCTTCACTCCACTACGGGAATATCTGCTATGGGACTACCTTGACCTTACTCTGCTAGCATGTGATGCTTCATTGCCCAAGCAGAAGAAGAAAGAAAACAGGCACACAAAAACAAGGAAGTAGGAAAGAGGATGTATGGCACACTTCGACACTGCGCATATTTCTTATGTCTTGCTGTTCATTCATTCAGCCATCCACCCGACCGCGAAAACATCCATATGTATCCACAAAGCTCATTCATGCATCTACTCCTGCATCAGCTAATTCAAAATCATACATTCGGTCACCAATCAATCCACTCATCCATATCCACTAGTTCATACTCCTGCATCAGCTAATTCAAAATCATACATTCGGTCACCAATCAATCCACTCATCCATATTCACTAGTTCACTTATTCATACCTACCTTTCATTCCCTCTCACATTCATCCACCAGCTAAATTGTTCATCCACGCATCTAAACTCATATATTCAGGCATCCATCTGCAAGTCCATATGTCATCCGGTCACTCATTTTTATCCAATCATCCATTCATTCTACTTCGATATCAACCTACCTATTCGTTCATTCATTCATTCAACCATGCTCTAATCCATGGGTTCCCAACCTGTATACGCGTATCCCGCGGGGAGGGCGCGAGAAGCTTGTCAAATGGGTATGGGGAATATGTGGTAAATAAATATACCACTTAAATATTCCCAAAAGCAATAGCGTTGGTGAAACATGTTGTTGGACTGGAGAACTGCGAGTCCCATTCTCAACAGAATCCAAAGCAGGAAACTAATTGGACGCTGAACATTGATTTGTGTGTGTGTCCTTTAAAAACTGTACCAAGAAATTAAAAATTGGCTAATTTAAAAAAAAAAACTATCAAGACTAATTAATTTACTTGACTGCGTTCTGACAAAAATTTAACAACTTTATGATACTAAAAATGTCGCTCATTACCGAATAAAGTTTTATTGGTTAAAAACTTAATTAATCTGCTTATTTGTTTTCTTTTATGCGTGGTAAACTCTAGAATTTATTTCCTCTCACACTGCATACGGGGCACGGGAAAGTTTACTAAAAGATTAGGGGGTATGGGGACTGAAAAAGTCCCATCGCCAGCGTCTTCTTCTCATTTCTTGTTCCACTGGCACTTGTCTGGTTATTAAAATCAGTTCTGCATTAAGTGATCTTGTCGTTCCATTTCAATCATTCTATTCATTATCTCAAGCTATTTATAAAATCACTCCGACTTCAGTAACTACACTAGTTACTTATGTTATCAGACCTAAAGGTCTCTTACATCTGGACACGTGCCCTAATATAACCGACTGGGTTGAACAATCAGGGTGGCGCCTCGCCACAACGAGGTAAAATTTTTTTTTTTTTTTTAAATCCGCCTTTAATGTACCCCTTGCCTGTGCATCTGCTTGTGACCCCTGTCTATGGCTTTCTCGAACACAGACTAAAAGGGAAACAGCCCAAATCCAAACCAACAGTCAATGCATCAATAATTTCGCACAATTATTTCAATGTAAACAAGCGGGCGGGAGGAGGAGGAGGGATAGGGAAAGAAACACAGCTAAATGACAAACAACCGAAGCCAGGCTTTCACAACCAGCAACGCAAGATTCATATTAATATCTTACTTAGTGATTGAAAAGTTACTTACTATTTTTAAATCTTTATTTTTCTACTCATATCCAGCTAATTTATTTGAAAGGAAGGGGAAAATAAAGGGAATTAACTCATATTTTCTTATATTGTTGTTTAGTTAGGGCTGCTGAGCTTCTCGCTCGTTTGCAGCCAATAACAAGTTGAAGACGTCTGGTATTATCTACACTGTAGATCTAGACTTTTCCTGTGGCTTTTCTGCCATTCCGATACATGCTGAGTTTATGTCATGAGCTCCAGTTTGGCTTGCATTTAAAGGATCACCACATCCGGTCTCAAGCTAGAAAGAAGTGTGTCATACTGTGCATATCCTGTCGTCCATAGGAGCTCTCCAAATATGCAGAGCTAAAATACCGTGCTCTGGTTCTAGGCTCTCCCAAGGATGACACCAGATATGCCTAAGATGTTATGTCGCAGTAACATAGCTCAACGTGAGATCCGATCCTGTCACCACATGACCACATAGCGGGCAGTAGTATCTGCTCTATCTCATGACGTCACTGTATCGGCCATTTTAGATTTTATTTTAGTGTGTTTCTGGAAATAAATTTTTTTTTTTTTTTGAATAAATAAATACATAAACGTAATAGTTACAAGGTAGTTACTGTTCCTTGTTCTACCATTTGTTTTATGTATACCCAATAGATACCTCTTCTTCTTCTTGCGATCGCATCTTTGATGATTACACCAATAGATACAAGTGATGACATAAACATTTAGGGGCTCATCCACATATGACATCGCGTGATTTTTGTCAAATTTACCTCGCCCGCCACCACCGTTTGTCACATTTCGTCACAACAAATCCAGACCCACCAATTATGCGACGTCACAAATCTTCTCCCCCCTCTTTCCACTTATTTGTAATACTGAAAAACAACGTAAACGAATGTAAATTAGTCAAATACTCATCATCATCATCACCTTTCAACTTCCTAAAGAGATTATCGGTAATTTAAAAATTAGAAACCCACCCACCACAAAAATATTTATAAAATGTGTGATTCCTATACACACACGCATGGATTCTCGCAGGTGCTACGGAGCTCGTGCACTGTGCTGAGATCCTCCTTGCGTGATCTACGGGAGGCCATCGGAGCACTGATGGAGTTGTCCGTGTGCAATGAAGATAGTCCTTCAAACTAAACCAAACCAAGGAGCATATGCTGTGTACCAAGTGTTCCTGTCCTGAGCCATCAGCTCAAGGTTTTTCCATATTGTCACCCCCTTCTGTCTCCAGTTCTATTCTATGTGTATTCATTGGTCTTCCTCTGGCCCTCTTACCCTGGGGATCCATGAACAAGAACTGCCTGGTAAAGCTAACAGGAGGTTTGCTCAATGTGTGTCCTATTCATCTCTAGCGTCTTCTTCTCATGTCTTGTTCTTCTTGCACTTGCCGTGTTCGTGTGCATCAGTTCCACATGAGTGATCTTGTCAAACCACTAGTTCCACATAAGTGATCTTGTCAAACCACTAGTTCCACATGAGTGACCTTGTCAAACCACTAGTTCCACATGAGTGATCTTGTCAAACCACTAGTTCCACATGAGTGATCTTGTCAAACCACTACAATCATTCTATTTTAGCCAAGCACCCATTTTTGAGAGCGTCCATGGTTACAGCGCCGACCTCTCGCGGCGAAGGTAGCAGGTTGGAAATACGGTGGCGTGACGCTACAGTCTACTCAGCTATACATGGATACCTGACTCTGCTCCTGGGTTAGGGAAGACAAAGGCAGCGAGGAGGAGAACTGATTACCCCACCTCTCGAAGCTCGACCTAGTATTACGAAGTCTCTAACACCTCACTTCCCTATGGCAGTATCTGCTATGAGGCAACTTTAAAAAAAAAAATCCATTTATGAAAGTCTGAAGCTTTTTGGTTGTTTTTGTTGTTCTCCATTTTCAGAGTCATACAACAGGACTGACTTGACATTTGAATTTTTCAGATTTTTGTGTTGGACTTGACTTCTTTTGATCTCCGTATATTTCCCAACGCAATGAAAGCTCATCTAGCCTTCTGTATTCTTGTTTTTATATCATTGTCTGTCCCTCCAACTGTCTATACCTCCAACTGTCTATCCCTCCAACTGTCTATACCTCCAACTGTCTATACATCCAACTGTCTATATTGCAGCCAAGGTTTATGTATGATTCTACATCTCGTAGTGATGTTTCTTCAAGAGCAACATTGTTATCGTTTCCTACATTTATTCTCGTTATCTTTGTTTTCTCCATGCGTGTTTTCAGACCCACTAGCTGTGACCTCTCATCAAGTATTTGCCTTTTGTATCGCATCTGATTACGGTTATGTACACAAGAGCCAGTTCGTTGGCAAAATTTTAAACTGTGCGTTAACTAGTGCAGTAAAAAAAAAGTGTTTAATTGATCAAGCTTATAACAATTATCCCAAATTTCAGCTGAGATTATAATATATAAGTCGCCCGCGACAGAGTTGTTAACTATTGCGGATTAGAGTTAACAGTTGCGGATAAAAGTTAACTACTGTTGATAAAAGTGGAAACATAATTTATGAAAGAAGAGAGTATGACTTGAATATTTTTGTGTGGTCACATTTTTCCAGACCCCTCTCCCCCTATCGTCACACAATTCTGCCCCCCCCCCCCCCCTTTGTGTGACGTCATATATAGACTTACCCTAAAACTATGGGGTGACTTTTCAAATCACCCTGTATTACTGGTTTCGGGTAAAGGTCTTCTTTCTTATTTTCTCACAGCCAAAGGCAAGAAAAAATAACAGCTTTTTAATTATGCGTATTAGGTTACTATTGTTAGCAGACGTAAAGGTCTTTGATATTTGGACATGCGCCCTAATATAACCGACGAGGCAAAATTTTATTAATAAAAAAAAAGATTTTTAAACTTCTTTCATGTGAGCTGTCTACTGTGACCTTCTACGCAATATTTCCGTTTCGGATGTCTAAATAGCTTTGTTCGTTTTCCTACTCTACTCGCACCGTTACATGGCCGAGGGCAGATGCAGTTTTTGCTTTCGCGCAAGTTATGTTGACCTACGGCAGTCAATCACTTTACTACATACAGTATTACATTAATGTCATATCCATCTTTCTTTATTAAAGTTATAAAAGCTCTAATAATCTGAGATTAGTTTTAAAACGCAATAGCTAGCTTCCAAGTAAAATGTGGTGCTTGTAACTTAAAAAAACGTAAGTGAATTAAAATATGGCATGAAAGTCCAATATGGCCGCCGTTTGCATGGCAACTAATAGCGCGGAACAATCGATTGCTTTGTTATGCATAACTGGTATTGTTGTAGGGTAAGCCTATGTGCATGTTAAATGATATCCTGCGATTATTTAAGAAAACAGCATTTCATTGTGCGCTGCAATTTAAAATAAAAGAAAGAATAAGAATTTTTTTTTTTTTTTTTTAATGAAGCGAAATATCCCGTTCAAAAACTGATGGGTTATAGTTTGGATCTATAGTGTCTTTGATTCCAGATTATATGTTCAATTGCCGATGCCTGTTAGTGAGATCATAGCACCTATCCAATTACTGTAAATACAGTAAATTAAAATGTCAAATTTGTGTGCATGCGTGTGTGTTTTTCTTTGTCATAGAATAGTAGCCTCTTCATAGTTGTCATGGTGAAAAACATAACAAAACAAAAATGGGAGGAAGGGGTGGATGATTTCTGAAAGTTTGAGGTATTTGGGTACGAAGACAAATATGCTACTTTATGATAGAAGAACGTACTATTTAGATTTTTTACAAGAAACGCCATAGAGCACTTCTGACTAAATCTGATGAAGCATCGTGAAGTGCCTCAAAGTTCATTAAGCTAATATTAAGGACAAAATATGAAGGCACGAAACGCAGAATTCATGTAGAATAACTTTCAGAACCCCTTAAGATAATAACTGCAGTGCAGCAGAGATCCATCCTCCACCTCATCATGTAAAACTTAATTGCCATAAAAACCACCTCTACATGCGCATGCAAATGCTTGGTGAAAGCTTCCTGGGACAGTGTGCGATGCTGGCTCAATGCTCCCGTACGGAGCGGAAAAGAGTTTATGCAGGCTTCCTAAGAACAACTACAATGCTGGCTCTATGGTTAGTAAGGAATGACAAGGAGAAAGAAGAGATAACACCTGTCATCTGAAATAGTGTGGTGAATGTTATTTTGTCAGTAAGAGAAGTAATATAAACTAAAAGATAAAGGTACACCCATAGCAGTACTGCCGTAGAGGTTGTAGTGTTAGAGACTTCACTATACTAGGTCCAGCTTCGAGAGGTGGCGTGACTAGTTCTCTTCCTCACTGTCTTTTCCTTCCCTAATTCAAAAGCAGGTAAGTACTCATTTATAGCTGGGTAGACTGGAGAAAGACACAACTGTGTTTTGAGCCCCGAAACTTTGCGGTGAGAGGCCAGCGCTCTAACCGCTCTGCCAATCGAACGCTCAAAATACACTACTAATCCTGTAAAAAAAAAAAATAATAACAAAATCAACAAACGTCCAACAGATACAATTGAGAACATCTCAACTGCAATAATAAAAGATGGAAAAAAGATGCAGTAAAACATAAACTACAAACCATTCAAAGCGCAATAGGGTAAAGAGAGAAAAATCTATGAACGTGGAAAGATGCACCCTGAACACTACAGACATTAATCAAGGCGACAACAAACGGCAGAGAACTCGCAGCCTACAAGAACCAACACAAGAAAAACAACCCAGTGTAATATGCGATAGAGAATGAATAACATTATGTAGACCCACTAGAGTCCATTACACTTGCAGTCAAACAGATCTATACAATTTCCAAGACAATCAACTTTGCTGTAGGCAATAACTGATCACAATTATCAATCAATATCATCAATATACATAAAGTGCCAGCTTTTTTCTGTCACTAACGTTAAGGGATGCAACTTTGGTTGAAAGTTAGACATTAATAGTATTGTTTCCCTTATATGTACTCTCTCGAAAATACACTACTCGTCAAAAGTCAAGGGCCACTTAGAAAAACCTTGGTTGAAACCATAAAACAAATCTGATATAAACGTAATTGGTATCAGTCAAAACGGCATTTATTGAATACCAAATTGACATGTCACGTAAAGAAATGGAAACACTCATTCAAACGCAATGAAGCTGTGAAATGTGTCACCCACCTTTTCAAAAGTCACACAATAGATATTGGACAAATAGACATTTCAATATCGGGTATGACCACCGTTTGCAGCAAGGCATTCAAGACAGCGTAGACGCATCGAGTCCACAAGGGTCCGAAGAGTATCCTGAGGAACAGCTTGCAACATCCATTGGCAGGGGGTGATTTGTTGACAATCTTCGACCAAGGACATCCCAGAGGTGCTCAGTCGGAGAAAGGTCAGGTGAATGAGCTGGCCACGCCATCCTGATGATCCCATGTTGCTGAATAAACTCATTCACCACACGAGCTCGATGGGGTTGAGCGTTATCATCTTGGAGGATGGCATTACCACCTATGGCCTCCAGAGCAGGCTGAACAATTGGTCTCAAGATTTCTTTCTGGTATCTTGGGCCGGTCAAGTTGCCTTGGATGATGTAGAGTGGGGTCCTGCCGTGTCTGTAGAAGCCTCCCCAGGCCATGACAGAACCCCTACCATAACGATCCACCTCTCGAATTGTGTCATCAGTAAATCGCTCTCCTGGTCGTCTCCAAACTCGAATCCTGCCATCATTGAATGACACAGTGAAGTGAGATTCATCAGTGAAGAGAACTTGACTCCATTGTTGCCTTGTCCATCGGATGTGCTCGCGACACCAAGTAACACGGGCTCTGCGATGAGCAGGAGTAAGAGGGATTCTGACTGCAGGACGTCGAGCAGCAAGTCCAAATTCATGTAAACGTCCGCGAATGGTGCTTTGACTGACATTAACGTTTACAGTTTGTCTCAGCTGACATCTTAGAGTGGAACAAGTCACTGTTCGATGGCGCAGGGCTGACAACAAGAGGTACCGGTCATCATGTCTATTGGTGCATCTAGGGCGACCTGGCCGGTGGCGATCCTCCACACTTCCTGTGGCCTGAAATCTCTCCAAAATTCTTTGGATAGTAGAGTGTGACACTGCAAGCCGTCTAGCAACCTCACGGACAGATAAACCACTTTCAACCCACGCTATAGCCCTCATTCTTTGTAAGGTGTCAAGACTTCTTCTCGGTGGCATGGTTTTTGCAAGTGATGAAACTACCCTAAGTCTGCTGATTGTAAAACAAATTAAGAGTGAACTCTGTTCACGAAAAGTCGCCATTGCACGTGGAATGTCAATCAGCACGATTACTTCACCTGTTTGGTTGTACGGAAGTTTGAAAAAAAAAACAGATTAAAAATGTGAATTTATGG
Organism: Oreohelix idahoensis; assembly: GCA_024509875.1. Classification (NCBI taxonomy): domain Eukaryota; kingdom Metazoa; phylum Mollusca; class Gastropoda; order Stylommatophora; family Oreohelicidae; genus Oreohelix; species Oreohelix idahoensis. The sequence goes on along the minus strand of JAMPIV010006306.1, from coordinate 181,869 downwards.
TCAGCAAACCAAATTGCACGTGATCACCATGGTTGTCGGTGAGTTGTTTTTATGCTTAACGTGCATAGAGGACTGTCAGAGGAAGATATTGCACCCATTTTTACTAAAAACTTCCTTCATTTAATCATTCTATGCGCATATATAAAAGTGTATTGAAAATAATAGGGTGGCCCTTGACTTTTGACGAGTAGTATAATAACACTCGACAAATAAAAGTGCGCAAATGACGGTGTGAACAAAAATATATATAGAACTATGGTGATGCGCTGTGGTTTAAAAAAAAATACTTTTGAATAAGTAAAATTGCCGTTAGGTATTGGTGCTTTTGAATTTAATTCCCGTCTTATGACGGGCTTTTACGCTAGTTACATATAGTAGGTTAGATATAATTCGGGGGGTGGGAGGGGGGGGGGGGGGGGGGGGGGGGGGGGGGGGGGGAACGTGTCCCATTCCGCCCCGTGTTGTTCCCGGGGGTCTCTGAAAAGAAAGAATAGGACTACTGCATCCTCAGGCATGTCGTACATGGCAACTAATACGAAGTTGTGCACGGGGCTGGCAACCTCATAATGTTCAACAACTTGCCACATACACTACTGGTGTAAGAGCATGAGAACGCTTGGGGCAGGTTTCCGCCACAGTGGTGCCTCCATGTTCTTTAAGGAGCGCAAAGGAAGATGATGATGATATACAATTTGGAATAGAAGACAACGAAAGAGTAGCAATTTAATTTGTTATCTGGGAAAAAAAAATGTCATTATTTATATCCTAATAATTACGCATCAAGAGTTGAACAGGATATTTTTCTTCATTAAATAAATAACATTTTTATTTTTATTTTCCTGGGAGTTTTATGAGAAAATGCAGAAGATCTACTCTAGAGGTCGGTTTCCTTGGATGTGTCTAATCCAGAGGTTCTCGACCTGTGTGTTGCGAGAGACCACGTAGTGTCACGAAATTTCTATGTCTATTTCTCCTTTCCGCTTATGAAGCAAACAATACCAATAATACAGTTCCAATAACTCAACTTGCTGCGTCGAGAGAAACACTGGTTCATGTAAAACGCTTCCTCATTATTAAAAAAAAAAGGCTCGGAGCATCTGATATAAACCATTACCGCTTTCTTGTTTTGTACTTTTGCTATGTGAATTTTTGTTCAGTTGCGTTTCTCAAACACTCATTTTCATAATCCATCTCAATCACACAGTTACTACAATAATCAATTGTGTAAACCGCTTGTTCTCGATCACTGCTTCTTATACGTTCAGTTTGTTAGTCATGCTAAATCTGCAGGCCTGTCGCAAGTACGAAGTTCACAGTATTTTCCAGGTCCATGCGATATCCGACAACTGCTGCCTCAGCTCAGTACCGTCGGGCTAGGTTTGATGTCGTAGGTCATTGTAGGCTGGGTAGTTTTTTAGAACATGGTCATGTTTCTCGATCTCAACAACCCTAAATATGTGTGCTAGAACTTCAGTATTTTCCTTCATGTTTACATATTTTTTAATATTACTCAATATTTAAAAGTTGTTTTAACCTTTTTCACTGCTGCCTTTACATCTACACATGACAGATGCACCCGCAGTGGCATCAATGACATTAGCGTTGTATTTGAGCGCGATCCAAGACGAGGAGGGTTCCCATTAATAGTTTACGGGTTGGTATTTTTTGCTAGCAATTTTCCAATGTTCCTGATTATACAGTTTCTATCGAGCAGCAGACTTAGTTTTCCTAATCCTGACATTGGCGGATCCAAAAGGGGGGAGGGGGGGGGGGGGGGGGGGGGGGGGGGGGGTTGTTGGCGACGGGCAATAGCTCCTCCCTTGGGATTTTGATAACCTTTATTTCATATTAACCGCTCCAGTATTTTTCCCCCCACTTCGGACTTAAATGTAAGTAATCATTAGGTCGGACGACGGGCGAATTAAAACGTCTGGTACTGGACAATGGTAAGTGCCCTAAAGATTACGAACGTAGTTTGCAAGTAATTCTACGTGGGCGGGACAATATGCGTAAATATTAAGCGGTGAGGGGGAGCGTTATCTGATGTATCGCCCCTTCCTAGGACAATTCCTAGATCCACTAGATCCAGTCTCATCTAGTATGTGTCACACGCTGTGACAGGTAGACAAACAGGAACAGGACATGAAAATAACCACAAGCATACTTACACGGTGTTCCCGTGAAGTAGCACTCACGGTCTATACGAATGATTAAAATGCATGATATGTGCACTTGACCACTAGCTGACATGTCTAGAGGCATGCGTGATGGTTTCTTTGTACCTAAATATTTTTACCCACTTTAATTTTACTCGATACAGAAGTTTATACATTTGTGACGTTTCAAATCTCTGACGCTCGAAATCTATATCTTCCACTTATCGTAGAGAGTTAAAACTTTGTATAAAGCTCCACCTCGTGGTAAATTTTGATCTACTGTATCATGTTTTGACCTGCACTGACGCAGCCGATTTGATACAAGAACTACAAATAATATTTGTCAAAAGTGGAAATAACTCAATTAAAGGAAAATTAACAAAGAAATATTAGGGGCGGGTGTTGGATGATGAATTGTGATAAGCCGATTCAATCAAAGGCGTTTTTTTTCATACAACTAGGTCATCCGTGAGCCCAAGTAACTAGGTCATCCGTGAGCCCAAGTGACTAATCCACTATGGCACATTTGAACCTATCATTTTTAGAACGGCACTGAAACAGCTGATCGTTACTTTTTTTTAACAGGCTTTTCTTTAACTCGCAACGTATGTCACCATGTTGTCACCTTCAAATCTTGCAATCGATTTTTCAATCACTTCCAGATGAGCAATAGCTCTGAAAATTGGCATAAATGTGTATTCCCCATGACAATACAATAATCAGTCGTACAAATAATAAAATTGAAATTAATATTAAATTTTTTGTGTGTATAAAAAACATCACTAAAATGGGCGATAACTGCAAATAATCTTGGTGTATTCTTTCCAAATATATGATGAGCGCTTAAGCGCCCCACCTTTTTGTCAATTTGATGTTACATTTTTACGGCAAGCTATAAACTCCTTGAAGAATTATTTTTGGGGTTTTTAGTGCATTAAAAGCCTGCGTTTAAATATTTGTTTTTAATTTTTTATTTCTAAATTTCATTGAGTACAGTAAAGGATAAAAAGCAAGTCCATAAAGGCTTTATTTTTTTTCCCCCCTTTACTTGTTGTGATAAACGAGCGCAAAGGCCTTTTTGCTCCATCTTTTCCTACATTTTTCATATTGTATTTTCTTCGACATTTGCTCTTTCATCTCATATTTGCGATCCACATTTGCTATTTCGTTGTTGTGATTACTCGCGACCGGTATCTAGAGAACCACATTTGTTCTTTCATCGGGGGAAATAAAGTCCTTTGATTGAGTCCACATGCCTGACATTATCATTTGAAGCCCACATTGCATCGTGATAAATCTGGTAAAAACACATCTGGGCATGCTTTAATTTCTGTGACACCACATTGGACGCCCAGATTGGCCAGGGGAAAACGTCTCATGCTGTAATGGTGTTATCTTTAGTCAGCCGCGGTTCAGACAAGCGTTGGTTTACCACATTGGACGCCCAGCTTGGCCAGGTGACTTCCAGAAATATATAATACCGCATAATCTACTAGAGTGAAGCAGTCCAGTTTTTTTACCTTGTGAGGAAGAGATTAATCCAAAAAACGCCTAGCCTAATACACGTGTTTATTCAGAGTGGATGATAATTCAGTTCTGTGATTAATTGTGTTCTTAAAGGATTTTGCGAAGGGAAAAGAAGGTTAGTAGATCTTATACTTATTAATACATTTTCTTATTTTTGTTTATTTTAACCTCACAGCTAAAATGTGAGGAAGATAAAGTTTCAAATAATTCTTGGCATAACTGATTAATAAAATCAGAAGATTTTCCTAGAAGATGATAGGATGATAGGAATAAACTCTAATCACTCGAAAGATCATTATTATCTGAAGTCAAGCAAAAGAGCTCAAAAGAGGAATCGCATATTTATACCACGTGCAACTGTCGCATGTTACGCATTGCCTAGTTAAATGTTTGAAGACCGAAAAGCCAATCAGAGAAGGGGTTTCCCACGGTCAGATAGAACGACTTCGGCGATTGTATAAGGAAGAATAATCGTCCGAAATCATGGTTAGAATTAGACATCGGGAAGGAGAACGGAATGACAGACAAGGATGAGAATGGTCTCTTTTTGACGGGAATATCTTCATTTATGTATAGGTACAAGGAAATCAGAAGGGAGTAAGTAGTTGTGAAGAATTTTGCAAGAATAATTGTCCATGCATTGAGGAATCCTGTGTTTTTCCTATTTAAAATTCAAGATAAAATCGTTAACACGACAGATATAGGAAAACAACATATGGATATAAAGGTCAACTCACAGAAAACAGAAATATATAACTCCAAAGGCTTGAACTGGGAAAGGTGAAATGCACGAGACCAAGGTTTGAAACTCATTTAGCACAACCCCCTCGAAGTTACAACTATTTTGGGAAGTTTGCTGGAGTTGCGAGCCTTGTTTCCTGTACGTCCGGAAGCTCCCTATATAAGGGCGGTCGTAAATGATAAACACACAATATACCCCAATTATAACCAACTTTCAGGTTGAACAGGGTATTACAGCAACATAGTAGACGAAATCAACAACAACAACAAAAATTTCAAATTCACTTGTACAGCGAGGCAAGACAGGAGGACAACGGCTGGAGAGAGAGAAACGTGTCACGGCCAATATCTTGTTATTTGCAGCCAGGCAGTTCTGTTACTCCACAAAAGCCAGTCTTTACTGATCTTAATTAGATCCTGCGAGGGTATGTAAAGTTACTATGTAAAATAATACAGTAATTACAACTTTATTTCAGGATTTGTTTAATTTTATTTCAGGATTTGTTTAATCTATATGTTATGAAAGTATCATGTATATTAATTGATTACTTGGTATGATTGTTGAAGATTGGAACCCGAAATATAACCACCATGACTGAGTCCGTATCAGGGCTAGCACAATCCTTTTCAGGACTAATAACAATTTTTTCAGGACTACCAACAATCATTATCAGGGCTTATTCAATCTGTCTTCAAGTTACTGTACTTTACAGAGCTAACGTGTCAGGCAGGGGATACTATAACCTCATACCATATATGTGTGTACATATTATTTTGTATTATTTGATTTTATAAAATGTTCCACAGTAGACACCTGTCTTGTCACTGATCCATAATCATGCATTTTCACGCATACATCTGAAAACACATTCATCTCACCTACAATAGGAATGTGGTAATTATTATCCACAAATAGCCACATATCCTACAATTATCTGCAGGTTCATACTTGTCAACCAAAAGTCAGAGGTCAATGATCAAGAATTGCTCAAGGATCAATGCTAATCGCCCCAGCAGTGCCTGGATTGGTAGAAGCACGACCTACTGAAGCTGTACATCTCATATGAACACTGATTATAAAAACAGATGAGTGATATTTGTGACAATCGTGCACCCAAGAAGTGATAACTGTCAATCAAAGTTTTATGATGACAATTTGCGTGATAAACTAGTGAAAGTTATAAAGTGAATAAGACAGTGAAGAAGTCTATTACCTAACTAATTGGAAGAGTCTAAAGAAGTGACATTTTAGTGTAACTTGTAAAAACTGTAAGGGTTTTCGCCAATTTGGTTTTTTTGTATAAATATAACTTTTGTATCACCAGTCACACACAATCACCACAATTAGATAGATGTAAATAAAGAGGATATAAATTGTATTCACCAGCTTTATTCATTCAATATAGTTGATACTGAGTTTGGTTGAATTTTTATTAATATCACAGGTGGTCACATAGCGGAGGTGGCGCAGTAAGGTCTGACTGTTCTCTGAATATTTTTAGTCCAGATACTTTCACAGCCGTGACTATCAAGTGATACCAGTGTACTTCTCTGTCACGGGGACCTCACATATTCTGGAGAGAATACTATTTCTACTCTAGCACTATCATCTCACACATATAAAACCTTCCGCTACAGCAACACACTCTTAAGCGCATTTTATGAAGCAGACTCGAAAGTATATGAATCACGACTACATACGCAAGATTATGAGTCTACATATCACTAACATTTCGTGAAGATATCCAGTCTGACCAGTACCCTCGGGAGATTAGACAACAGACCTTTTGTTCATATGACAGCTATTAACTGTTGATCAACACTACAGAGATATACTCAAACAGTGAAGGAATATACATAGATATCTCGTCAGCGTTCTCCGTACGACAACAGTATTCATCAGAACGTCCTCAGCTTAGAGATACCCCATTCGACATAACGTATAACAACTTGGGACATTTTATGCATACATGTGAATCCTCATATCTAGGAGAAGCATTTAGAGACACATGGACTGTGTAGAGTACTCACCATTTTGGTAACACGTATCATATCACATCATCATTTCACTTTACACCAGTTCATTCTTAATTAACTATTACTTAATTAACTGTAATTTTATTATCTCATCTGTGTGTTTTGTGTGAATCGTCTTTCACCATCATCACGTTCTAACCATTACTAACCCTATATGTGTGGATATTTCATTAATAAACCCAACGATCGGTTGATCATTATCAAGAGTTTGTTAATGTATCACTCGTGCTGTCGGTGTTACATATTCACCTATAGGAACCTTTCTCTACTCAGATGAGGTTGGGGGCTTTTTCTTTACAGGATCTAAGGGCAGAAGCTAAGGTCGTGGGGAAACAGAACTCTTTCCATAATTAATTAGAAAACACTGTCTAGTGGAAAGCATTCGCATTCCTGTCTTCTTGTCCCTATCTCGAATAGGTCTTTATTCTTTCTTAACGAGCCAATTTCTAGAGACCTTATATCTATATCTCATAGACTATTCCTGGCAAAAGTGTAAGGAATATATCATATATTGGTTATCAGTATAAAGTTTTTTTTATTTTTATTTTATTTTTGAGGACTCCCTCTCAAATGTGCAAAGTTGCATCGTCTAAACACTATATACCCTGTTCCTTCCAACTTCGTTTCCGTTTGATCTTAGCCAGCATTCACGTGTGTAAGCAGGCTCTGTGTAACAAGGAACACTTCATTACTCACAGATATTGATAAGCATGCTAGAAAAGATATTTTCATGCAGCGTGAAGCTGATTTGCCTCTTCGATTTCTGACTTGATGTCACCGGTAAACATATGTACACATTGTTATTGTTGATCAGAATCGACATCACTGCACTCTGGGCAAACTCACAGGTGCTCAGTTTCCCTCTACAAATGTCGAAGGGTATGTATGGATGCTAACTGCTCCTGTAGCACGCTGGTTGTAAACACGCCGGATGCATCTTCGTATACGTCCATCCCTGCTAGACTTACGTTTGATGCCAAAACTCAACCTTGTTGATTCGTAGACTGCAATGTGGTTCTCGAATGTGTATGCATAATACATCTAATACAATTCATTAACAAACTGAAGGCAGTGAATTTCTGTACACTTGTTTGAGTGCTGTACCATCAAACAAATGTCAGGTTTTTTTTAATTATACCTTAACATTGCTAAAGGTGATCGTAACTTTTTTTTAAACTAGCTACATCATCATCATCACTATCAATCCTTTTTATTTAGTTCTCTACGGAACAGTGAGCTAGAGTTGTTGCTAGCTAACCACTTCTATTTCAGGCCGTCTTCAGATTTGCCCGTGATGTCTCAGCTACCGTATCTTCCGTTGCTGCCTTTCTTCTTCATGTGCGCTTTTGTCTCCATACTCTTCTCTTCTCTAGTGGAACCCGAACACTGACCAAAATGCACTGGATTAAACAACATTTTTAAAATTTCAGTGTCCAGACCAGCAGCGTTTCTCATCTATCTAACCGTTATGAATAACCAATGCGTCAACCTGTCAGAGTCCTCCTTCTCTTCTTCGAACACCCTCAGATGTCATCTTCAAGACACAAAGAAAGCTGTAGCCCGCTTCAGTATGCTCACTCCTCCATAGCGTTTTTCCTGGACTGGCACTCACGACGACCACATCCGCTTTATCAGTTTCTCGTATATGGGGCACACCTGCAGCAAATCTTGCGCAGTCATTTTATCAGTACCACGGGTATACACACTAGTATTCCTATAGCTAGCCCACCTCCTGCATTGTATCATTCACGCATGTTTCTTCTCACACATGCAAATACGCAACTGGTTATTTCATCAAACTCTCGCATTTGCGTAATACCCCCCTTCCCCATAATGCACACACTCATTCACTCACATGCACATACAAAGTAACAGACAGCTTTAAATTTCCACAGAGATGCCGGCGTGGGATTGGATCAATACAATCAATTATTAATTGACACGCAATGGCAAATCGCCGGTGCTAGGAATATTTCCAACAGTGTGATAATCTGATTGAAGTAGGCTACAAGGATGTAAATCTGAACCTGTATTATGGATTGAAAGAGTTTACAAACTCAAAGACCGATTTATTTTACTGGGACACAATACCATAATCTGATGATGTTTTCTTAACATGTTAAAATAGTTATAAGCAGAACTGTCGCCAAATGTTACGAAAATGGCTAATATCTTTCAATAAAGTGTTTTAAACTGCAATCCAGTCAGGTGTTTTTTTATTGCTTTTTTGGTTTTAAGGATCATCTTCATTGCACACGGACAACTCCATCAGTCCTCCGATCTCTTCCCTTAGATCACACAATGAGGATCTCAGCACAGTGCATGAACACCGTAGCAACCCTTTGTAGCACCGGCAAGGATCCCAATGTGTGTATACCGGAATCACACATTCTATAAATATTTTTTGTGGTGGGTAGGTTTTCCTTATTTTTTTAAAATGTTACCAGGGCAGCGGCCGTAAGACCTACTCTTTACAATTTCCAACTGCCGAGCGATTTTTAACGTGCGCAACTTGCACATGGGACTTCCTATTTTGTTGCTCTTAATCCGAGAAGGCTAGGCATCCGAAATCATTATGAACCACTGGTACTGAAAAAATAAATTCCATCAAATATAATCCTTGTACTGGGAACCGAACCCGATACCTTTAGAATTTGAGGCGGACGCCATTCCTCTCAGCCACTCCGACACCTCCCCCCCCCCCTTCCCCTCCCAGCTCAGGTGTTATAATAAATACAGAAATTTGGAAAAGAACAAGGTAACAACCAATACGATTGAGGATCAATTCTTAAACATCGTTGTTGTTCTACCATGTTTGATGCGAGGAATTTTCTATCGCTGTGAATTTTTATATAGCTTTAAAGCTTTTGGATTGGGTCATTCCAAATTTGTTATTACTTTTTTTTTTTTTTAAATGGTAATGGTAAACATGGTTGTAAAGGAAATTGAATGAATGCTGACAGATCGGCAAAGAAAGGTGGAAAGGTACCTCAGCCTGATACAAGCATAACTTTCGAAGAAGAAACAAGTTTTATCAGAATCATATACAAGAACAAATGGGATGCAGAGCATCCAGGCCACACACAAAATTATGCATATTACCAGCTCATCAGGAGAGAACTAGTGGTAATCTTTAGACTCCGCACGGGTCACAACAGACTGGGATACCATCTATTCAACAAGCTAAAGGGAGCCGCGCTAGCGTAGTGGTTACAACACCGCTCTGGCGACCGGGTGATACAGGATCAAACCCGGACGACGGCATTTGAGGATTTTTCGTCGACCGGGATTTGGACTGGATTAACTCGAGACCTGGCGAGGACATTTGAAGGAGTGTCGTCGACCAGGGACTGGCGGCTCCTGAGCCGACCCAGCTGCAATGGGTACCTCCGAAATCGGCGAGTATTTGCCTGAATGGCGAGGGACACCTGTCTCTGTACAAGAAATAAAGGGATACTCACGTAAAATCAATGTCAGGTTAGACATAAAATAATAACCTGAGATTTCGCCTCGAGTATTAGCGGGCGAACGAAAAAAAAAAAAAAAAAAAAAGATAGGAACTACCGATGTGTAACTGTGGAACAGATAAAATGACTGCTGAACATCTTAAAGAAGCCCAACATATGAGGAACAGAGAAGGCACATGTGGCCGTCACCAGTACCATACCTGGAAAAACTCTGTGGAGATAGAAATAGCCTCAAGCTGACCACAGCTTTCTTTGAAAACATTCAAGTAGACGTCTATGAGTGTAGGAAGGAGAAGAAGAAGAATGAAGATAAAAAAAAAAAATTAAAATTGTAACAATACAAAACAAAAACATAGTTCATCGGCCCCAAAAACTGGCCTCCCGTCATGACAGCCTGGAATTGTCGACCCTGAATACTGGCCTCTCGTCTTAAAGAGGCAAAGTGAAGATGGATGTGAAACACACTCGCGAAACAATTAAACTGTGTAACCCGACACGCCTTTGAGTGGAACTCACAAACTCACAGAGTAAGAGACAAAAGCGGAGGTCAAGGAGAACGGGGCGAAAAACGGTGGAAGGTGACCATTGTAGTGAGTATTTCGTGGTCAGATTTGAAAACGAAGGCTCAAAACATAAATCAAGGGAGAGCAACAGCTACAAGACTAGTCTCATTGTGGAACGAAACGGAATTTTGATGATTAAGAGAAGTATAGAAAATGCTCAGCCTTGTGTATTCCTTTGCGGAAGAGTAGGGGTAAAAACTGGCAGACATCATAAAAAGTAACTGCAAAAGAAACCACTAACTTAATTAAGAGCAGAATTATTGCAAAGAGGGTTTATTGCAGCGGTGGCCCCATACTTGGAAGAAGCCAAGAACAAAAAGGAAAAACAACTTTGAGCCAACACTCAAGATATTATTATTTTCAGCACTTCTTACCATGTTTGAACATCTGGAGTCCATGTTAAAGCATTAATAGTAAATGTTACTAAACATGTCCACGTAGCCACTGGGATAGCCTGTTTCTGACACAGAAAGGGAGAATAATATTTTTTTACCGTATCTCTGGTGAGCATAACCAGACCAACCAGTAAGACAAGATTATACCATACAACTCTGAGGACGACGTGACCCAAAGAGGTGAATATTTAATGGCATCTTCACATTTCTTTTGCGCTCTTCACCGAGCAAGGAGCCATCACTCTAGCTGGGCCAACTGGATAAAGCCTGTACCAAGCTTTCACGTGCTCTTGTTCAGGTAGTTTCTGCAGCAATTTGTTTTATATGATGAGACTGCTAGTCTCATGAACAACCTCATATTAGTTGCCTTATACGACATGCCTGAGGATACACAAGTCAAATTCTTTCTTTGTATCTTCAGTGACCATTTAAACTACACGAGGCATTAAATGGAATGGCTGAACGGCTACAATAAAGGCGGAGAGAGGGTCGCAATGATCACACAGGCCACTCAATTGCCCATGAACGCTATTTTCAATTACATTTATCGGTACCAGACCAAGATATAACAAACAGACCTCTTCCCATACGGGAAAATCATGTGTATTTAGAACCCCTGGCTGGCAAGATCCGTGACTGAAAATGCCTTCTGTGAAGGTGTCTCAGAACCATACAATCATCATCATAAGTATTAGAAAGGACAGCTTTAAGTATTTCGCATATTTGTTCCACTGATAAGACACTATCTGGCGCGTTGCAATGCACGCAGCAGCAAACTATAACAGATGTGTGTCTATGCTCATCTATTAAATCCACTACACTAGTCAAATAAAACAAATGGTACTCAAATTACGAAAAGCTTCATATCATCACTCTCTCATCACACAATACGTTCATTGATTCCTTCTTTTACTCTTCCCGATATCCCTAAAAAAATTGAGACTCATTGCCGCCTCTGTACCTATCCATACGAGACATTTTAGCATGCGCTGCTGACCTGCCCAGGACTCTCCACAGAAAGAAGAAAGCTATTGCCCGGGCTTCCAAAAATCACAAACACTCTATACAGCAACACCCAACAGCTACAGAACACATGCACATTCTTTTTTTTTTTTTTAACCAGCGGCACTTGGGCTTTCAGCCCTTCGGCCCAATGACATGTCATTGCGAGGCTGGGGAACCTGAGGACTTTCCTTCCAACCCGGTCAGGAGCTTCGCCCCTTCCCATCCACAGAGGGTTTATCACAGGAGCCGTTCAGGTTATTCAGTCAAATTTCCGGCCGTAAACATTTCTTCAAACACTGACACCCGGGTTTGAACCATGAACACCTGGTCGCCAGTACAACGCCGAAGCCATTACACCAGCGCGGCTCCCAAATGCACATTCTTCAATTTGACATTCGCTGCGAAAAAAGCGTCTAGCTCAGCAGCCCTAGGTAAACACCAACAACAACAACAATCCATGAACAAGAGAACGAAGTGATTCCATTCAGCAAATAATTCAAAACATCCTAAACCAGTCACATTTCTTACTTTCTGTATTCTCTCTCGATCGCATTCAGCAAACAATTCAAAACATCCTTAACCAATCAGACTCCTTACCTTCTGTATTCTCCCTCGTTCCCATGGCCGTGACTTTAGAAGAAGCTTCAGTATCCAGTTCGATTTAGTCCAGTATCCGAATATGTAGGAATCACAAAGAAGAACTTTATTTAATCAACTACCCATGCACTGAACTTTTCTTGACGTCTGTAATGCTGAGTTTCTGGAAAGAGAAACAACATTCATATGTTTTGCAACACTGTAAGTGGCTTAGCTATAATAACCAGCGTAATCCAGGGTGACTGAAAAGTCACTTTCTATTATTCAATTTTTATATCCTCATTTGTATCCACTGGATATACATGAAAGAAATGCCAAAAACAAGAAGCGATTTGACAAGTATTCTGAAACAAAATAAAATCTAAAAAGGCCAACTGACGTTACAAGATACAGCAAAAATTGTTGCCCACTTCGAAATTATTTGTAGAACAAACAGCATCTCACACTGAGTTGTAATATTGATGTGCCATAGCGTTTTATGTAATGCAATGGCAATTAATCAATCGTCTTTACTGTGATGTTTCCTCCATATAAATTCGTTGGATAGAAATGAAGAAATAACAGTTTACTACGAGGTAATAGGACGAGACTTTTCAATCACCCTGCAGTTCACGATCTGCTTGGTCAAAAAACTTACAGATAACGTACGGCTACTTTAAAATATTAACGATATGTTATTTTCTAACTTTTACTGCCGAACACTGATCTTTAAGCAATATCAAACTTCTATAAAGCATCACAATCTTCTGTAAGGCATTACATGTGATCTACATCTTAAATGTAACCAATATAGTGTGCAACTTTGCTATCCAAAGAAGTGAAATATATTGACTGGCGTTATCTTTGACGAACTTGTATAAGGCGATCGAAATCCGGGAACTTATCTGGGACTGGATTGTGTGTGGGTGGCAACGAGCTGACATGTAGGGTGGGCGAAAGGTGGCAAAGCAAAGTTAATACAACAAGATATATTAGTTTCACTGATCTGTATTTTGCAGCTGCTATCAGTTGTCACTGGTACCTGTGTGTTAGATCTGAAAACTAACAGGAAGTACAGCCAACCTTGGACGCTAAGGTAGTCTAACATATTCCCCGCTATCTATAGGATAGCAAACTCCGTCCCCAAATATATATTACCAATAGAATGTGGGCTAACTCATTATTATCATCAGCATCCTCTTCAATTGGAAAACGGTAAAGGTGATTATTTTTTTCCCATAACACTTGTATCATGTGTTGCCTCTAAGTTGCGTCGGTGACTTGCCCTCTTGCCATGTGGTCAGTCCTTCTGGTATTGACCGTCTTCCTCTGTTCCTCCTTCGATCTGTCCTGTTGTTATCATCTGTTTCCATTTTTCTGATTCTCACAATGCGTCCTATATAGATGATTTGCCAGCTCCTTATCTTCGCAATGATTTGTCCTGTTTTTCAACACTCACTCTCAGGACTTCATCAGCAGAATCCCAGCGGTTCACGGTACTTTAATCATTCTTCTTAGAAACCAAATTTCGACGGCATTCAGTAACACCAGCATTCGTTTATAAACTGTTTATGCTTTGCTTCAGCACAAGAGAGCTGGTTCATTGTAACATTGTGGGTCTCGTTTCTAAATTTTATGGATAAAGATTACTACATAGAATGTGGCTCATTTTTCTTGACTGCTACTTTTGTCTCTCGCTTCTCGGGGCAAATAACCGGGTTCGAAAACAGGTAACGTCAAGCTACAGTCTAATAAGGTGTAGTGAAATTGACAGAGATACAACGGTAAAATTCCTCCAAGGATAACATTTAAGGATAAAAACATAATGCGTAGGCTGCTGATGTACATGATCGCCTAGACCGCGGGTCATCATCCCCATAAAATTGACTTGCTAGACCGGAGGGGAACGGAGGATCAAAAAGGAAAAAAAAAAAAATATGACTGGAAAGGCTAAAGAGACGCAATTGGGGGGGGGGGGAAATGGATGAAAGTAAAAAAATTCAAGTCCCCCAAATTGACACGAGGTACGGAATTGGACGTTTTGCGATACCAAGCGCTTGATTTGAATTTGAGCGGAAGAACGCAGATGTCTGAAAAAAAAAATACAAAAAATTAAAAAAAGTAAATTTTTTTCTTAATTTTAATGTTAGGAATATAAAAATTAGCTGGCCGGATGGCCCATTCTGAGCAGTGAACTAATATGGTCTTAATTTTACAGACGGATAGATAATATTGAAGATAATGACAAAAGACAGTGTATTTTACATCAGCCACAGAATGCGTTGAATCTAACATATCTTTTTTTGCACACCAAAACACGACCTTGGGACGCAGATGTTCAAATTTACTTGGCAGAGAAGGGAAGGGACATTGGTGGGAGCTGTGTCTAAATATAACTTTTAACGACAAAATTTTGGAGGGGAGAGAACGGTTGGGTCAAAAATCGAGCACAATTTTGTAGAAACACAAGTAGAGACGGACAGACTAACAGATAACCATCCATACGTGACTGAAGCTTGACTGAAATGACTTTAGTGAGGAAATTTGAAATTAAAAATAAACCTCGGCAGTGATTGGCCACAGACAATCATATTATTAGCGCTCAGAGCGCATTTGGGGTCATTCTTCAATAATTGTTCAGTGTTAGACACAGATTTTAAAGTGTGGTGTTTTCCCATATGAAAGACAGTGAGTTAAATTTAGGGACGCCATCCTATAGCCAGCAGCTCAGCTGAGTTTTGCTAGCACTTCTGTGTTAATTATTCATAATCTGGTAAGATTGAATTATTTCTTTATATATTTTGAATATTGTTTCATGTTCGAGTGATTTGATACTGCCATATCATAATCTAGCCTTACAAACAAGTAGGGATTTTGCTCTAGACCCCCCGCCCAAGTCAGGGTCTAGGGACTAACAATGTACATAAACACCAGCAAGGATTATGCAAGACCGATCAAGAGTTGAGAATAATTGAAACATATTACCTATCCTCTTTTAGGGTAGAAAACTAATAATTATTTTTCAGAATCCATGGTCTGGGAGGATCTATCGGGTGTAACCCCACCATGGTAACTGTGCTGTTTGGTCAGAGAGATCTGACCTGTCTGTATGATGTGGTTGTTGTGTCAGTGTTGTGTCCAGACGTGGGTAGAGAATAGATTTTGACACATGGCCCATACGTTGATTGCAGAGCTGCGAGCTTCTGTCGTCAACGAAGCAGTATCTACTCGGGTGGTGATTTATCTCGAGTGTATCTGTGCTAGTAAATTGTGACAGAGACCACCATTATTGCCAAATCAGCACATTGTCAATGTAACTATCCTCCCTAGTAATGATACATGACCTTACGGTAGAACATTTTATTAAAACTAACTTATATTAGTTACTAGTACTATAATTATGTACACTTAATGCATTTATGGGTTATGTAAAGTCATTTTCCATGCAACTGGTGTTTGTTTTCATTAAGACATTTTAATCCTTCTTTTTTCTCGGTGTTGTCTTCGTCCTGGTCAAAATAAAACTTCGTGATACAGAACAAATAAAATAATTGTAAATATTATGTAATATTTGTAATGAAAATCCTGGCAAATACTCGTCTATGGAGTTTGTTCGTGTGTATTTCGCTAGATGGGGTTATCTGATTGCTAATATTATAAAGGGGTACTTAGCTTAGAGTATCTCGGTGACTGAATCTGCACGGGTTATCTATTAGTACAGATTTACTCTGATGATCTTCATTATCATTAAACCTTGTACAACTTTGACGTTAGCCAACTATTTATTAAAATTATAATTTTTTTTTTTACTGCTGTGAGCGTGTAGTCTGAGTACTGGTTAGCAAAGAAAGGCAATCTCTGACAATTCTCACATACATTTTTTTCTCAGGAGCCATTCACAGCTCAGGCAAATTGGACAAGCAAATTACACTTTAGCTTATCAACATCATAGAGCGTAATGACAATTGTCAAACACCACCTACATATATTTGGGCCTCTTGTCCAAGGGATTATTTAGCCACCACATACAGTTAGATGGATTCTTTGGAATCTTCTGGTGGGAGAAATTTAAATATGTAGAGAGATCATAAATGTAAAATAAAATTCACCTTTTAACATTTGGGTTTTAATTACAGGTACAACACTGCTGTGATTATATAAATGTTGGCGTGAATGCGGCTGATGCAAGACTGTAATAATTAATTTGTTATATCTGGTTTGTTAGAAAGTTTAGAATTAGTTAGATCTTTAGTCATAATTAGGTAGTTCTTTAGTGTACTTTTATCAGCGGGTATAGCAGATCTTAGCTTGATATAATTTTCGGATATTGTATAGACAAATGTATGGGCAGGACTACGACAAAATGCTTTGATCATGAGGCCCGTGCGGAGTGCTCACCGTGACAATGGTGTTGGGGGATTGGTTGGCAGGATTTGGGGTTCAAATTTTAGGTTCGACCCCAACGTGAATGTGATAAGACATAGGAGTGAATGGGCAAGATAGGGACGATTAGCACTACTAAAGCGAGGCCTGAAAGAAATTATCCGCGGTACCTGGTTAGCTGAAGCAGATGAGATTACAAATTAGAGGCTGAAGAGAGAAACTAGTTAAGAGGCTTGCAGCATTGAGGAAATAAGTGTAGAAGGTGCATCAGTCAGGAGGCAGTTGAAGTAACGACAGCAGAGTTTTGCAGAAGATTAATAGGTTCATTGCTTGCTGAAAGGGATGGCACGTAGATAAAAAAAGGCACTAAAGGTCGCTGTGAGGGGTGAAAGTTTATCAGAGGGAGCCACGAGTAAATTTACGTTTTTGGGAGATGGTAATTACAAGGTTTTTACTTCTTGCAAATAAATGGCGCAGAGGCCCTTGCTGGACATATGTTGATTCGTCCAGGATCGGGGAAAGCACTTTGTCAGAGTGGGGAGCATTAAGTCGATGGTGGTACAATGGGGGTGTCAGCAGGGGACACATGTGACGTGAAATTAGAGTGGTGTACCTGGGTCCAAATTTGGCGGGTTTAACTGGTTACTATACAATTAATGAATTGTTATTCTATAACTGATTGGGTGTTAGATAGAAATCTATTTTTTGTTCTGATCAGCCACCTGTATAAACTGTAAAACCTTGCAATGGGTGCTTCTTTGAACGAAATTATTTATCCAAAATGTATACATTTAAGTCTGCACAGGAAATCTGTGTCATATAATATTAATACGGCGATTGTTATTAACACTTAATCAATCAAAACTATACTTGTATAGTATTTTGTGCTTCGCACAGTGGGATGTACTAAGGACCTAATTCAGTCCAACAATAGCTAAGATAGTTCGGTTTGGCTACATGCAAAAATGGCCACGACGGTGCATTCTTAGAATAAATTGCAGCCTCAGAACAGAACACGTTCACTCTTAAAAACATGATGCGGTGTACTGGATTAACATTGAAATGTACTTGCATCAAGAAATCACGTTTGGAGTGGTATTATACATTCTGTGGGTAGATATCATTTACAATAAGAGTCTCAATCTGAGGGACACATATACGACCATGTCGCTGTGGACTGTGAATGGTATCTATATCTATTAAGAGTAGTGTATTATAGATAACCTTACTTGCTACCACATATCTATATATCTCAGTCAGAATTATTCTGGAATAGTGTGATGCTACGTTATGTTGTCTAGGGTATGAGTATGGTGAAGTGTAAGTCACAACAACAGACAGATAAACAATTTAATTTAATCCACTACTCTTGACAACACTGTGACACTCACATACATATAACACTCTACAAAGATATCTTAAAAGAGTCACTGATAAACTTTCAAATAACAATATGTATTCATTACTGGCATGAATGAATATGTGTCCTGATTCAACTACAAGGGAACCAGGAATCACAATCAATTTAAATTACAAGTTATGTACAGAATGTATTTAATATGAATATTGTAGTGACATATATTATTACAAATGTTCTATGTGTGTCAGTTGTGTAGTAGTAAAATGAGGTAATGCTGGTTTTGTTTTGTTCAAGCTCTGTTGGTATTTGTCATCATGACTTCAATAGTTTGTCTTTAGGGACCAGTATTGGAGATGTTCACAGTTCCTGATTTTAAGACAAGTAAATTCCCCTCTTAATGTTAATTTTAAAAAGTCAGTTCAAGATGAGGGGACATAATGTTGAGCTCAGCTGGCCAAGTTAGCTTATCTGGCGTGATGGCGGCAGGAAAGGACTCCTCTGCTCGAATTCTCCTCTGGGCTCTGGAGACACCTCACTGATAGCTAAAAGGACCAAGGAGTATGCTGTCCGACACTGGATTCAGCAAAGCTCTGACTAGGTGCTGCTCAGTACCATCAAGACCACTGTCCCTGAAATCAAGAAGGATGTACCTTCTACTTCATAACTAATTTATATTTTCTTTTTACACTGATCACAATACATCACAAACATTGCGTTCAGAGCGTTAGGCCAACAGTCAGCTTCATCTGAAATACTTTATACCAGCATTACCATCCTTAATGGTCACTACGCCTCTGCACTTCCAGCATTATTTCTGTCTAATCAATCATCCAGGTGTCAGTGTACTATTTGGCCATTCCATGCCGTTTTACTACCCTCCGACACCCTCTGTTCAGGCTGGAGCATTACAGGCTTTACCTCACATTTGCCACTGAACTACACATATATATACAGGCATAAATCAACAATTCACATTCAATTTTCATTAAAAGATATTGAATGGTTCAAGCTTACCACAATTCATACGAATAAACACAGATACGTTGATTAGCAATGAATTCTGGCACAAACTGGCACAAATTTCCATCTGCCTATGTTCCAGGCTTTTATTTAACACAATTATGAGCTGGCTTCAACGCACTGATGCTTTATCAAGATATTTTAAACAAATGGTTTCGAACTAACGCTCCCAAGTGTGTATATCAGCGAGTCTGACCAATGAGCCCCGTTTCGACAAGTGTTTGAAAAAATGTTACCTTTCCCCGTTTCCCCTAACAACCAAGATAGTATTTATAGCCCGACCAATCGTGGTTAGGCTTTCATTTGTTGCGCTCCAATCAATTTGGAGTTTACATGGTAGGCTATTTCTGTAACGTAAATTTTTTTCAAACACGTTAAAAAAAAATCTTATGAGCAGAAATGATTTTATGCTGTCAGGCACCCCCAATATTTTATTTTGGGTATAATTTATTAATTCCTGGACTATTTGCGTAACGTTTTACATATTATTTGTCAGCAAGCCCTAAGGAACCCAAATATCCAAATTTAAAAGAGCTACGTGGCTGCGTTCAAAATATGTATTTTCTACCTCCTGTTTCGAAGATATGCTGTCTGGGTACTGTTATGTTTTCAACCGTAAACCCATCTATTGTTATCTTTCCTAATAAGCGTTTTTTATGATTTTAAAACCTAACTCTGGGGAAGGGTAGTGTATTTTATCACTGTCCGTCTGAAAAAAAAAAGTTAGTGCTTGTAGCCTAACACGCGTGATAGTAGTAATTGTGTATCGCGCGACGCGTGTTTAATGTTCGGCTTTCTGCCTCTCCCTTCTCGCTATCCTTTTGTCCATCTGTTCGTTCGTTTTGGTAACGTAATATAATTAATGTTAGGATTAATTTAGGTCATTACGCAGTACGTCTTAATGTTTTTCTTAGAAATGCAGCACACGTTTCATTGAAGAAGGCGGGTAATAATACAGTAAGCTTTTATATCAACGTGAAAGCGTTACAATTTGCAGACGAAGCAGAAAACAAGGGGGATTTCGAGTACATTCTTTGTGACAGCACTGTTATTTTTACCATTGCTCTTCTCTTTATTAATTTTATTTGTTAGGCTTCATATTTACCTAATAATTTATATATGTGGATTAGAATATTTCATGACACCTCCCCTCTTAAAACAGACATTATATGTCAGTCCTTTATTCTATATACACATAGAGAAATTTATTATTATTTCTGGGGTTTACGGTGATTCTCATCACACGGATGGCGGCTTAAAAAATCCGCTCCCAATTGGTTTTTCCAGATATATACTCAATGCTAAAATTATATGGAGCCAGAAGCAAAGACCATCGGAGTAACCTAGAGTTCTCATGCTTAGCCTGTGCTAAAAACGATAAAGGTTTGTGATCTGTTTGCAACTTAAATGCCTTCCCATATAGATAAATATTGAATTTCTTTATTGCCCATATTACTGCAAGACATTCTTTTTCGCTAGTTGAGTAGTTGATTTCAGCTTTATTCAACTTTCTGCTAGCATATGCCACTGGGCTTAATTCCCCATCCAATGCATCTGATTTCTGTAGTAAAGTTGCACCTAGCCCAATATTACTTGCATCCGTCCTTACTATGAATTCTTGACTTAAGTCAGGTAATTTCAAAATGGGTTTACTTGTGAGCTTTTCCTTCAATTCTTGGTAAGTCATTTCACATTGTGGTGTCCATGTAATGCGATCTGGATGTCCTTTACGTGTCAATTCAGTTAACGGTGCACATATGGAATTAAAGTTTTTGATATACTTCTGGTAGAAACCACATAATGAGACAAAGGATCTCACGTCCTTCTTGGTTTGTGGTCTCGGGGCTTTCTGTAGTTTTTCTAAATTCTTTGGGTCAGGGGTCATGTTTCCCTGATAAACTGTGTGTCCCAAAAATTCCAATTCTTTACATCCAACGCAACATTTGGTTGGTCGGGCTGTTAAATTTGCCTCCCTAAGTCGATCAAACAGCATGTTCAGAGAGTCAATGTGTTCCTCAAATGTTTCTGTTGCTATAAGGATATCATCCATAAAATTTGTTATACAGGGATTATTCAGAGGATCCAATAATTTTCTCATCATTCTAGAGAAGACACTAGGCGCATTCTTCAATCCAAATGGCAATCTATTAAACTCATAGTGTCCTTCTGAGGTACTAAAAGGTAGGTATGGTCTAACCTCAGGCTTTACTGGAATCTGATAGTATCCTTTACTCAGATCCACTTTTGAGAAATATTTAGCTTTATTTAGTCTGGCAAACAGCTGATTTGTATCCGGCAATGGATCCACCTGTCCTTCTGTAATAGCATTCAGTCTCCTGTAATCTATACAGAGTCTATGTTCTCCAGAGGGCTTCCTTAAGAGTACCACACCGGAACTATACGAAGACTCACTGTGCGAAATAATTCCTTCCTTCAACAGATAGTCTATCTCTTCCTTCAAAGCTTTTTCCTTAGCAAACGGAATCGAATATGGTTTCATACAGACAGGTGTGGAGTCTATGAGTTTCATATCATATTCCAATAGGTTTGTATGCCCTGGTCGGTCTGTTAACACCTCTGCATGATTATTTAGAACCTGTTGCACTCTCTCTTTCTGAGTTTTCGTTAAATGTGTACTGATTTTCACCTGTGCTGCTGTCTCACAGGGGTGTAATGGATATTCAAATGATGAAAGTGGTTCCTTTTTCATCTCCATGGCGATGGACAAGGTCAACAAGTGTGTCTTTCCCTGATGTTCTCTTTCCAAATATTTCTTCAGGAGATTCACATGATAGATTTTTTTCTTTCCCCTTCTTATCTATCTTATAATTTGTTCTAGACACCTTCTCTAAAACTGTATATGGACCCTGCCATCCAATTTGTAACTTATTCTGACTCCCGGCAAAAGAAGCAGTACTTTCTCTCCCACAGCCAAATTTCTGTCTTTCGCCTTCCTGTTATAATAGGCAGCATGTTTCTTCCTGGCTTGTTTCAAATTTTTCATTGGCAAGTTTCCAGCCAGTTTTCAACCGAGTGGTCAGCTCATTCACATATTGGTATGAAGATGTAATGTTTTCCTCTGCCTTTTCATCAGTCCACGTTCTTAACAAAGCTACATATGGACCTTTAATTGTGTGGACCTATTTGTCCATGCACCGGTATGGTCTCTTCCACTCGAAGCTTTATAGTGATGATTTTTCCTCCCAGAATTATCATTCACAAAACGACCGCTACCAATTTTTCTTTTGGGGCTTTCTCCCCACTTAAAATTCTTGATGAGAGATTTCCTCTCTACATCTTCTTCCTCCAGTTTGTTTAAGTCCGATGAGGGATTGTCGGCTTATCCTGGGGTAAGACATCTTTTTGCACTCTCCGCATAGTGGCCATTGTAAAACAGTTAAGTGAAGCTTGTCCGTGAAAAGGGGCTTCCCATTCCATTTGGTCCACTTTATCAAATCTATATTTCTTTCTATTATCAGTCCTAATTTTGCCCCGTGGCGTGTCCAGGTCCTGATCCATGTTCCCACTTGTGGGTGTTCCCTCATGTGCTATGCTACACCTTTCTACAAAATTTTCAATGTCCCATCTTGCTTTGGGCCAATAATAATTGTGAGCCACCTTTTGAATGATGGTACCTATTTTCTCATGGTCCCCATCTGGTTTCACATGTAGGCTCCTTATTAATTCTGTCCTGTATCTTTTTGGAAGAACCAGCTGTCCGTGACCATGGGATCTAGTTCCGGCCTTCCTATACATCAACTTGTTTTTCATGTAAAAAATCTCCCTTGCCTGGAGTTGTATGACAAGTTGACAATTTTCTGAAACAAGGCTTGAGTGTTTTATCCCCAGCCTGTGCCTTCCTCATCTCTTCTGGAGTGGTATCTAACATAATATCCTCCTCCTGTCTTGAGGTCGACCTGACCTGAAGGGTTGCCATATACACAGGTTTCCTTCTGCAACGGTTCAGTGTCATGATTGTCCATCTGACAATTCTTACACCACCTTTTTCCTTGGTTGAAAGATTTTCTTTCATCATATTTCCTTTCATCGAATTGTGGGAATTTATTTTTATTGTCATACCGTGGCCTATCAAATTGGTGCTTACCTTTATTTTGATCCCTAGGATCAAATTTATTAAAGTTCTGTGGTGCCCTAAAGTTATCCACCTGTTTCTTTTTATTACCTGTTACCTCTGCTTGAGCTGCTTGATACCTTTCAGCAACATTTAGCAACTCACCCAGCCTCTCTGCACCTTGTTCCATGAGAAACTTTCTCAGGTCTGGAGCCATGGACTCTCTTAATTGCTCTATAAGGACCATTTCCTTAAGATCTTGGGTTTTCCCCAGAGAAGTCCATTTCTCCAAGTATGTCTCGATTCGTGCAGAGAACTGGTGATAGGTTTCACCTGACAGTAGTTTAGCATTCCTAAATTTTTTCCTGTAAAATTCTGCATTCTTTTCATACCTTAACAAAAGAGCCTGCTTTAGCATGTCATAATTTTCCTGATCACCTCTGCTCATTTTTGCAAAAACTTCATAAGCTGCCCCACGAAGTCCCTGAGATAACTTTAAGCTCCACCTTTCTCTCTCTAACCCATACGTGTAGCTAATAGTTCGTACCTATTTATATAGCTCTCAATATCATCGTCTTTCTCAACAAAATGATCTAAATGAAAGTTCATAGCTGAGGTTGAGGCTCCTTGAGTAACCGTAGCATCAGAGGCAAAGGGACTGGCACCATTTTCAGGAGCATGGCCTTGAAACTCAAACTCCCTTAGTCGTAACTCATGTTCCCTTTGTAATCTCTTCTCCTCCTTTTCTGCTTCCCTCTCTGCAGCTAATCTATTCTCTTCTCTTTCTGCAGCTAATTTCTTCTCTTCCCTTTCTGCAGCCTGTCTTCTTTCGTCGGCTTCCAATGCTTTAGCCTCTTTGTCAGCCTCAATCTGCAACCTCTTAGTCGCAGCCTCAGCTTGCAACCTCTTAGTCTCAGCCTCAGCTTCAAATTGTAACTTCTTAATTTCCCTTTCAGCCTCTAACCTTCTTTCGGCTTCTTTTTCTAATCTTCTTTCTTCGCGTTCAATAAATTTGTCACATTCCGTTGTGACATAGGCAACCATAACTTGCCCATCTAATCCTAACTCTTTTGCAGTCTGAACCGCAGCAGATCGAAATTTGGCCAGGTCCGCCATTGTCTATCAGGTAAATTTTTATAATGTCTACCCAACAATTCAATTTCTAACTATATATCTAATGGACAACACAGGCACCGTGAGCTCAACCTTATTTAATTCCACCCAAGGATACCTTTTAATTCTTATATTCCCTGAAGTGAATTACCCCCAATATTTTTAATAGTTAAAGATTCAAAATCCCGGACGAGCCCCCAATATATGTGGTGAAGTGGGATGTTATAAATACTTATAGGGAACTTAGTGTACTGACTGAGATCAGCTGTGAAGGTATCTATATCTATTAAGAGTAGTGTATTATAGATAACCTTACTTGCTACCACATATCTAGATATCTCAGTCAGAATTATTCTGGAATAGTGTGATGCTACGTTATGTGTCTAGGGTATGTGTATGATGAAGTGTAAGTCACAACAACAGACAGATAAACAATTTAATTTAATCCACTACTCTTGACAACACTGTGACACTCACATACATATAACACTCTACAAAGATATCTTAAAAGAGTCACTGATAAACTTTCAAATAACAATATGTATTCATTACTGGCATGAATGAATATGTGTCCTGATTCAACTACAAGGGACCCAGGAATCACAATCAATTTAAATTACAAGTTATGTACAGAATGTATTTAATATGAATATTGTAGTGACATATATTATTACAAATGTTCTATGTGTGTCAGTTGTGTAGTAGTAAAATGAGGTAATACTGGTTTTGTTTTGTTCAAGCTCTGTTGGTATTTGTCATCATGACTTCAATAGTTTGTCTTTAGGGACTGGTATTTGGAGATGTTCACAGTTCCTGATTTTAAGACAAGTAAATTCCCCTCTGAATGGTATTTTTATAAAGTCAGTTCAAGATGAGGGGACATAATGTTGAGCTCAGCTGGCCAAGTTAGCTTATCTGGCGTGATGGCGGCAGGAAAGGACTCCTCTGCTCGAATTCTCCTCTGGGCTCAGGAGACACCTCACTGATAGCTAAAAGGACCAAGGAGTATGCTGTCCGACACTGGATTCAGCAAAGCTCTGACCAGGTGCTGCTCAGTACCATCAAGACCACTGTCCCTGAAATCAAGAAGGATGTACCTTCTACTTCATAACTAATTTATATTTTCTTTTTACACTGATCACAATACATCACAAACATTGCGTTCAGAGCGTTAGGCCAACAGTCAGCTTCATCTGAAATACTTTATACCAGCATTACCATCCTTAATGGTCACTACGCCTCTGCACTTCCAGCATTATTTCTGTCTAATCAATCATCCAGGTGTCAGTGTACTATTTGGCCATTCCATGCCGTTTTACTACCCTCCGACACCCTCTGTTCAGGCTGGAGCATTACAGGCTTTACCTCACATTTGCCACTGAACTACACATATATATACAGGCATAAATCAACAATTCACATTCAATTTTCATTAAAAGATATTGAATGGTTCAAGCTTACCACAATTCATACGAATAAACACAGATACGTTGATTAGCAATGAATTCTGGCACAAACTGGCACAAATTTCCATCTGCCTATGTTCCAGGCTTTTATTTAACACAATTATGAGCTGGCTTCAACGCACTGTTGCTTTATCAAGATCATTTAAACAAGTGGTCTCGAACTAACGCTCCCAAGTGTGTATATCAGCGAGACTGGCCAATGAGCCACGTTTCGACAAGTGTTTGAAAAAATGTTACCTTTTCCCGTTTCCCCTAACAACGAAAGATAGTATTTATAGTTCGACCAATCGTGGTTAGGCTTTCATTTGTTGCGCTCCAATCAATTTGGAGTTTACATGGTAGGCTATTTATGTAACGTAAATTTTTTTCAAACACGTTAAAAAAAAATCTTATGAGCAGAAATGATTTCATGCTGTCAGGCAGCCTCACTATTTTATTTTGGGTATAATTTATTAATTCCTGGACTATTGGCGTAACGTTTTACATATTATTTGTCAGCAAGCCCTAAGGAACCCAATTTTTCCAATTTAAGAGCTACGTGGCTGCGTTCAAAATATGTATTTTCTACCTCCTGTTTCGAAGATATGCTGTCTGGGTACTGTTATGTTTTCAACCGTAAACCCATCTATTGTTATCTTTCCTAATAAGCGTTTTTTATGATTTTAAAACCTAACTCTGGGAAAGGGTAGTGTATTTTATCACTGTCCGTCTGAAAAAAAAAGTTAGTGCTTGTAGCCTAACACGCGTGATAGTAGTAATTGTGTATCGCGCGACGCGTGTTTAATGTTCGGCTTTCTGCCTCTCCCTTCTCGCTATCCTTTTGTCCATCTGTTCGTTCGTTTTGGTAACGCAGTATAATTAATGTTAGGATTAATTTAGGTCATTACGCAGTACGTCTCAATGTTTTTCTTAGAAATGCAGCACACGTTTCATTGAAGAAGGCGGGTAATAATACAGTAAGCTTTTATATCAACGTGAAAGCGTTACAATTTGCAGACGAAGCAGAAACAAGGGGGATTTCGAGTACATTCTTTGTGACAGCACTGTTATTTTCCCATTGCTCTTCTCTTTATTAATTTTATTTGTTAGGCTTCATATTTACCTAATAATTTATATATGTGGATTAGAATATTTCATTGACACCTCCCCTCTTAAAACAGACATTATATGTCAGTCCTTTATTCTATATACACATAGAGAAATTTATTATTATTTCTGGGGTTTACGGTGATTCTCATCACACGGATGGCGGCTTAAAAAAAATCCGCTCCCAGATTTGTTTTTCCAGATATATACTCAATGCTAAAATTATATGGAGCCAGAAGCAAAGACCATCGGAGTAACCTAGAGTTCTCATGCTTAGCCTGTGCTAAAAACGATAAAGGTTTGTGATCTGTTTGCAACATAAATGCCTTCCCATATAGATAAATATTGAATTTCTTTATCGCCCATATTACTGCAAGACATTCTTTTTCGCTAGTTGAGTAGTTGATTTCAGCTTTATTCAACTTTCTGCTAGCATATGCCACTGGGCTTAATTCCCCATCCAATGCATCTGATTTCTGTAGAAGAGTTGCACCCAGCCCAATATTACTTGCATCCGTCCTTACTATGAATTCTTGACTTAAGTCAGGTAATTTCAAAATGGGTTTACTTGTGAGCTTTTCCTTCAATTCTTGGTAAGTCATTTCACATTGTGGAGTCCATGTAATGCGATCTGGATGTCCTTTACGTGTCAATTCAGTTAACGGTGCACATATGGAATTAAAGTTTTTGATATACTTCTGGTAGAAACCACATAATGAGACAAAGGATCTCACGTCCTTCTTGGTTTGTGGTCTCGGGGCTTTCTGTAGTTTCTCTAAATTCTTTGGGTCAGGGGTCATGTTTCCCTGATAAACTGTGTGTCCCAAAAATTCCAATTCTTTACATCCTACGCAACATTTGGTTGGTCGGGCTGTTAAATTTGCCTCCCTAAGTCGATCAAACAGCATGTTCAGAGAGTCAATGTGTTCCTCAAATGTTTCTGTTGCTATAAGGATATCATCCTTAAAATTTGTTATACAGGGATTATTCAGAGGATCCAATAATTTTCTCATCATTCTAGAGAAGACACTAGGCGCATTCTTCAATCCAAATGGCAATCTATTAAACTCATAGTGTCCTTCTGAGGTACTAAAAGCTAGGTATGGTCTAACCTCAGGCTTTACTGGAATCTGATAGTATCCTTTACTCAGATCCACTTTTGAGAAATATTTAGCTTTATTTAGTCTGGCAAACAGCTGATTTGTATCCGGCAATGGATCCACCTGTCCTTCTGTAATAGCGTTCAGTCTCCTGTAATCTATACAGAGTCTATGTTCTCCAGAGGGCTTCCTTAAGAGTACAACACCGGAACTATACGAAGACTCACTGTGCGAAATAATTCCTTCCTTCAATAGATAGTCTATCTCTTCCTTCAAAGCTTTTTCCTTAGCAAACGGAATCGAATATGGTTTCATACAGACAGGTGTGGAGTCTATGAGTTTCATATCATATTCCAATAGGTTTGTATGCCCTGGTCGGTCTGTTAACACCTCTGCATGATTATTTAGAACCTGTTGCACTCTCTTTTTCTGAGTTTTCGTTAAATGTGTACTGATTTTCACCTGTGCTGCTGTCTCACAGGGGTGTAATGGATATTCAAATGATGAAAGTGGTTCCTTTTACATCTCCATGGCGATGGACAAGGTCAACAAGTGTGTCTCTTCCTGATGTTCTCTTTCCAAATATTTCTTCAGGAGATTCACATGATAGATTTTTTCTTTCCCCTTCTTATCTATCTTATAATTTGTTCTAGACACCTTCTCTAAAACTGTATATGGACCCTGCCAACCAATTTGTAACTTATTCTGACTCCCGGGCAAAAGAAGCAGTACTTTCTCTCCCACAGCCAAATTTCTGTCTTTCGCCTTCCTGTTATAATAGGCAGCATGTTTCTTCCTGGCTTGTTTCAAATTTTCATTGGCAAGTTTCCAGCCAGTTTTCAACCGAGTGGTCAGCTCATTCACATATTGGTATGAAGATGTAATGTTTTCCTCTGCCTTTTCATCAGTCCACGTTCTTAACAAAGCTTCAAGTGGACCTTTTATTGTGTGGACCTATTTGTCCATGCACCGGTATGGTCTCTTCCACTCGAAGCTTTATAGTGATGATTTTTCCTCCCAGAATTATCATTCACAAAACGACCGCTACCAATTCTTTTGGGGCTTTCTCCCCACTTAAAATTCTTGATGAGAGATTTCCTCTCTACATCCTCTTCCTCCAGTTTGTTTAAGTCCGAATGAGGGATTGTCGGCTTATCCTGGGGTAAGACATCTTTTTGCACTCTCCGCATAGTGGCCATTGTAAAACAGTTAAGTGAAGCTTGTCCGTGAAAAGGGGCTTCCCATTCCATTTGGTCCACTTTATCAAATCTATTTCTCTTTTTATTATCAGGCCTCATTTTGCTCCGGGGCGTGTCCAGGTCCTGATCCATGTTCCCACTTGTGGGTGTTCCCTCATGTGCTATGCTACACCTTTCTACAAAATTTTCAATGTCCCATCTTGCTTTGGGCCAATAATAATTGTGAGCCACCTTTTGAATGATGGTACCTATCTTCTCATGGTCCCCATCTGGTTTCACATGTAAGCTCCTTATTAATTCTGTCCTGTATCTTTTTGGAAGAACCAGCTGTCCGTGACCATGGGATCTAGTTCCGGCCTTCCTATACATCAACTTGTTTTTCATGTAAAAATCTCCCTTGCCTGGAGTTGTATGACAAGTTGACAATTTCTGAAACAAGGCTTGAGTGTTTTATCCCCAGCCTGTGCCTTCCTCATCTCTTCTGGAGTGGTATCTAACATAATATCCTCCTCCTGTCTTGAGGTCGACCTGACCTGAAGGGTTGCCATATACACAGGTTTCCTTCTGCAACGGTCAGTGTCATGATTGTCCATCTGACAATTTTTTACACCACCTTTTTCCTTGGTTGAAAGATTTTCTTTCATCATATTTCCTTTCATCGAATTGTGGGAATTTATTTTTATTGTCATACCGTGGCCTATCAAATTGGTGCTTACCTTTATTTTGATCCCTAGGATCAAATTTATTAAAGTTCTGTGGTGCCCTAAAGTTATCCACCTGTTTCTTTTTATTACCTGTTACCTCTGCTTGAGCTGCTTGATACCTTTCAGCAACATTTAGCAACTCACCCAGCCTCTCTGCACCTTGTTCCATGAGAAACTTTCTCAGGTCTGGAGCCATGGACTCTCTTAGTTGCTCTATAAGGACCATTTCCTTAAGATCTTGGGTTTTCCCCAGAGAAGTCCATTTCTCCAAGTATGTCTCGATTCGTGCAGAGAACTGGTGATAGGTTTCACCTGACAGTAGTTTAGCATTCCTAAATTTTTTCCTGTAAAACTCTGCATTCTTTTCATACCTTAACAAAAGAGCCTGCTTTAGCATGTCATAATTTTTCCTGATCACCTCTGCTCATTTTTGCAAAAACTTCATAAGCTGCCCCACGAAGTCCCTGAGATAACTTTAAGCTCCACCTTTCTCTCTCTAACCCATACGTGGTAGCTAATAGCTCATACCTATTTATATAGCTCTCAATATCATCGTCTTTCTCAACAAAATGATCTAAATGAAAATTCATAGCTGAGGTTGAGGCTCCCTGAGTAACCGTAGCATCAGGGGCAAAGGGACTGGCACCATTTTCAGGAGCATGGCCTTGAAACTCAAACTCCCTTAGTCGTAACTCATGTTCCCTTTGTAATCTCTTCTCCTCCTTTTCTGCTTCCCTCTCTGCAGCTAATCTCTTCTCTTCTCTTTCTGCAGCTAATTTCTTCTCTTCTCTTTCTGCAGCTTGTCTTCTTTCCTCGGCTTCCAATGCTTTAGCCTCTTTGTCAGCCTCAATCTGCAACCTCTTAGTCTCAGCCTCAGCTTGCAACCTCTTAGTCTCAGCCTCAGCTTCAAATTGTAACTTCTTAATTTCCCTTTCAGCCTCTAACCTTCTTTCGGCTTCTTTTTCTAATCTTCTTTCTTCACGTTCAATAAATTTGTCACATTCCGTTGTGACATAGGCAACCATAACTTGCCCATCTAATCCTAACTCTTTTGCAGTCTGAACCGCAGCAGATCGAAATTTGGCCAGGTCCGCCATTGTCTATCAGGTAAATTTTTATAATGTCTACCTAACAATTCAATTTCTAACTATATATCTAATGGACAACACAGGCACCGTGAGCTCAACCTTATTTAATTCCACCCAAGGATACCTTTTAATTCTTATATTCCCTGAAGTGAATTACCCCCAATATTTTTAATAGGGAAAGATTCAAAATCCCGGGAGCGAGACCCCAATATATGTGGTGAAGTGGGATGTTATAAATACTTATAGGGAACTTAGTGTACTGACTGAGATCAGCTGTGAAGGTATCTATATCTATTAAGAGTAGTGTATTATAGATAACCTTACTTGCTACCACATATCTATATATCTCAGTCAGAATTATTCTGGAATAGTGTGATGCTACGTTATGTGTCTAGGGTATGTGTATGATGAAGTGTAAGTCACAACAACAGACAGATAAACAATTTAATTTAACCCACTACTCTTGACAACACTGTGACACTCACATACATATAACACTCTACAAAGATATCTTAAAAGAGTCACTGATAAACTTTCAAATAACAATATGTATTCATTACTGGCATGAATGAATATGTGTCCTGATTCAACTACAAGGGAACCAGGAATCACAATCAATTTAAATTACAAGTTATGTACAGAATGTATTTAATATGAATATTGTAGTGACATATATTATTACAAATGTTCTATGTGTGTCAGTTGTGTAGTAGTAAAATGAGGTAATACTGGTTTTGTTTTGTTCATGCTCTGTTGGTATTTGTCATCATGACTTCAATAGTTTGTCTTTAGGGACCAGTATTGGAGATGTTCACAGTTCCTGATTTTAAGACAAGTAAATTCCCCTCTTAATGTTAATTTTAAAAAAGTCAGTTCAAGATGAGGGGACATAATGTTGAGCTCAGCTGGCCAAGTTAGCTTATCTGGCGTGATGGCGGCAGAAAGGACTCCTCTGCTCGAATTCTCCTCTGGGCTCTGGAGACACCTCACTGATAGCTAAAAGGACCAAGGAGTATGCTGTCCGACACTGGATTCAGCAAAGCTCTGACTAGGTGCTGCTCAGTACCATCAAGACCACTGTCCCTGAAATCAAGAAGGATGTACCTTCTACTTCATAACTAATTTATATTTTCTTTTTACACTGATCACAATACATCACAAACATTGCGTTCAGAGCGTTAGGCCAACAGTCAGCTTCATCTGAAATACTTTATACCAGCATTACCATCCTTAATGGTCACTACGCCTCTGCACTTCCAGCATTATTTCTGTCTAATCAATCATCCAGGTGTCAGTGTACTATTTGGCCATTCCATGCCGTTTTACTACCCTCCGACACCCTCTGTTCAGGCTGGAGCATTACAGGCTTTACCTCACATTTGCCACTGAACTACACATATATATACAGGCATAAATCAACAATTCACATTCAATTTTCATTAAAAGATATTGAATGGTTCAAGCTTACCACAATTCATACGAATAAACACAGATACGTTGATTAGCAATGAATTCTGGCACAAACTGGCACAAATTTCCATCTGCCTATGTTCCAGGCTTTTATTTAACACAATTATGAGCTGGCTTCAACGCACTGTTGCTTTATCAAGATCATTTAAACAAGTGGTCTCGAACTAACGCTCCCAAGTGTGTATATCAGCGAGACTGGCCAATGAGCCACGTTTCGACAAGTGTTTGAAAAAATGTTACCTTTTCCCGTTTCCCCTAACAACGAAGATAGTATTTATAGTTCGACCAATCGTGGTTAGGCTTTCATTTGTTGCGCTCCAATCAATTTGGAGTTTACATGGTAGGCTATTTATGTAACGTAAGGTTTTTTTCAAACACGTTATAAAAAATTTTATGAGCAGAAATGATTTCATGCTGTCAGGCAGCCTCACTATTTTATTTTGGGTATAATTTATTAATTCCTGGACTATTGGCGTAACGTTTTACATATTATTTGTCAGCAAGCCCTAAGGAACCCAATTTTCCCACTTTAAAAGAGCTACGTGGCTGCGTTCAAAATATGTATTTTCTACCTCCTGTTTCGAAGATATGCTGTCTGGGTACTGTTATGTTTTCAACCGTAAACCCATCTATTGTTATCTTTCCTAATAAGCGTTTTTTTTTATTTTAAAACCTAACTCTGGGATGGTTAATGTATTTTATCACTGTCCGTCTGAAAAAAAGTTAGTGCTTGTAGTCTTACACGCGTGATGGCAGCATTTATGTATCGCGCGAAGCGTGTTTAGTGTTCGGCTTTCTGCCTCTCCCTTCTCTTTTTATCCTTTAGTCCAACTGTTCGTTCGTTTTGGTAACGCAGTATAATTAATGTTAGGATTAATTTAGGTCATTACGCAGTACGTCTCAATGTTTTTCTTAGAAATGCAGCACACGTTTCATTGAAGAAGGCGGGTAATAATACAGTAAGCTTTTATATCAACGTGAAAGCGTTACAATTTGCAGACGAAGCAGAAAACAAGGGGGATTTCGAGTACATTCTTTGTGACAGCACTGTTATTTTCCCATTGCTCTTCTCTTTATTAATTTTATTTGTTAGGCTTCATATTTACCTAATAATTTATATATGTGGATTAGAATATTTCATGACAAATTTTATCGTAAGAAATTTAGAAATGCCAAACTGTTGTCTGGGGAGACATACCACCAATTCTCGGCCAGACTAGAAACCTATTTGGAGAAATGGACGGCTCTGGGGAAGACCCAAGATCTTAAAGAAATGATCATGATTGAGCAATTGAGAGAGTCCATGGCTCCAGACATGAGAAAATTTCTCATGGAACAAGGTGCAGAGAAGTTGGGGGAAATTTTAAATGTTGCTGAGAGGTATCAGGCAGCCCAGGCAGAGGTAAGTGGTGCTAAAAAGAAGCACATAGACAATTTTAAAGCTCCACAGCAATTTAATAAATTTGATAATAGAGAGCAGGGAAATAAAGGTAGGACAAATTTTGAGCGGCCAAGAAATGACTATCGCGACAGAAACTCACAGTTCAATGACCAAAAGTTCAATGAAAGAAAACCGTTGAACCAAGGAAAAAGATGGTGTAAATGGTGCAAGAAGGATAACCATAACACCGAATTTTGTAGAAGGAAACCTTCAAACATTGCTGCAATGAAGTCGGGGACGCAAAGATTAGTGATAGATGAACCAATCTACCCTCTGATATTGGGGTGTAGATACGTCTTCTTGGGGAATCCCGAGAAACCTGTGATCATGGCGACAGTGCAGACCAGGTCACAGAAGAAGGAGGAAGAAGGTGAACCTATAAACGCTCATCCAGAGGAGATGAGGAAGGCGCAGGCTGAGGATAGGACACTCCAGCCATGTTTTAAAAAATTACCCAAATGCCACACACCTCCGAGCAAGGGGGAATATTTCATGAAGAACAAACTCTTATACAGGAAGGCCGGAACTGGAACAAATGGTCACAACCAGCTGGTTCTTCCCATTGCATATAGAGAGAAAGTGATGGAACTCGGACATGCAATCCCCTTCAGTGGTCACATGGGGATCAGCGCCACAGGACAGCGTATAGCTTGTCATTACTTCTGGCCAGGGATAACGGAGGATATAAAAAGATATGTCAAATCCTGCCCAGAATGTCAAAGGGTAGCTCCAAAGCACTGGACTGCCCCTGCAACTCTAGGGGAAATGCCCATAGTGGGAACACCTTTTGAGAGGGTTGCAGTGGATATTGTAGGACCTCTCACTCGGACCAAGAGGAGGAACAGTTACATCCTTACTCTGGTGGACACTTGTTCTATGTGGGGAGAGGCGGTAGCCCTGCCATCAATTGATTCAAAACATGTAGCAGAGGCACTACTTACAATATTTACCCGATTAGGATTCCCGCATCAAATCTTGACGGATAATGGTTCTCAGTTCAAGGGGAAACTAACGGAAGAAGTTTTTAAGCTATTTCAAGCCAGGCACTTTCATTGTAGTCCGTACCATCCACAAGGGAACGGCCAGGTAGAGAGGTTCAATGGGACTCTCATTTCTATCCTGAGAAAGCTGGCACACGAAAAACCGGATCTGTGGGATCAATTCCTGCCCGCCGCATTGTTTGCGTACCGGGAGGTACCACATAGTTCAACCGGGATGGCTCCCGCAACTCTGCTATTTGGGAGGCCAATAAAAGGTCCTTTAGAAGCTTTATTAAGGACCTGGACAGATGAGAAGGCAGAAGAGACTGTTACCTCATCGTATCAATATGTGAACGAACTGACCACTCGTTTGAAAGCTGGATGGAAACTGGCAAATGATAATTTGAAACAAGCCAGGAAGAAACATGCAGCATATTTTAATAGGAAGGCAAAGGACAGGGAACTGGCAGTCGGAGAGAAGGTGCTGCTTCTACTACCGGGAAGCCAGAATAAATTACAAATTGGTTGGCAAGGTCCATATACGGTTCTAGAGAAGGTGTCTAGAACAAACTATAAAATTGACAAAAAGGGGAAGGAAAAAGTTTATCATGTAAACCTGTTAAAGAAGTATCTGGACAGACCACTCCAGGAAAGCACCCCCTTATTGACCTTGGCTATTGCAACCCAGATGCAAAAAGAACCACTCACCTCACATGAATACCCATTACATCCTTGTGAAACAGCAGCACAGGTAAAAGTCAGTAAGCACCTGACTAAAAACCAGAGGGAGAGAGTTCAACAAGTTCTGGAGGAACATACAGATGTATTAACAGATAAACCAGGCCATACAAATTTGCTACAGTATGACATGAAACTGGTAGACTCAAACCCAATCTGTATGAGAGCCTATTCTATTCCGTTCGCGAAGGAGAAGGCATTAAAGGAAGAAATAGATTATTTATTGAAGGAGGGGATTATTTCGCACAGTGAATCATCTTTTAGTTCTAGTGTCGTTTTGTTGAGGAAACCGTCTGGGGAACACAGACTGTGCATAGATTACAGGAAACTGAATGCTGTCACAGAAGGACAAGTGGATCCATTACCAGACACAAAACAGCTATTTGCCAGACTGAACAAGGCAAAATACTTTTCAAAAGTGGATCTTAGTAAAGGCTATTACCAGATCCCAGTGAAGCCTGAAGTGAGACCTTATTTGGCTTTTAGCACTTCGGATGGACATTATGAATTCAATATGCTACCATTCGGACTGAAAAATGCTCCGAGTGTGTTTTCAAGGATGATGCGAAAATTGTTGGACCCCCTGAATAACCCATGTATCACGAATTTCATGGATGATATACTCGTCGCCACAGAGACATTTGAAGAACACATTGAAGCTCTGGAGATGTTGTTTGATAGACTTCGGGAGGCGAACTTAACTGCTAGGCCAACAAAATGTTGTATGGATGCAAAGAGTTGGAATTCTTGGGGCACACTGTATATCAGGGTAATATGACCCCTGATCCTAAGAACTTGGAAAAACTGCAGAGAGCACCTAGGCCGCAAACCAAAAAGGACGTGCGATCATTCGTGTCGTTATGCGGATTTTATCAGAAATACATCAAAAATTTTAACGCCATTTGTGCTCCTCTGACTGATCTGACTCGCAAGGGACTTCCAGATAAAATTATTTGGACTGCACAATGTGAATTAGCGTTCCAAGAGTTAAAGGAAAAACTCACTAGCAAGCCTATTCTCAAACTGCCTGATTTGACACAGGACTTTGTCTTAAGAACCGATGCAAGTAATGTAGGACTTGGAGGGGCTTTGTTGCAAAGATCATCTTCACCTGATGGGGAACTGAAACCAGTCGCTTATGCAAGCCGCAAATTGAATAAGGCGGAACAAGGATACTCCACAAGCGAAAAAGAATGTTTAGCATTAATCTGGGCAATAAAGAAGTTTCAAATCTATCTGTATGGTAGGACTTTTGTGGTGGAGACGGATCATCAGCCTCTCGTGTTCTTGTCTCAGGCTAAGCATGAAAACGCAAGATTGCTGAGGTGGTCTTTATTGCTTCAACCTTATCAGTTTAGTATCCAATATATATCCCAGGCAAATTGAATGTCGGTGCAGATTTCCTCAGTCGGCACCCCTGTGATCAAAATTAGAGTAATGGCAGACGGGAGGAGTAATTTTACCTATGTGTATCGCTGGTTTTGGAACTTGCCATAGGCATGTTTTCAGGTGGGGAGATGTGTAGTGAAATTGACAGAGATACAACGGTAAAATTCCTCCAAGGATAACATTTAAGGATAAAAACATAATGCGTAGGCTGCTGATGTACATGATCGCCTAGACCGCGGGTCATCATCCCCATAAAATTGACTTGCTAGACCGGAGGGGAACGGAGGATCAAAAAGGAAAAAAAAAAAAATATGACTGGAAAGGCTAAAGAGACGCAATGGGGGGGGGGGGGAAATGGATGAAAGTAAAAAAATTCAAGTCCCCCAAATTGACACGAGGTACGGAATTGGACGTTTTGCGATACCAAGCGCTTGATTTGAATTTGAGCGGAAGAACGCAGATGTCTGAAAAAAATTACAAAAAATTAAAAAGTAAATTTTTCTTAATATTAATGTTAGGAATATAAAAATTAGCTGGCCAGATGGCCTATTCTGAGCAGTGAACGAATATGGTCTTAATTTTACAGACGGATAGATAATATTGAAAATAATGACAAAAGACAGTGTAGTTTACATCAGCCACAGACTGCATTGAATCTAACATATCGTTATTTGCACACAAAAACACGACCTTGGACACAGATGTTCAAATTTACTTGGCATAGAAGTGAAGGGACATTGGTGGTAGCTGTGTCTAAATATAACTTTTACAACAAAAATTTGAAGGGGAGAGAACGGTTGGGTCAAAAATCGAGCACAATTTTGTAGAAACACAAGTAGAGACGGACAGACTAACAGATAACCATCCATACGTGACTGAAGCTTGACTGAAATGACTTTAGTGAGGAAATTTGAAATTAAAAATAAACCTCGGCAGTGATTGGCCACAGACAATCATATTATTAGCGCTTAGAGCGCATTTGGGGTCATTCTTCAATAATTGTTCAGTGTTAGACACAGATTTTAAAGTGTGGTGTTTTCCCATATGAAAGACAGTGAGTTAAATTTAGGGACGCCATCCTATAGCCAGCAGCTCAGCTGAGTTTTGCTAGCACTTCTGTGTTAATTATTCATAATCTGGTAAGATTGAAATTATTTCTTTATATATTTTGAATATTGTTTCATGTTCGAGTGATTTGATACTGCCATATCATAATCTAGCCTTACAAACAAGTAGGGATTTTGCTCTAGACCCCCCGCCCAAGTCAGGGTCTAGGGACTAACAATGTACCTAACACCAGCAAGGATTATGCAAGACCGATCAAGAGTTGAGAATAAGGAAACATATTACCTATCCTCTTTTAGGGTAGCAAACTAATAATTATTTTTCAGAATCTATAGTCTGGGAGGATCTATCGGATGTAAACCCACCATGGTAACTGTGCTGTTTGGTCAGAGAGATCTGACCTGTCTGTATAATGTGGTTGTTGTGTCAGTGTGGTGTCCAGACGTGGGTAGAGAATAGATTTTGACACATGGCCCATACTTTGATTGCAGAGCTGCGAGTTTCTGTCGTCTACGAAGCAGTATCTACTCGGGTGGTGATTTACACAAGTGTATCTGTGCAGTCCTTGTGACAGAGACCACCATTATTGCCCGCCAGCACGGAGAGGTGGGACCACCTGATTTCAGCACCAGAGCTACGAATACCAGATGAGTGAGCCTCTGGTCTGCTGGATATTCACCAACCCCATTAAGTTGCAGATACCCCATAAAAATTCCCACCATTTTCTGGACACTGTGTAGTAAATATAGACAGGTGTGATGAGACCACCCCAACAGCACAGACAATAAATATCCTCCCTAGTAGCTGACTACCAGAACATTTTAATAAAACTAACTATTCTAGTACTTAAATATGTTCACTTTTGCATTTATTATGTAACATTCCATGCATAATTTTTATAAATTTTAAATCCTTCTTTTAAAACAAGTTCTGGTCAAAATAAAACTTGAGCCAGAACAAATAAATGTAATATAATTATATCAAAAACTTTACACACGTGAGTTAGTTCAGTGTATTGTAACACTTGTTAATCTTATTAGTCTTGTTAAATATCTATGGGTATATTTATAACTATCACACCACAGTACACATCATAACCCTAGACACTTTACGCAGCTACATTCATAAAAAAAAAAAAATTAAGTGTGAGGTCGTAGTGGTAGCAAGAAAGGCCTTCTGACAATTCTCAATTACATTTTATCTCAGGAGCCTTCACAGCTGGCCTCATACAATTTACATGTAGTACCATCAATACCACTACATAAGGTAAAGGCAGTCCCCATAGCAGAAACTGCCGTAGGGGATTGAAGTGTGAGAGACTTCACCATAGTTGGTCCCGCTTTTCATGAGGCGGGGTGACCACTTACCTTCCTCGCTGCCTTTGCTTTCCCTAACTCGCGGGCACAGTCAGGTACATATTTGCAGCTGGGTAGATGAGTGTGACGCTACCAAGCTCTAGCCTTCCCTACCCAGCTGTAAATGGGTACCTGACTCCGCTCTTGAGTTAGGGAACTACGGCAGCGAAGAAAGTAACCAGTCACTGTACCTCATAAAGACGAGACCTAGTATAGTGAAGTCTTTAACATTTTACTCCCCTTCGGCAGTAACTTCTATGGGACTACCTAACTAATTTGGACACTGTATAATATCAAAATTAATGATAGTCTGCTCAGATCATGTAGGCATGGCTTGCGGTCGTCGTACAGTAAAAGAAACACAAGTTTAACCGACACTTGCAGTTACAAGAACTGTTTATCGCAGGGGTCCCAACATTGTTTCAGTTCCAGCAACCCCTTCGCTTTTAGTAAACCTTCCCGTAACTCTATTCAATATGAGAGGAAATAAATTCCAGTTTACGATGCACATGCAAATACGTTAAAAAAAAAAAAATTGAACAGATTGTCGGTAACTGATTTTTCAAAAATAAAAGTTAATTCCGTACATAGTAATATTTTTAGTCTTATAAAGTTGTTAAACGTTTACCAGAACACAGTCAAATAAATTAGTGTGTCCCTTGGTTCTGTTTTTTTTTTATCAACCAACAATTTTATTCTTGGTGCAGCTTTTGAAAGAGATAACCTATACATCATGGTCATCATCCAGTTTGTTTCTGCTTTTGGATTTAATTGAGAGCAGGGCTAGCGGTTGTCTCCTCTCCAACCAAAACTATTTTTCACTAACATTACTACTTTAGGAATAATGCCATAGGATAATATACCTTGTAGTTATTTACCAATAAATAACCTTAAACCTTCAACACAAAGAATGGCAATTATGAAAAAACTTGCTGGAACAACTTGGGATGCAGATGAGAAAGTGCTTAAGACGTTGTACACAGGGCGAGTGAAGCCAGTCCTTGAATATGGCATAGCAGCATGGACAACAGCAGCTAAGACAAACTTCGATAAAATTAGCAGACTCCAAAATCAAGCAATAAGAATTATAACGGGAGGCATGAAGTCAAAAGCTATAAAAGAACTCGAAAAGATTACATGCCTCCAGCCAATGGAGGATATAAGAGACTGCAGGGCTCAGCAACAGGCCGAAAAATTCAAAAGACTAACAGACCAGCCAATGCGCCATAGAATGAATGCTCTTAGAAGGCAAAGACTCAAACGAAGAAACTCTGTAGAATCAACCAAACCACAGATGAGAGCAGTTTCCATAAATGAAATATCTACTATTAAAGCCATCTACACTGCACACAAGCTTCCAGTTTGGAAACAAAATCGTTTCCCTGAAATGATAGAAAACATTCCTGGAATTGAATGAAAAAAAGAGCCAAACTGCAACAGATAGAAAATCCATAGCGACAAAATACTTAGAGAAACATAACGCACGCAACACCTGGACCCATGCGTACACAGACGGATCAGCAACAAATGCAACAGAAAATGGAGGTGGGGGTGTCTTTCTGACCTTAAGCACGGTGCAGAATAAAAGGCTTTCAGTGGCAATTGGACAATTCTCAAGTAACTTCAGAGCAGAGGCAGAGGCCTTGAAAACTGCAGCAGAGGTTATATTGACAGAAGAAAGTCCAGACAGACAAGTTGCTTTCTTTACTGATGCACAGTCAGTAATTGCAACGTTGAAAAGCCAAAATAATAGACCTGGATGACCTCAGAATAGTGCTCCACAAACTTTGTCAACGATTCAAAAGTGTTGTGATCCAATGGATCCCATCTCATTGTAACTTCACCGGAAATGAAGAGGCTGACAGAATGGCAAAAGAAGGTTCATATCTACCTCAGGTTGATGCAAGCATAACTTTCGAGGAGGCAAAGAGTTTTATCAGAATCAGATACAGAAACAAATGGAATGTAGAACATCCTGGTCACACACAGAATGATGCTTACTACCAGCTCAACAGAAGAGAACAAGTGGTAATCTTCAGACTCCGCACTGGCCACAACAGATTGAGATACCATCTATTCAACAAGCTAAAGATAGGAACTACCGATCAGTGTAACTGTGGCACTGATAAAATGACTGCTGAACATCCGCTTCAAAGTTGCCCCTTATATGCGGTACAGAGAAAGCGCGTGGAAAAGCTTTACGGGGATTCAAATAGCCTCAAACTGACTACTGCTTTCTTTGAGAACATTCAAGTCGACGTCTGAGAGTGTACGAAGAAGACACCTTCACTTGCTTCTCGTACCCGTGGAGGGGGTGCACGCATACCCCCGGTTGGGAACCCCTGGTATAGGTTGAACAGGCCGGGCCTGGGTAATTGTAC
The DNA here is from genome assembly GCA_024509875.1 of Oreohelix idahoensis. Classification (NCBI taxonomy): domain Eukaryota; kingdom Metazoa; phylum Mollusca; class Gastropoda; order Stylommatophora; family Oreohelicidae; genus Oreohelix; species Oreohelix idahoensis. Next base: position 139,992 of record JAMPIV010006306.1, on the reverse strand, counting down.
AATGTAGAACCACGTTATCGTGACGCTGAAAAGCTACTGCACCGTTTATAGGATCATAAAAGTATTAACTATAACGTTTACCCTATCTGAGAATGCCCGGTTTACAAATTCAAACTTTATTACCAGAGCGTGCAATAACATAAAATATTGGAGGTTTTACACTGCGGTGGATGCATTTTTCTTGGTTGACAAAATGTAACGGTTAAAAAAAAAAAAAACACTCAAGGTAAGCTACGCGCTGCTGGGTGCACTAACAGCACAGTTAAGATAGGACCTGGTAATTTATATTTCTGTAGCAAATAATGCTATTTTAAAAACGATGAAGAAGAGGACACCAACCCTAATGTGCTGAGACTATGGTTCTTTGTCAACTCTTTCGGTAAAATTCTTCTACATGAGTGGCTGCAAAGCTTCGGAGAATTCCACGAGTACTTACATTGTTCCAGGTGCACTTTATGGATCTCTTTTTGATACTGCAACAGATAAAGATCTGTTTATAAAGCTTTTTTTCGCGTTCTTGAATGGCAACGTGTTTTTATATCCGGAGATGTCTTCTGATTAGTGCTTGATGGCTGGAGCAAAGAAATTAAAAACCTCTGCAAGAACTTCATAAAAATTGTAATATTTCAGAACAGTTTCTCTCACGAAAGAAAAAAAGTGGAAAGTTTTTTTGTTTTTTGTTTTTTTGTTGCTGTAGTGAAATTGACAGAGATACAACGGTAAAATCCCTCCAAAGATAACATTTAAGGATAAAAACATAATGCGTAGGCTGCTGATGTACATGATCGCCTAGACCGCGGGTCATCATCCTCCATAATAATTGACTTGCTAGACAGGAGGGGAACGGCGGATCAAAAAGAAAAAAAATATGACTGGAAAGGCTAAGGAGACGCAATTGGGGGGGAAACGGAGAAAAGTCACGTTTCCCAAGTTGACATAAAAAGTAAGCAACTCCACAGAAGGGACCCTAGATATGTTACGCCACAGTCATTTATTGGACGCTTTTGCGATACCAAGCTTTTGATTTGAATGGAGCGGTAAAACGCAGATGTTAGGAATATTACAAAAATTAAAAAGTAATTTTTTCTTAATATTAATGTTAGGAATATAAAAATTAGCTGGCCGGATGGCCTATTCTGAGCAGTGAACTAAGATGGTCTTAATTTTACAAACGGATAGATAATATTGAAGATAATGACAAAAGACAGTGTAGTTCACATCATCGACAGACTGTGTTGAATAAAAAAGTGTCGCAATTTGCACACAAAAACACGACCTTGGACGCAGGTGTTCAAATTTACTTAGTATGGAGGAGAGGGTTTTTGAGCGGTAGCTGTGTCTAAATATAACTTTTAACGACAAAATTTTGGAGGGGAGAGAAAGGTTGGTTCAAAAATCAAGCACATTTTTTTTAGAAACACAAGTAGAGACGGACAGACTAACAGATAAACATCCATACTTGACTGAAGCATGACTGAAATGACTTTAGTGTAGAAATTTTGAAATTCAAATAACCTAGGCAGTGATTGGCCACAGACAATCATATCATTAGCGCTCAGACGCGAAAGTGGGGCCATTCTTCAATAGTTGTTCAGTGATAGACACAGATTTTAAAGTGTGGTGATTCCATATGAAAGCAAGTGAAATAAATTTAGGGACGCCATACTATAGCCAGCAGCTCAGCTGAGTTTTGCTAGAAATTCTGTGTTATTTATTCATAATCTGGTAAGATTGAAATTATTTCCTTATATATTTTGAATATTGTTTCATGTTCGAGTGATTTGATACTGCCATATCGAAATCTAGCCTTACAAACAAGTAGGGATTTGCTCTAGACCCCCCGCCCTAGTCAGGGTCTAGGGACCAACAATGTACATAAACTCCAGCAAGGATTATGCAAGACAGATCAAGTGTTGAGAATAATGATACATATTACCTATCCTCTTTTAGGGCCGAAAACTAATAAACTATAAATTTTTCAGGATCTATAGTCTGGGAGGATCTATCTGATGTAAAACCACCATGGTAAATGTGCTGTTTGGTCAGAGAGATCTGACCTGTCTGTATGATGTGGTTGTTGTGTCACTGTTGTGTCCAGACGTGGGTAGAGAATAGATTTTGACACATGGCCCATACTTTGATTGCAGAGCTGCGAGTTTCTGTCGTCAACAAAGCAGGGTCTATTCAGTTGGTGACTTTACTCGAGTGTATCTGTGCAGTATTTGTGACAGAGACCACCATTATTGCCCGCCAGCACGGAGAGGTGGGACCACCTGATTTCAGCACCAGAGCGACAACTACCAGATGAGTGAGCCTCTGGTCTGCTGGACTTTCACCAACGCCCTTTAGTTACTAAGAACCCCATAAAGATTCCCACCATTTTCTGGACACTGTGTAGTCAATATAGACAGGTGTGATGAGGCCACCCCAACAGCACAAACAGTACTATCCTCCCAAGTAGATGACTACTAGAACATTTTAATAAAACTAACTAGTATAGTACATATATATATACACTATTGCATTTATGATATACTATTCCATGCATTTCTTTTCATAATCTCTAAATCCTTTTAAGTTCTGGTCAACCTAAAAAATTGACACAGAACAAAATAAATGTAATATACTTATATCAAAAAATTTTACACACGTGAGTTAGTTCAGTGTATTTTAACATTTATTAATATTATTAGTCTTGTTAATATCTGTGGGTATATTTATAATCCATTACACCACACTACATATCATAACCCTAGACACTTTACGTAGCCACATTCATTAAAAAAAAATTAAGTGTGAGGTCGTAGTGGTAGCAAGAAAGGCCTTCTGACAATTCACCACTACATTTTATCTCAGGAGCCTTCACAGCTGGCCTCATACAATTTACATTTAGTAATAACACCATCATACAATACCATCAAACACCACTACAGTTGCCGTATCTCTCTCTCTCTCTCTCTCTCTCTCTCTCTCTCTCTCTCTCTCTCTCTCCTTCTAGCTCTGTCTCTCATATATTATTACGAGATTTCATAGACTTACCTTTAATTTTAAAAAAAAACAACAACAACAACAGCAACAAAACCAACAAACTGCTCTGCTTAATTGTACTGAAAGGAATATAGAGGTGTGAAAGAAGACAGGGAAAGGTGTTTAGAATGGAACACAAATATTACTGTATATTAATGATTCTGTGGTTCCCTGGTTAAACTAAATACGAGGTTAAACGAGGAGAATAGTGTATATGGTATAATACATTTGACGCTTTGATTTCCTATGAAAAAAACTTTAAAACATGCACACACACAGACACACAAGCATGATGTTTGCACAGAGGGCATATCAAGAAAATCGTGTTTATATATATTTAAAAAAATCCACAACCTAACATGTGGGAACACAAATATGCCGACAATCATTTTCACACACTGGAACGCATGTGTACTAAGCATAACTTGCTTGCACTGCATGATCTTAAAACCGGTTTCCAACTGCAACTTCCCAGATCAAGATAATAACCTCCCACAGACATTTCTCCCCTGAAAGGCAGCCAGTCCATAGTTCTCACTCTTTGTGAACTATTCTATAACTGCCAGGCTCTATTGTTCAACCCAGGCAATAAACAGCTCGAGTGAATGAATACGTTTTCCAAGTTTTAAATAAACTATCTCCATTTATTTTTATTCACAGATTAAATATGCTTGTTTAATCAGCAGGCATTATTTTGTAAATGACCTGTTTAAATAAGATTTGTATAACAATGTCATTATGCTATGTTACCCATTACGGTTTTCCAGTCTTGTTATAAGGCTGTGAAAAATCAGTTCTTTGTGACAGGATTGGATTACAATCAGGTAAATGCAAAGAGACAACGTGGGAGGAAAGAGAGATTGGAAAAGAATATATAAAAACGTCGGCAATTTCCTATTACTCGCGCTTTTTTGCTCCGCACAGAATATGTTTAGTTATAAGTTGTTTCGTAGCATTTACAGTTAGGATTAGGGTTGGGGTTAACCTTAACCCTAACCCTAATCCTAACCCTAACCCTAATCGTACGAAACAACACATAACTACAGATATTCTGTGCGGAGCAAAAAAGCACGAGAAATAGGAAATTACCAAAACGTCGTTAAAACCAGAGATAAGCACACGCGAAAGAAAGGTGTTAAAAATGAAAGATATTTTACATGATGCTAAAACGAGAAGTGGGAAAAATGAAAAGTGTCTGGCGGAATGGGGACATTAGTAAATAATGAATGAAATATGTTAATAAGCGAAAACAGAACAATTATAACATACTATTATATGGTGAGCATTGACACATGAAATATAGAAGTCACCAGGAGCGTGCATACCCAAGCGCTTGCAGGTTGTATGAACAAACTACTTTACCGACTCTAATTATTATTATTTTGATCATTCTTTCCCCAAGTCAACAATTTTTTTTAAGGATCAGGAAGTCCTTGACACAACCTTCTGAGATCAAGAGAGTCATAACCCAGCCTGTGGGCGCGAAAATGGCCTGCGAGGCACTACATTTTAGCACGGTGAACTATTTCAAGAATTTGTAATATTTTCAAAAATTAGGCTTTTAGAAGATTATTTCCCTATAAAAAATGATCCTGCTGTTTAGTGCTCGGACTACCTACACATATTCTGAAGACAATAATTTAATAAATAAGGAAGCCTGTAAAATTATAATATTTTATGAAATCTTTGTGGAAAATAAAGTGTTTTGTTTTAGTGTAAAGGACTTTATAACTTCTTACTTTTATATTATTACATCTTTGAGACTACATGCAGGTTATTACTGTCGGTCAAACTAGCAAATGAAGATAAGGGTTATGTAACACAAAATATAAACAGAGATGCGTAATCTATCAAAGAAACCATAGTTCACGCTTCCATGGTCGTCCGCGTAATCAAAAGACCAAACTAGCCCCGATTCACTCCCATAGCGAGGCAGTGTTTTCGTTCTGTTGTATTTCTGTTTTCTACTTCTTTATTTCTCACTAGTGCCCGAAACATACCTTTATGTGTTGTATTATTTATTTACTGTTTACTTCTTCTTCCTCGTTCGTCCTGAAAAGGACGTTGGTTGCGTTGTGTCCGTTTACAGCGAAGCTGCGATATTTGCGCCTTTCGGCCGACACATCCGATTTCAGCACGGCATTTTTTGGGACCGGGTTTACATTCCTTCTTCGATCCCTACTCTCTCAGCCAGACTGCCTGTTTCCACTTGGATGCGGATATAACGAGACGAGATATTTTTCTCTCACTCTCTCCGTTTATTTTTCTCTTCTTCTCAATTCCTTCATTTTATTTCTTTAAATGTGTAGACATTGTATTCCTATTCTTACCTTAACTGTCCCTTCTGTCACATAGCGACTTCGTGGTCTCAGTAGATTTAACAATTGTCTAGCACTGCATCCAACAACTTTGGTCACGAAAGAACTCAACTCGAATTATAAGTAGCCTGTGCTTAGGCGTAAGACTTGCTTTTGACAAAGCTTCGGTTTTTTGCAAAAGTACAACCGAGTGGGTGAGTGAGATATATATTTGATTAAATTCTATTACATGTATGTAATATCATTTTAGATGGTTATTATTCAAGAGTATAACTGATCTTTTGATGTTATAAAGGCATTTTACAACTAACTAGTAAGACTGAAAATGACTTTCTTCCCTTGATGTCATTGTTGACTATAATCTTATGGATGAGTTATCTCCCCTGTGTTTTGCCATTAAATGGAATTTAAAGCATATTTCAGTGTAGAGTAAATTTGCTAACCTTTTTGGGTGTGCTGATTTAATATCTTAATACTCTAATTTGGTAAAAGGAGTAATTCAATTCCAAAGTGCATTGGGTTAGAGAATCAAATCCAGCTGGTTCATGTTAATGATAAAGATAAGAATAATAATGATAATCATATTAATACCGAAGTATGAATGGCTTTGTAAGATTGTACATTTCAATTCTGCATAATTTGTAGACCCAGAAACATTGAATACTGATTGTAACAAGAGATTTGATTTATTGCAATAACCTTTTCATTTAAATGTCATGTAAAGCTAAAGCTATTCTATTTAAATGTAAAGAAAGTTTTATCCCGAGGGATTAAATTTAATTCTCATAGAAGGTAAAGTCTGAGTAATTGGGATGGTGGTATGGGAAGAAAGGAACCCATAACTATGGGGTGGAAAACGCCATACTCAGAAGAGCGTTTCGTTCTATTCTTTTAACATAGTTATTGGTGGTACCAGCAGAAAGTACTATCTCTGGAACAAGAAGGGAACCGTGGCCTAAGCTTTAAGACGAAGGACCCTGTGTTATGAAGGACTATTAGTGATGGTGGTTAACTGTACATGTTGAAGATGTCTTTTACGATATATCTATTTTTTTTTAACTTAAGCAAACCGGTAAATACCCTTATGATGCGTAGTATGCTTACATGGTATTTGTCTCACATGCATAAACGTAGGGCAGCAGTACAAAAGACAAATATGGGTCTGTACTGTGACAGACGGGGACACAAAGACTTAATAATTAATCGCTCCCAAATGGAGGATTACCGAAGTCGTGTTGTATCTTCCCCAGTTCTTTTAGGGTAGACCACACCAGGAGCTTCCGTCTTCATCGATGACGTCGAAACCTGTATCAGGGAAAGAGAACTTCCAACCCCTGAGATAGATCTGCACCTAACACCCAACCCTTTTCTTTCACCCGGATAAATCAGGGAGTGACCAGGATTACTGTCAGGAATCCAGATAAGTGGCACTATCAAGAACCAACCACTTCTTCAATCAAACTTAAGAAATATCCTATGATGAATTATCAACAGTGTTGTATACCACTTTAACCACTATAAACACAACTTCATCAATGTCCTAATGCTGAAAGATAAATAATCATTGTTTTCAAACTCAAGTGAAATTCTATAAGTCCTGAGACAAACTGTCAGTAACTTTATAGACACTACTGCATTTTTGATTATCTTAAATTCTATACATATTTGATTGATACATATTCTATATACATGACAGATTTTTTTATTTTCATCAGTAAAGTTTCATTGTAATTTTCTAAATCCAAGATTAGTTATTGACTCTTCTTTGGTGTTACAGTGATGTCTAATACTGTAAGATTATGTCATATTTGTATTTAATTAATGGGGGCTCTTTCTAATAATTCAGTACCTTAGGGAAAAGTGTGGCCTGGATAACTACTAACTCTTAGTTTACTCCAAGGATTGTGGCCTGGATAACTACTAACTCTTAGTCTACTCCAAGGATTGTGGCCTGGATAACTACTAACTCTTAGTCTACTCCAAGGATTGTGGCCTGGATAACTACTAACTCTTAGTCTACTCCAAGGATTCTCAACCTGCTAAGAGACAGTTACTTTCCAGTATCCCTATTAATAGATCTGCCCGTGATTCTCACTCTATTTTCTTCCTGCGGCTTATACCTACATTGTCTGCAGATTTTCCTCGAGCCAAAATTTCAGTGAGACTATCTTGGACGGTCGTGGTACTTATTCATACATTCATTTTCTCCCATCTATTCATCAATATAATCAGCCAGCCACAGCGGAGTAGGATCTTGGTCAGGTCTGTTTCGCTGACCCTGACGCAAGCAGTCAAGCTATGGGTCGCTAACTGCATTCATCACTTTTGCTGCGTCTTCGGTCCCATTTACTGTTTACAGGCCTTGGGTTTCCCTCTTTATTTATTTAGCCCTGTTAAATTAGTCAACACCAAAAAACCTTTTAAAGTAGTACAGCTACAAACTACAACATAGCGCTCATCTATCTCAATATCTCCAAACCAGTCATCCAAAACAACACACAATAAATACCAACAATTCTGAAAGACTTCGAAGAAGAAAAAAGGCAAATAAATACTGACAGCTGAATGGAAACTACCAAAACACAAAAATACCCAAAACACAAGTAACAGAAGATACAATAAGAAAGGCATAAGAAATCTTGAGACCATGAGAAATATTCAACAACAAGCAGCTGATGATTTTATAATTGCTCGACAAGAAAAGACGAAAGACAAAGCAAGACAGAAAATAATATGAAAGACTGAATAAAGAAATAATAAACAAATGCAAGACATCAAAATATACCTTGCTAATCCAGAGGTGCATACAGTTCAAAATGTAGCACAGAAAAGACTTAAACATATGTACAAGAAAAACAGAGAAGGGACAAATAATCTCAAATAGCTATTAACTGTTTGAAATATAAAAAGAGGCAATACTAATGGACTATATGACTTTAATACAATGAAGGACAGAATACATAAATAAACCTTATGATAATGAAAGCTCAGAATAAAGTTTTCATGTCAACTGTGAGGGATAACCAATACTTTATTGAGGACAACACATGACGCACAAAGAAAGACAAGCCTGTTGCGGGAGAATTTGTAACAGAAGTTATAAAAAAGGCCGATCCTGTCATACGGAAGCGAGTCATGGACAATCAATAAGAAATCAGTGGAGACCATAGAGGTGTGGTTTCACAGAAGAATGATAAGAATACGTGTTATAATTTTTTTTTAAAAAGAGTAATGAGGATGTCTGGAGGAAGTTATAGAAAATGTCAACAATACCACCAACAACTAGAAAGAGTACTGTGGATGTCTGGAGGAAGTTATAGAAAATGTCAACAATACCACCAACAACTAGAAAGAGTACTGTGGATGTCTGGAGGAAGTTATAGAAAATGCAACACATACCACCAACAACTAGAAAGAGTACTGTGGATGTCTGGAGAAATTATAGAAAAATTGTCTACCACCAACAACTAGAAAGAGTAATGTGGATGTCTGGAGGAAGTTATAGAAAATGTCAACAATACCACCAACAACTAGAAAGAGTACTGTGGATGTCTGGAGGAAGTTATAGAAAATGTCAACAATACCACCAACAACTAGAAAGAGTACTGTGGATGTCTGGAGGAAGTTATAGAAAATGTCAACAATACCACCAACAACTAGAAAGAGTAATGTGGATGTCTGGAGGAAGTTATAGAAAATGTCAACAATACCACCAACAACTAGAAAGAGTAATGTGGATGTCTGGAGGAAGTTATAGAAAATGTCAACAATACCACGAACAACTAGAAAGAGTACTGTGGATGTCTGGAGGAAGTTATAGAAAATGTCAACAATACCACCAACAACTAGAAAGAGTTACTGTGGATGTCTGGAGGAAGTTATAGAAAATTCAACAATACCACCTCAACAGGAGAAAAGAGTACTGTGGATGTCTGGAGGAAGTTATATGACAATCCACGAATAACTAGAAAGAGTACTGTGGATGTCAGGAAGTTATAGAAGGTAAATGTCACAATACCACGAACATCTCGTTTCGTCTGGAGGAAGTTATAGAAAATGTCAACAATACACGAACAACTAGAAGAGAAGTACTGTGGATGTCTGGAGGAAGTTATAGAAAATGTCAACAATACCACGAACAACTAGAAAGAGTACTGTGGATGTCTGGAGGAAGTTATAGAAAATGTCAACAATACCACGAACAACTAGAAAGAGTACTGTGGATGTCTGGAGGAAGTTATAGAAAATCGTTCAACCTACACGAACAACTACAAAGAGTAATGTGGGATGTCTGGAGGAAAGTTATAGAAAATGTCAACTATCCACGAACAACTAGAAAGAGTACTGTGGATGTCTGGAGGAAGTTAAGAAAATGTTACCACGAACAACTAGAAAGAGTACTGTGGATGTCGGAGGAAGTTATAGAAAATGTCAACAATACCACGAACAACTAGAAAGAGTACTGTGGATGTCTGGAGGAAGTTATAGAAAATGTCAACAATACCACGAACAACTAGAAAGAGTACTGTGGATGTCTGGAGGAAGTTATAGAAAATGTCAACAATACCACGAACAACTAGAAAGAGTAATGTGGATGTCTGGAGGAAGTTATAGAAAATGTCAACAATACCACCAACAACTAGAAAGAGTACTGTGGATGTCTGGAGGAAGTTATAGAAAATGTCAACAATACCACCAACAACTAGAAAGAGTACTGTGGATGTCTGGAGGAAGTTATAGAAAATGTCAACAATACCACGAACAACTAGAAAGAGTAATGAGGATGTCTGGAGGAAGTTATAGAAAATGTCAACAATACCACCAACAACTAGAAAGAGTACTGTGGATGTCTGGAGGAAGTTATAGAAAATTCACAATGAACAACTAGAAAGAGTTCTGTGGATGTCTGGAGGAAGTTATAGAAAATGTCAACAATACCACGAACAACTAGAAAGAGTACTGTGGATGTCTGGAGGGAGTTATAGAAAATGTCAACAATACAAACCACGAACAACTAGAAAGAGTAATGAGGATGTCTGGAGGAAGTTATAGAAAATGTCAACAATACCACGAACAACTAGAAAGAGTACTGTGGATGTCTGGAGGAAGTTATAGAAAATGTCAACAATACCACGAACAACTAGAAAGAGTACTGTGGATGTCTGGAGGAAGTTATAGAAAATGTCAACAATACCACGAACAACTAGAAAGAGTACTGTGGATGTCTGGAGGAAGTTATAGAAAATGTCAACAATACCACGAACAACTAGAATGAGTAAATGAGGATGTCAGTTATAGAAAATGTCAACAATACCACGAACAACTAGAAAGAGTAATGAGGATGTCTGGAGGAAGTTATAGAAAATGTCAACAATACCACGAACAACTAGAAAGAGTACTGTGGATGCCCTAAAAGAAACCAGCTTATTGCTCATTTTAGAAGGCAGCAGTTCAAATTTTGCTCATGTTCTGAGAAGAATTAAACTAGAATAAGTTGTCTTCTTCTTCTTCCTCATTCGCCCTCAGACTTCGACCTTAATGACTCTAATAAAGGCAGTTGTCAGCTCAAGGTTACTGACATCTCGTTCGCCCTCAGACTTCGACCTTAATGACTCTAATAAAGGCAGTTGTCAGCTCAAGTTTACTGACATCTCGTTCGCCCTCAGACTTCTACATTAATGACTCTAATAAAGGCAGTTGTCAGCTCAAGGTTACTGACATCTCGTTCGCCCTCAGACTTCTACATTAATGACTCTAATAAAGGCAGTTGTCAGCTCAAGGTTACTGACATCTCGTTCGCCCTCAGACTTCTACATTAATGACTCTAATAAAGGCAGTTGTCAGCTCAAGGTTACTGACATCTCGTTCGCCCTCAGACTTCGACCTTAATGACTCTAATAAAGGCAGTTGTCAGCTCAAGGTTACTGACATCTCGTTCGCCCTCAGACTTCTACATTAATGACTCTAATAAAGGCAGTTGCCAGCTCAAGGTTACTGACATCTCGTTCGCCTTCAGACTTCCACCTTAATGACTCTAATAAAGGCAGTTGTCAGCTCAAGTTTACTGACATCTCGTTCGCCCTCAGACTTCCACCTTAATGACTCTAATAAAGGCAGTTGTCAGCTCAAGTTTACTGACATCTCGTTCGCCCTCAGACTTCCACCTTAATGACTCTAATAAAGGCAGTTGCCAGCTCAAGGTTACTGACATCTCGTTCGCCTTCAGACTTCGACATTAATGACTTTAATAAAGGCAGTTGTCAGCTCAAGGTTACTGACATCTCGTTCGCCCTCAGACTTCTACATTAATGACTCTAATAAAGGCAATTGTCAGCTCAAGGTTACTGACATCTCGTTCGCCCTCAGACTTCGACCTTAATGACTCTAATAAAGGCAGTTGTCAGCTCAAGGTTCCCGACATCTCCAAACAGTTTTTTCGTGGAGAGAAGTAGGTTGTTGCCATATGTCACTCCGTTCGCTGCTGTAAGTTGGGCAGGACTCCAGTAAATATTCGGCTGTCACGGGGCTGGTTCCAATGGAACAGAGATCTGTGACAACAGGAAAAGCTGACGAGGAAGCGAAAGAGGACAACAAAGACAAACGATACGTGACAGCTTAACCTCGAGGCATGGAGTCAACAAACGAACTGATAAACAGCACAAAGGACAGAATGTTGTGAAGAGACATAATCGCCTATGTCTTCCGGCATGGCTCTGAAGAAGACAATTGTAGAAGGGAAATGAATCATGAAATAACTGAGCTAGTGTTAGTTGGTCGATATAATGGCGGCACAGGCTTAGCAAAAGGTATATGATGAGAAACAGTCGTCCGTTTCAGGATGCGATCGATTTGCCCACAACGGCTTAGACTCGTCTTCAATAGTAAAGTGGTGAGAGAAAAAAAAAGAGAGGGATTGTGAAGAAGGGAAAGAGAGATTTTGCCCTTTTACTGCTCTGCTACTTCCTTTTCGCCCCCCCCCCCCCCCCTTTCCAAAAAATAAAATAAAATAAATAAATAATAATAATAAACAATCTAATAAATGTTTTTTTCCGTACTGTCTTACGAGTCAACCTAACATAATTCAGGAATCAAACGATATATTCTTTTCATTTCAAATCCCTTTTTCTCATTTCTGGCATATTTTGCGAGCTAGAAGTTAATGGGGTAGGCGACTTCTTAAGATGCTGTAAAGGGATGCGAAACCTCTAAAAAGTTGAGAAACACTGCATTAAGTGCTGTGTAGGAGGAATCTTAGTTACTTATATTTGTATTCTAACAAATTGTATTTTCCCTTATTAAATTTGTCATTGTTGTTGTAACATGTACGTTAAGATACATCTTTTTTTTTCTACTTAATTCGAATATCAGCAATATCGTAGCAACCATACTTCCAAGACAGCTATTAAATCATCCCTGTGAACGAGTGCAAGCATGAGTGTTACATTAGTACATCAGTATCATCATAAATATTTTCCTTTTTCAAGATTGAGCCTTCAATGTAGCTGCTCCTGTTATAGGAAGTTAACAGGCACATTAGTTAATGTAATGTTAATATTAACTATGCACTACTGAAGTTAAGAAAGTTTTAATTTGAAAACAATTTTGGGAATTGTATTATTTTACAGGGCAGAAATGGACAAAGGTAATAATGTATATTTCTCAGTACAGGCAGTCACATAGCAGATACTGCCAAAAGGGAGTGAAGTGTTACTGACTTCGATATACTAGGTCCAGTTTCGAGAGTTAATTTTCTCGATGAATTTGCTTTTCCATAACTCAAAAGAGGGAGTGGTGTGCCCATTTACATTTGGGTAGACTGCAGCGTGACGCGGGAGGTCAGTGATATCGTTTGTTCGATAATTGTATCCCGCCCATATCATAAAATGAGTGACCTGAGATCTTGATGACAACAGTCATTCTCGTCATCATGACCCACATTTCACTGTCACTTCATTGACGGACAAATAAAGGGACAGTGCCGATAGCAGTTATTCAAATGCTTGACGACAGTTCCGACCTGCACTGACTGACTTACTGTTCTTGGCAAACTTTTGTATGGATTAATGAAGTAAACACAAAATGCATCCCTCAGGTGAATACAGAATAGCAGTTTATATGAAGTGACACTAAGACACTAATAAGTGAGTGACAAAGGAGATTTGAGGCAGCAGGAAAGAAAAGCGTCCTACATCCCGAAACACAAAAAATTACTGTTGTTAAACATTAGACGGACTACAGTGAAAATTGTAAAGTATGGGTGGTTGAGTATGTCAGATTCAAAGTGAGTAACGGAGAAAATACAACGAAAATCTACAGAACATATAGTCAGAAATATTTCCTTTTTTATTTTTATTTTTTTTTAAACTGGCTTCAATCTTCAAAATTAATACGATTGCTCTCTCTCTCTCTCTCTCTCACACACACACACAAACATACACACACAATTATTTTAGCTACTGAAATGAAGAAATACCAAACATTAAAATTGCAGGGGAGACTTGAGAGAGAGATATATGGGACAAGGGAATCGATGTCAGAAAATTAAGGCCTAAGTTCTGTAGTTCTCACACTTTAAATCATGAGTGGAAGGCACAGGCGTCCCTATTATATTTGGCACCCGGGGCGGATCCTACCTTTGGCACCCTCCTGCCATAAAGAAAAACACTTGCAAGCCTTTTTTTAACAGTAAGTACTATCATAATCCTGTCCAATGGCACCCCTTTCCTGGCTGTCACCCGGGGCGGACCGCCCCTCGAACCCCCCCCCCCTTAGTACGCCCCTGGAGGAAGGTAAGGTTAAACTGTAGGTAGACCTAAAAGAAATCGTGATCTTACTCCTTACAGAGAACAGATCAGGTAATAATTGTCAGACCGAGAGTCATAAATACAATCTATTTAATAAATGAAAAATTAAACAACCACATAACGTCTATCTGGAGAACATAGTAAACAGCGAAGCAAGCCCTCCACAGAATGCCAGCTCAACGAGAGAGGCACAACGACAGCATAACCTTCAACGCCCACCTTGAGGGAGAAACAGTATGGCGTTGCCTGAGATAAGCTGCTGTTTTATGAGACAGAAAGAGATACCATCATTCTACTAGGTAGTGGTTAAGACAGCATTAACTGGCTTTGTGCACTTCGGGTGGACTATTTCTGATTTCTGCTGTACTGGTTTTTTTTAAAAGTCTCTTAACGCATTCAAAGTTTGCATCCTGTGTAGACTATGATCAGCAATATTATTTTTGCAGTTACTAAAATGTAAATTTAAAAAAAATTCTCCCAATAGTGCTTCCATCTCCTTATGCGTTCAGCCTGTTAGGTCTGCTAAATCTGCAGGTCTGTCGCCAGGACAAATTCCTCAGTCTTTTCCAGGTCCCTGTGGCAACCCCATAGCTTCTGCCTGACCTCAGCGCCCTCTGGGTCAAGCATAGATCCTAGGTCATCGTGGCTGCAGTTTTGCAGTGTGTTAATATGGCCTTCTAGCTTCAGGAGCTGCTGTGCATGTACTGTCCTAGTCACGTAGGGGTACAAGGCAATGAGAGAGCATCTATAGTAGCGACATTAGATATGTATAACAGGTAACGGTAGTCTCATAGCATCTACTGTCCTAGTCACGTAGGGGTACAAGGCAATGAGAGAGCATCTATAGTAGCGACATTAGATATGTATAACAGGTAACGGTAGTCTCATAGCATCTACTGTCCTAGTCACGTAGGGGTACAAGGCAATGAGAGAGCATCTATAGTAGCGACATTAGATATGTATAACAGGTAACGGTAGTCTCATATCATCTACTGTCCTAGTCACGTAGGGGTACAAGGCAATGAGAGAGCATCTATAGTAGCGGACATTAGATATGTATAACAGGTAACGGTAGTCTCATAGCATCTACTGTCCTAGTCACGTAGGGGTACAAGGCAATGAGAGAGCATCTATAGTAGCGACATTAGATACGTATAACAGGTAACGGTAGTCTCATAGCATCTACTGTTCTAGTCACGTAGGGGTACAAGGCAATGAGAGAGCATCTATAGTAGCGACATTAGATATGTATGACAGGTAACGGTAGTCTCATAGCATCTACTGTCCTAGTCACATAGGGGTACAAGGCAATGAGAGAGCATCTATAGTAGCGACATTAGATATGTATAACAGGTAACGGTAGTCTCATAGCATCTACTGTCCTAGTCACGTAGGGGTACAAGGCAATGAGAGAGCATCTATAGTAGCGACATTAGATATGTATAACAGGTAACGGTAGTCTCATAGCATCTACTGTCCTAGTCACGTAGGGGTACAAGGCAATGAGAGAGCATCTATAGTAGCGACATTAGATATGTATAACAGGTAACGGTAGTCTCATAGCATCTACTGTCCTAGTCACGTAGGGGTACAAGGCAATGAGAGAGCATCTATAGTAGCGACATTAGATATGTATAACAGGTAACGGTAGTCTCACAGGTAACGGTAGTCTCATAGCATCTACTGTCCTAGTCACGTAGGGGTACAAGGCAATGAGAGAGCATCTATAGTAGCGGACATTAGATATGTATAACAGGTAACGGTAGTCTCATAGCATCTACTGTCCTAGTCACGTAGGGGTACAAGGCAATGAGAGAGCATCTATAGTAGCGACATTAGATACGTATAACAGGTAACGGTAGTCTCATATCATCTACTGTTCTAGTCACGTAGGGGTACAAGGCAATGAGAGAGCATCTATAGTAGCGACATTAGATACGTATAACAGGTAACGGTAGTCTCATATCATCTACTGTTCTAGTCACGTAGGGGTACAAGGCAATGAGAGAGCATCTATAGTAGCGACATTAGATATGTATAACAGGTAACGGTAGTCCCAAATGACATGTTTCTTGCGAGGTCTCATATCATCTACTGTCCTAGTCACGTAGGGGTACAAGGCAATGAGAGACCATCTATAGTAGCGACATTAGATACGTATAACAGGTAACGGTAGTCTCATAGCATCTACTGTCCTAGTCACGTAGGGGTACAAGGCAATGAGAGAGCATCTATAGTAGCGACATTAGATATGTATAGCAGGTAACGGTAGTCTCATAGCATCTGCTGTCCTAGTCACGTAGGGGTACAAGGCAATGAGAGAGCATCTATAGTAGCGACATTAGATATGTATAACAGGTAACAGTAGTCTCATAGCATCTACTGTCCTATTCACGTAGGGGTACAAGGCAATGAGAGAGCATCTATAGTAGCAACAGGTAGTCTCATAGCATCTACTGTCCTAGTCACGTAGGGGTACAAGGCAATGATAGAGCATCTATAGTAGCGGACATTAGATATGTATAACAGGTAACGGTAGTCTCATAACATCTACTGTCCTAGTCACGTAGGGGTACAAGGAAATGAGAGAGCATCTATAGTAGCGGACATTAGATATGTATAACAGGTAACGGTAGTCTCATAGCATCTACTGTCCTAGTCACGTAGGGGTACAAGGCAATGAGAGAGCATCTATAGTAGCGACATTAGATATGTATAACAGGTAACGGTAGTCTCATAGCATCTACTGTCCTAGTCACGTAGGGGTACAAGGCAATGAGAGAGCATCTATAGTAGCGACATTAGATACGTATAACAGGTAACGGTAGTCTCATAGCATCTTCTGTCCTAGTCACGTAGGGGTACAAGGCAATGGGAGAGCATCTATAGTAGCGGACATTAGATATATATAACAGGTAACGGTAGTCCCATAGCATCTACTGTCCTAGTCACGTAGGGGTACAAGGCAATGAGAGAGCATCTATAGTAGCGACATTAGATAATCGAGCTTGACATCTTTGCCGGGAGAGACCAGCGCTCTAACCACTCTGTCAATCGAACGCACAGGTATACAGATATGTATAAGGGAGAGGTAAAGGTAAAAAAAATGTAGTCTCATCGCACATACTGTCGCAGGGGGGTGAAGTGTTAGAGACTTCACCTACACCTAACCTCAGCTCTATGAGGCAGGATGACTGTCGTAAATTTATTTTGAGAGAAAAGAGTCGTAGAAATAGTGGTCCGGTTTAGAGTGGAAAATGATGGTGGAAAGCTCAGTGATAGAAAATGTAGATATTAAATAGTTGCTTCACAGCGTGCTGGAGGAGAGTAAAGACAGACTTATTTACGACAAATCGCTTCTCTCAATCTTCTCTTCCGCTCTCCTGGTCAAACAATTATTTGCCAGTTTTCCAGACACGCATCTGCGCGCACACCGATTTGGTGTTTTTTCACACACACAGACGATGTAGATACAAACTATATTAAACGAATAGGGGAAAGGTTGGGCTGTGGGTATGTCCAACACCGAACTAAATGAGTTTATGTGATTTTATTCACTTTAAACATCAATCACTAACAAATATCAGGTATTACATAAACTATCATAAGTACACAAATGCAAATAACAAATTTGGGAGGGGTGAAGAAGATTGGTATCGACTAAGCCCTTCCCGCTTATTAGACAAAGATAAACCCAGTCCAGAGATAGATAATATCAGGAACATAGGTACGTTAACCTAACAGTGAAGTTAATTACTCTGAAAGAGGGGTTACAACGTTAGGTATAGGTGATTTAAAAAAAGCTGTTTTTCCCAGCTGTTCTTCCCTTTATTAAGCAAATGGAAAGGAGGGGGTTTTTAAACAGAGTTAACCAATTAGCAACTCCCCCTTAAAGGAACAATGCAGGAAATACAGAAAAATTATATTACTAGGCAAGAAAGTTAACAACAGGTTTACAAAAGAAAACGATTAAATTTCCTGTCATTCATACACACGCGTGAGGATCCACACTCATATACTCACACACTTACCGAATGCAGCCTCAGACGATCCATAAAAGTATATAAAAAAACAGCAAGTACTCTTTCGACATATGAACTGTCTAGTCCTTCGATGTCCCGCGCCAGATGTTTGCGAGGGTTTGTTGGTAACAAATATTCTCACTTATCTCAAGACTTGAAGACTAAGAGTTCTCGTGTTTTGATTATATATATAAAAGGAGTCTATGGGATGGCACTAACACAGTTCGGCACAGGGGTGAAAATGAAGTGGTCTCTTTTAATCCTCCGCTATGGTAAAATTCCTTCAATGCGTGATGATAGTTTTATTAAATCCAATTGAGGAAAAAAACTAGGCTCAGTCACAGTCAGGAAAATATGTACTCTCTCACAGTAAACAGTAAATATGATATCGCTACTGGCGATGATTACCTTCCAGTTTATCTTACAGGTTGGTGTAGCGGGAGGTTATTTAAAATTATTTATATGTAAGAGTATGCCAGTAAAGAGTTCTGACCTTACAAGTAATACCCCAGTCTTAGAAATAAGCACTGGTGTATTGTTATCATAAAAATAGTCAGACTGTAAAAACCCTGGCCCAGTTGGTAAGAAGTAGTACCAGGATTTAAGGTGTCTCCTCCCTATGACTATCTTATGATTACTTATATTCTAGGGGATAAGTAAAATGAACATTCACTGAAACCACAAATGGAAGAAGTGAATAAATCCTCAGGTACAGTTAAAATAGTTTAATAATTACACTAATATTCTATTTCTACTAGTTGGAAAAGAGCATATACATATATATAAAAGTATTCACACAATTACTATTATGGTCTGTTTATACTTCAAGATCTTAAATAATAAAGTTACTGAAATCACTGTTATTAGTCCTTTGAATTTAAGGATAACTGTCATCAGTTGACTGAGTTTCTGTATGGTTACTTATTGTTTTCAACTATTGGCTGTTTCACATGTATAGGTGGTCAGTGTCAAACAGGACACTTATCTTTCCAACTTGATACTGCTGAAACTGTCCTTTGCTGATATCAGACTTGGTAGGCCCAACAGTAGGGATGCCAATGACCAGTTGAAGTTCACTCTTTGGGGTCCTGCACTTTGGTGGGATTGCCTCGGATGAACTACACCGGCTTCTGATACTGGACAGTCTGGTTTGAGTTATTTCATGGAACCTGCAACATATCAGCCTTGGCTAGTATCTGGCTAGACTTGTAGTTGACTAGCACAGATGTCAGACCAGTCAGTCATCAGATGTCACCGTTATACAATCATAGTAAGTAAGGACATCATTTCAGTGATATAGCATTAATATTAACATTTCAATTAAGTGTAACTGACTAGCACATAAGTCAGACAAGTCAGTCATCAGGTGTCAAAGTTATACAGTCATAGCAAGTAACATCAGTTCAATGATATAGAATTAATATTAACATATCAGTAATAAACATCATCTGGTTTATTCCGCTCCTATACATCCCTTCATATTCTATAACTTGATCCTTCCAAATCATATCAAGTACGAATTCCAATACTGATGCTATCCTTAGCATCTACACAAAAGTAATACATAAATAAAGAAAGTGAGTGACCACGTGATCAGGTTGCTTTCTACTGAAACTGGCTGTAGAACACTCCAGTTTACTAGCTGTAAATGGGTACGAAGTTGTGCGCTCGAACTAGGGAAGGCAAAGGCAGCGAGGAAGGGGACTAGTCACCTTAACCTCGTAAACTGGGATCTTCCATGATGAAGTTTCTAACACTTCATTTCCCTATGACAATCTCTGCCATGGGACTGCCTTTATCTTCGTAAGCGATAAAGCAATATGATAAATATAACTTCATTAGGCCGTGGGGCTATTTGTGATTACTTTTTGTACAAGCAACACTCATCCATAATGCACATGAATAAATCATATTAAAATAATAATACGTTATATCAATGAATATTATACAGGCATATTTTGTGAATTCTGTATGAACCTGAAATAACAAATATTATACACGGTAGTTATCATAATTTCGCTTACCCTCAGACTTCAGATACTGGACTTAAAAATGTTTCTGGCGATCCGCTCACAATTCATGGGTCGTGGCGAAACTCTGCCTCCAGTCTGTCTGAACCCTCTTTCGTTGTCTGTAGCTCAGTTTACCGATACGCTTTAAATACGTATAGCGCGGACGTATCGGAGAGTACCGACGTCACAGCTTAAACCTAAGCCTGAAAAATCCTTCCCGAACAGTGATTTCGGCCGAACTGTGCGTCGACTGAAATTTTGCCTTTATCATTCTCGGCATATATAATATCCATATAGTTCCATCTTATCTAGTTTTATACAGCTGATAAAACTCTATCTTCCTATCCATGTAATTTCCCAAACTGTTATTTGTTGATTTTAATATTTAGAACAGAAGTGGGTTTACATGCTTTTAGCGTAACTGTGGGCAGCCGAAATACGCATATATCTCCGTAAATGAGAACTTCCTACCGTTCCATCTTATATGCAGTTATACACCATCCTTCCCTGTACTGAAATGTAAAATCCTTTTCATACGGATTCCCTTCTGTTTTTATTTATCGTTGGCGATTTCCTCTGTCCGATACACATTTCGCTGATACGCCGCCATTTTGAAAGCGGTCGTTCGATCGTAGACGGGTTTATAAATCTAACTGATCCCGTTTGCAATGACTTGAAACCAATTTTGCGACATAGCTCCCCCATATTTTAAGCTGGATGATATCTAGCTTAACTATTGGGTACAAGACAATTGCAAATCGACCATTCCGAGGTTAGTTTTCCTTCCTTCTATCCTCCTCAAGCTCTGTGGGATGACGACTAAGAAAATCTGCGCCCACATTCTGTTTTCCCGGAATATATTCAATAGTGAAGGAATATGGCTGAATCAATAATGACCATCTTAGTAAGCGAGTATTTGCATGACGTGATGAGGCCAAAAATGACAGGGGTTGATGATCGCACTGGACCACAAATGGCTTGCCATACAAATAGGGTTGAAACTTATTATGATGGCCCACACCAATGCTAAACATTCCCTCTCTATAGTAGAGTAATTCTTTTCTGCCGCGTTCAACTTGCGGCTGGCATAAGCAACAGGAAACAGTTCCTCATCCTGGGTCTGAGATTTTTGCAAAAGCGCGGCCCCAATTCCTACATTGCTTGCATCAGTCCGTACTATAAACTCTTGCGTCAGATCTGGTAACTTCAGAATAGGCCTACTAGTGAGTTTATGTTTCAATTCTGAATATGCATGCTCACACTCTGCAGTCCACTTTATTGTGTCCGGCTTCCCTTTCTTTGTCAGATCCGTCAAAGGTGCACATAAGGTATTGAAGTCTTTGATGTACTTTTGATAGAATCCTCCTAAGGATACGAACGACCTCACATCCTTTTTTGTCTGTGGTCTAGGTGCATTCCTTAACTTTTCTATATTTTTGGGATCAGGAGACATGTTTCCATGACAAATTGTATGTCCCAAAAATTCTAATTCCTGACATCCGATTACACACTTTGTTGGACGAGCAGTCAAACCTGCCTCTCTGAGTCTACCCAGTAACATTGATAGAGAATGTAGATGATCCTCAAATGTTTCCGTGGCTATGAGAATGTCATCCATAAAGTTGGTGATGTTAGAGTTGTTCAAGGGTTCCAGCAATTTCCTCATCATCCTTGAAAATACGCTTGGTGCGTTTTTCAACCCGAATGGTAGTACATTAAATTCGTAGTGACCATCCGAAGTGCTAAAAGCCAGCATGTGTCGGATCTCGGGTTTGACAGGAATCTGGTAATATCCCTTACTTAAATCGACCTTAGAGAAATATTTCGCAGTACTTAGCGTCGAGAACAGCTGATTGGTATCCGGTAATGGATCAGCTTGGGTTTCTGTGATCGCATTTAATTTCCGGTAATCGATACAGAGTCGGTGTTCTCCACTTGGTTTTCTCAACAGTACAACACTTGAACTGTAAGGTGATTCTGACTTGGAAATGATTTGTTCTTGCAACAGATAATCAATTTCCTCCTTCAATGCCTGTGCCTTGGCATATGGTATAGGGTAGGTCTTCATGCAGATAGGTGTTGGATCGATGACCTTCATATCATATGTCAATAAGTTGGTGCATCCTGGTTTATCAGTTAACACATCTGCATGTGTTTTTAAAACTTCTTTAACTTGCTCCCTCTGTTCCTGAGTTAACTGAGTACTAATTTTGACTTGTTCATATGTCTCAGTCGGTCTTAATGGATACTCTATTGAGGTAAGTGGTTCATGCTTCATTTCGGTTGCGATGGCCAGAGTCATCATATGAGCTACCTCCGTTGATGTCCTGTCATAATATTTCTTTAACAGATTAACATGGTACACCCTTTCTTTGCCCTTCTTGTCAATTTTGTAATTAGTCCTCGATATTTTCTCTAGCACGTTATATGGACCCTGCCAACCAATCTGCAGTTTGTTGTTACTGCTGGGCAATAGAAGAAGCACTTTTTCTCCAACAGCAAGTTCCCTATCCTTTGCTTTCTTGTTATAGTATTCAGTATGTTTCTTTCTGGCTCTGCGAAGATTGTCATTAGCCAATTTCCAGCCCATTTTCAGTCGAGTGGTCAACTCATTTACATACTGAATTGATGAGGTGACACTTTCCTCTGCCTTCTCATCTGTCCAAGTCCGCAGCAATGCTTCCAGTGGACCTTTTATAGGCCGACCAAACAACAATGTGGCCGGTGCCATTCCTGTGGAATTGTGTGGGACTTCCCGGTATGCGAATAATGCAGCGGGTAAGTATACATCCCATGTTTCAGGTTTTTCACTTGCCAGCTTCCTGAGAATAGAAATGAGCGTACCGTTGAACCGCTCGACTTGACCATTTCCTTGTGGGTGATAAGGAGAGCAATGATAATGTCTGGCTTGAAAAATCCTGAACACTTCTTGGGTTAGCTTTCCCTTGAACTGGGAACCATTGTCCGTCAATATTTGATGTGGAAAGCCTAACCGGGTGAATATTGTCAACAATGCCTCTGCCACATGCTTAGAATCTATAGATGCCATGGCTACGGCCTCTCCCCACATAGAGCATGTATCAACTAGAGTTAAGATATAACT
This sequence comes from Oreohelix idahoensis, assembly GCA_024509875.1. Taxonomy (NCBI): domain Eukaryota; kingdom Metazoa; phylum Mollusca; class Gastropoda; order Stylommatophora; family Oreohelicidae; genus Oreohelix; species Oreohelix idahoensis. The sequence goes on along the minus strand of JAMPIV010006306.1, from coordinate 116,706 downwards.
ATTCCTTCTCTTAGTCCTAGTGAGGGGTCCAACAATATCCACTGCAACTCTCTCGAATGGAGTACCCATGATTGGCATTTCTCCTAGAGTTGCTGGTGCAGTCCCATGCTTGGGGGCTACACGTTGACACTCTGGACAAGATTTCACATATCGTTTGATATCTTCCGTGATCCCTGGCCAGTAATAGTGACAAGCTATCCGTTGACTGGTGGCACCAATTCCCATGTGTCCACTAAATGGAATAGCATGTGCGAGCTCCATAACTTTCTCCCTGTATGACTTTGGTACTACCAGCTGTCCATGTCCTTGAGGTCCTGTACCAGCTTTTCTATACAGTAGTCCATTTTTCATATACAAGTCTCCTTTTTCTGGAGGGTTATGGGCCTTTGGCAATTTGCCAAAACAAGGCTTCAATGTGTCATCTTCTGATTGAGCCTGTTTCATCTGCTCTGGCTGAGTATTGTTAGGATTTTCCTCCTCGTTTTTGGTGCTCGACCTGGTCTGGACTGCTGCCAGGACAACAGGTTTTATCGGGTCACCCAAAAATACATACCTACACCCCAATATCAGCGGGTATATAGGGTCATCTATCACTGCGGCTGTTATCACTCCTTCCACGTAGCGAGATTTCACATTGATCCTAGCTATAGGAAGTGTCATGGTTGCTGTTCCCTTAGTTGCCCCTTGTATTTCCACGGTTTCTGTGGTAATTTGATCAGAGTGCACTAGGGTTGAACTCACAACTGAGTCGAAATCCAGGCCGGTATCATATAAGCACATGACTCGATTTCCGTTCACGGTTACGAGCTCACTCACAGGGGGATGACGGAGGCTATTCTGACTCCCTGTCAGTTCCATCATATCTGTCCTATTCCCTGTTGCTAAACATGCAGCGTGATGAGGGGTTTTCCTTCTACAATCTACAGTGTTGTGGTTGCTCATCTTACAAATTTTGCACCACTTATCTCCCTGTTTGTAGGGTTTCTTTTCCTGAGTCTGAGGGTTCTTGTCCTTATTATCAAATCTTGGTTTATTTCTGTATGGATGATCCTTCTGGTCAAACTGGGTATTCTGCGGTGGTGGCTTATATCCTTCTACCTGCTTCCTTTTTGTTCCTACCAATTCAGCTTGAGCTGCTTGGTATCTCTCTGCACATTTCAAAATGTCTTCCAGCCTCTCTGCTCCTTGTTCCATAAGGAATTTCCTCATTTCTTGAGACATGGAATCTTTCACTTGCTCTAACATAACCATTTCTTTCAGATCCTCGTAGGTTTTCTGATACTTACCTAAACTACTCCATTTCAACAAATACGTTTCTAGCCTAGCTGAGAACTGGTTATATGTTTCTCCAGGTAGAAGTTTAGAAGTTCTAAATTTCTTCCTATATGCCTCAGAGTTCTTTTCATACCGGATCAGTAAGGCTTGCTTTAGTATTTCATAATTTTCCTGATCTTCTTTGGGGAGTTTCAGAAACACATCATATGCAATACCTCTCAATCCCTGGGATAACTTTAGACTCCATTTTTTTCCTTTTCCAGTCCATATGTAGAGGCTAGCCTTTCATACCTATCCAGGTACGACTCAATTGCGTCCTCCTTTTCAACAAATGGATCTAGGTGGAAGTTCATGGCCCCATTTGCTGTGTTCTGAAAAGAGCTATTCGCAGAATGAGGTGAGCTATTACCATGGGTGATAGTCCCAGCCTGAAGTTCAAGATCAAGCTGTCTCATTTTCAGCTCATGGTCTCTCTCTGCTTGTAACCTCCTTTCTTCTCTCTCAGCTTCTAATTTCTTGGCTTCTCTCTCCGCTTCTAATTTCTTGGCTTCTCTCTCTGCTTCTAATTCTAATTTCTTGGCTTCTCTCTCTGCTTCTAATTCTAATTTCTTGGCTTCTCTCTCTGCTTCTAATTCTAATTTCTTGGCTTCTCTCTCTGCTTCTAATTTCTTGGCTTCTCTCTCCGCTTCTAATTTCTTGGCTTCTCTCTCCGCTTCTAATTTCTTTGTTTCTCTCTCTGCTTGTACTTTTCACATTCCGTCGTGACATACCGGATCAGAGCGTCACCATCCATGCCAAGCTCTTTTCCCACCTGCAGTGTAGCCGACCTAAATTTGACCAAGTCAGCCATGATGTATCTGTAGTCTAGTAGGGCAAGCGATCTTACTCCAACTAATTTACTACAATATAATTAACTTAGTTAAAATTAAAGTTAATTAAACTGACTTCACCATATATGAAACAGCTTTCTTTATCTGTACTCAATGGTACTCCTAAAAATATAATTATTTCCTACTATGTTACTCTTTCCAAAAAAATTTTACAAAACAAAATTTTCTACACAGCAGAAATGGAAAGTTGGTCAGGAATATCAAAGATATATCCCGCAGACGAGCCCCCACTGTAGCGGGAGGTTATTTAAAATTATTTATATGTAAGAGTATGCCAGTAAAGAGTTCTGACCTTACAAGTAATACCCCAGTCTTAGAAATAAGCACTGGTGTATTGTTATCATAAAAATAGTCAGACTGTAAAAACCCTGGCCCAGTTGGTAAGAAGTAGTACCAGGATTTAAGGTGTCTCCTCCCTATGACTATCTTATGATTACTTATATTCTAGGGGATAAGTAAAATGAACATTCACTGAAACCACAAATGGAAGAAGTGAATAAATCCTCAGGTACAGTTAAAATAGTTTAATAATTACACTAATATTCTATTTCTACTAGTTGGAAAAGAGCATATACATATATATAAAAGTATTCACACAATTACTATTATGGTCTGTTTATACTTCAAGATCTTAAATAATAAAGTTACTGAAATCACTGTTATTAGTCCTTTGAATTTAAGGATAACTGTCATCAGTTGACTGAGTTTCTGTATGGTTACTTATTGTTTTCAACTATTGGCTGTTTCACATGTATAGGTGGTCAGTGTCAAACAGGACACTTATCTTTCCAACTTGATACTGCTGAAACTGTCCTTTGCTGATATCAGACTTGGTAGGCCCAACAGTAGGGATGCCAATGACCAGTTGAAGTTCACTCTTTGGGGTCCTGCACTTTGGTGGGATTGCCTCGGATGAACTACACCGGCTTCTGATACTGGACAGTCTGGTTTGAGTTATTTCATGGAACCTGCAACATATCAGCCTTGGCTAGTATCTGGCTAGACTTGTAGTTGACTAGCACAGATGTCAGACCAGTCAGTCATCAGATGTCACCGTTATACAATCATAGTAAGTAAGGACATCATTTCAGTGATATAGCATTAATATTAACATTTCAATTAAGTGTAACTGACTAGCACATAAGTCAGACAAGTCAGTCATCAGGTGTCAAAGTTATACAGTCATAGCAAGTAACATCAGTTCGATGATATAGAATTAATATTAACATATCAGTAATAAACATCATCTGGTTTATTCCGCTCCTATACATCCCTTCATATTCTATAACTTGATCCTTCCAAATCATATCAAGTACGAATTCCAATACTGATGCTATCCTTAGCATCTACACAAAAGTAATACATAAATAAAGAAAGTGAGTGACCACGTGATCAGGTTGCTTTCTACTGAAACTGGCTGTAGAACACTCCAGTTTACTAGCTGTAAATGGGTACGAAGTTGTGCGCTCGAACTAGGGAAGGCAAAGGCAGCGAGGAAGGGGACTAGTCACCTTAACCTCGTATAAACTGGGATCTTCCATGATGAAGTTTTCTAACACTTCATTTCCCTATGACAATCTCTGCCATGGGACTGCCTTTATCTTCGTAAGCGATAAAGCAATATGATAAATATAACTTCATTAGGCCGTGGGGCTATTTGTGATTACTTTTTGTACAAGCAACACTCATCCATAATGCACATGAATAAATCATATTAAAATAATAATACGTTATATCAATGAATATTATACAGGCATATTTTGTGAATTCTGTATGAACCTGAAATAACAAATATTATACACGGTAGTTATCATAATTTTCGCTTACCCTCAGACTTCAGATACTGGACTTAAAAATGTTTCTGGCGATCCGCTCACAATTCATGGGTCGTGGCGAAACTCTGCCTCCAGTCTGTCTGAACCCTCTTTCGTTGTCTGTAGCTCAGTTTACCGATACGCTTTAAATACGTATAGCGCGGACGTATCGGAGAGTACCGACGTCACAGCTTAAACCTAAGCCTGAAAAATCCTTCCCGAACAGTGATTTCGGCCGAACTGTGCGTCGACTGAAATTTTGCCTTTATCATTCTCGGCATATATAATATCCATATAGTTCCATCTTATCTAGTTTTATACAGCTGATAAAACTCTATCTTCCTATCCATGTAAATTCCCAAACTGAAATGTAAAATCCTTTTCATACGGATTCCCTTCTGTTTTTATTTATCGTTGGCGATTTCCTCTGTCCGATACACATTTCGCTGATACGCCGCCATTTTGAAAGCGGTCGTTCGATCGTAGACGGGTTTATAAATCTAACTGATCCCGTTTGCAATGACTTGAAACCAATTTTGCGACAGTTGGTAAGGGTAATTTGATGATTATTCTTTAAAATGTTCTTGGGTGGGCTTTATTTAATTTAATTCTGACAGCTAGGTCGCAAGGACCGCCACAAGATTATATTTTAAAAGAAATGTTTCTTCAATATGACTGGAAGTTTATAGGATGATTTCTTTATTTCTTTCTTTATTTAGCTGGGACCGCAGGTACGATCACTCGCTTTGCACAGAATAGAAATCACTGCAAATATATATATAAAGTCCAGGGGAAAATCTATAACAAGATTTCAATAAAGCTAGTGCTTCTGTAAAGGTCTGGCCAGCGAGTGATAACGTGTCTAGTCTTCATGGTCTATTTAGCTAAAATGGAATGTAAGTTGAGTGGGACATGATAAACTTGACAGCTTATTTGATCTCACGAACTTTTGGGGATCTGACCGCCAAATCAAGAGAAGAAGCCGCCCCCCTGGTCTTCGTATCCGCTCGCTGCTGCCCGTTTCGCTTTCCCCGTTCGCTCGGTTCTGCGATTGACACCGAGACGCGAAAATAGCGGCAAGCAACTGCGTCTCGTAGCAGGGACCACTACTGTCTTTGATAACGCCGATAGTCTCCCCTGAAATCCCTCAGTCTGTCTCTTTGATCTCGTGCCGCATACTAAATGAGTCCCGGTGGAATGAGTTCTGGCAAACGAAAAGTTACAACAAATGTTCAGGGGTTCTAATGTTATGAAAAGCTAAAAGTCCCTTTAAATCATCCATCATATCAGGGAGAATTCACTTGTCAAACTAGACGTACGTCACAATGACCTGTTCCTTTACTCGCTGCCTTAGCCTTCCCTAACTCATGACTGAGTCAGGTACCGATTTACAGCTAGGTAAACTAGAGCGAACCCGGAACTTAGTAACTATGCCGCGAGAGGCAACAGCTACGACAATTAACGATCGCCTGTTAGAGAACGACACTGTAATCGATGAATCAACAAGGTTAAGTTTGCTGGAGTTTGTCATCAAACGTAGGACAAGCAGGCATGGACGTATGATAGCAAGGATGAAGTGTGTATACAACCAGCGTGCTACAGGAACCATCAGCGTATGCAACTCTTCGCCATTTGCTTTAGGAAATTGAGCATCTATGGGTTTACTCGGAGTACGATGATGTCGATTTTGAAAAACAACAGGTAAAAGAGAACACAAGTTTTAGGACTCCACTTTCATTATTGTTACCAAATTCACTAACAATCTTTAATAGGAATGTTGCTGTCGACGCTACGAGTGGCAACAAATCTATAACAATGTTCAGAGTTATTATGTACAACGACTCTAAGCTCTGTTGTCATGTACACACGTTTGTGTACAACATCACCAAGTTTTGTGATCCTGTCACAGCTGTAGGTAATCTTGTCAAAATGCTATGATTTTTTTCCGGCTTTAATTTTTGTATGACGGGTCCTGGACAGGTCACTCGAGGTTCCTTAACACTGTGATAGTTTAAAATGTACCACATTAGTGTGTCGTATGCAAAGTTTCAGCTCACTAGGTAGTTTGAAATCTAATGAACCAAGGACTTGAAACATCCAAAGAACACTCATATAAAATTAAATAAAAGTGTTTTATAATAACTTATTTGTCTCTGTTTCTAATGCCCCATTAAAATTCTCATAAACAGTAGCTGTTCATGTAAGCCTAGTTCAGACAATATCCACAAAACAGATTACATGTTGAGGCATTTGCACAGGTAAGGTTACCAGAACCAAAAAACCAGCGTTGTTTTGATAGTGACCGTGTGTTATCGGGGCCTGAAAGGGTAGCAAAGAAAGGTAATACCGTAACCTACCATGCAATTAGTAAGGAAGGCTGGGCATCAGACCGTTACCCAATCCCATAAAAACTTCAAGCCACAAACAGCTTCAGCAAGTACCGACACGTCAACAAATAAATGGTCATGAAAATAAATCAAGTCCAACAAACAAATCTGAACCTTCAACTCAAATGTCAAGTCAATCTTATTGTATGCCTCTGAAATATGGAGAACAACAAAAACAATAACCATGGAGTTACAAACTTTCATAATGGGTGCTTGTGTAGTACATGTGACAAAACGGGGCGGCCCTATCGATCTTTGTTTCACTCCGGCAGTATCGGCACAATTGTGGTATTGATTTTTATTTTGTTGCTCTCAATTGTCGCCCTTTTCTCTCTTTCTGTCTTTCTTTCTTCGATATTTTTCAGCTAAGTAGCAGATATGTAAGTATATATGTCGAATCGCTTGACACTCCCTGTAGGTGATAATAATCACCTTTGCTTGACGCTACCCAGATTTGCTTAGATAATTACTCGCAGTCGCAAGGGAGTGGCACAGCTTGGCTAAGATTAGCACAAGATCTTGTGTACCGGCGGAAAATTATGACATAAGAAAGTAATGATGGTTACATTTTGAACACGCTGTTGTATGAGTTTACCGATCTGTCTGTAAGTTTGTACACAAGGGCACCGGACATCTTATTACCATATATGGGAGAGTTGACCTCTGCCTTACGTTCAAAATTATCCGATGTCGGAATATTTTGAAATTGCCCCATAACCCGCCTGTTTGAATATGATTGGAGTTTTTTTTTTATAGCTCATGACAAACGAAGGCGTACGAAGGCGTGGGAAGGCAGGGAATATAGTCTGATCATTTTCTCAAGCTATTTCACTTGAGAAATTGCTCGTCAAGACACCAGACTGCTACAGTGAAGAATTAGAATTCCTTCTTAATATACCGGACACCTTTTATTGGAGTATTTATCAGGACTTACAATGTAGCCCAGGAAATCTCTAACATTTTAAATAAGGAAACCGGGACTGAGGAAACTGAAGGACCACACACGAAGTCAGAGAGGCGACTTATTAAATTAACGACACCCCAGACGCGTGTAAGATGCCGATTCAAGTCTCTTTTATTCATCTGAGCAAAAAGTCTGCAAGTCACGATTGGGCGTCAGTTGTGATTTACATTTCATTTCTTATTACTAACATGTGAACTAACATATATATATATATATATATATATATATATATATATATATATATATATATATATATATATATATATTTATATATATATATATATATATATATATATATATATATATATATATATATATATATATTACCATGTGAATTTTAATACGTGAAACTCGCTTGTGGATGTTAAAGTCATTTGAGGCTGGCAACCTCAGCGTATAGAATGATGATTCATGAACCACTACTGCACAAGCTGGTGATTGCTTTACTGCTAGTTTCATAAAGAGAACTAAAAATATAAAGTAGTCCCAGGTTCCTATGGAGCAGGAGGGAAAGATGAAAGAAATGATGTACATTCTAAGTATAATACTTACATTTTCAAAGTAGTGTAAATGTCGCTATAAACATAGTCACTTTTAAAATTAATGTAAGTTTTCAAGCTTTAAACCAGTGAAAATGTCATTTGAAAATATTCATTATAAAGTAATGGAAATTTCAAACATTTCAATCAATGTAAAACATAAATGAAAACATATTAAATTTATAATGTGAACACTTTTAAATCAGTGGAGATGTATATGTAAACAGACTCTATCTGTATAATTAACCTTTTCATTTAAATGTCATGTAAAGCTAAAGCTATTCTATTTAAATGTAAAGAAAGTTTTATCCCGATGGATTAAATTTAATTCTCATCGAGGGTAAAGTCTGAGTAATTGGGATGGTGGTGTAGCGGGAGGTTATTTAAAATTATTTATTATGTAAAAGTATGCCAGTAAAGAGTTCTGGTCTTACAAGTAATACCCCAGTCTTAGAAATAAGCACTGGTGTATTGTTATCATAAAAATAGTCAGACTGTGAAAACCCTGGCCCAGTTGGTAAGAAGTAGTACCAGGATTTAAGGTGTCTCCTCCCTGTGACTATCTTATGATTACTTTTATTCTAGGGGATAAGTAAAATGAACATTCACTGAAACCACAAATGGAAGAAATGAATAAATCCTCAGGTACAGTTAAAATAGTTTAATAATTACACTAATATTCTATTTCTACTAGTTGGAAAAGAGTATACACATATATATAAAAATATTCACCCAATTACTATTATTGTCTGTTTAGACTTCAAGATCTTAAATAATAAAGTTACTGAAATCACTGTTATTAGTCCTTTGAATTTTAGGATAACTGTCATCAGTTGACTGAGTTTATGTATGGTTACTTATTGTTTTCAACTATTGGCTGTTTCACATGTATAGGTGGTCAGTGTCAAACAGGACACTTATCTTTCCAACTTGATACTGCTGAAACTGTCCTTTGCTGATCAGACTTGGTAGGCCCAACAGTAGGGATGCCAATGACCAGTTGAAGTTCACTCTTTGGGGTCCTGCACTTTTGTGGGATTGCCTCGGATGAACTGCACCGGCTTCTGATACTGGACAGTCTGGTTTGAGTTATTTCATGGAACCCTCAGACTCCAGACACTTAGACTGAAATTTTCTGGCGATCCGCTCACACTTCAGATGGATTTAGAGTCGTGGCGTTATCTGCCCTCAGTCTTGTCTCAACCTCTTGCGTTGGGTCTTCTCAGAGTTTTACCAAAACGCTTTATATACGATAGCGCGAACGTATCGGAGAGCAGATACGTCACAGCCTAAGACTAGACCTGAAAAAATCCTTCCCGAACCGTGATTTCAGCCGATCTGTGCGTCGACTGAAATTTTGCCTTTCTCATTCTCAGCATATATAATATCCATATTGTTCCATCTTATCTAGTTTTATACAGCTGATAAAACTCTATCTTCCTATCCATGTAAATTCCCAAACTGTTATTTGTTGATTTTAATATTTAGAACAGAAGTGGGTTTACATGCTTTTAGCGTAACTGTGGGCAGCCGAAATACGCATATATCTCCGTAAATGAGAACTTCCTACCGTTCCATCTTATATGCAGTTATACACCATCCTTCCCTGTACTGAAATGTAAAATCCTTTTCATACGGATTCCCTTCTGTTTTTATTATCGTTGGCGATTTCCTCTGTCCGATACACATTTCGCTGATACGCCGCCATTTTGAAAGCGGTCACTCGATCGTAGACGGGTTTATAAATCTAACTGAACTCATTTGCAATGACTTGAAACCAATTTCGCGACATAGCTCCCCCCATATTTTAAGCTGGATGATATCTAGCTTAACTATTGGGTACAAGACAATTGCAAATCGACCATTCCGAGGTTAGTTTTCCTTCTTTCTATCCTCCTCAAGCTCTGTGGGATGGCGACTAAGAAAATCTGCGCCCACATTCTGTTTTCCAAGAATATATTCATCCTTTACTATCTCTCTCCTTCCTGTTCGGCTTTTCATCCAGGCTCTTACTGCTGGTGAAACCGGGTCGGTAGGTTTCCCATGAAGTTTACCGCCCTCTTTTCGTTGATAGTTGGATGTGGTTTTCCCTCGCAAATCCGTAGGGTTTAGATCTTCGCTACCTGCGTTGCTCCTTTTTTCCAGCGCATGGGGTTCAGACTGCAATTGAACCTGTGTGGGATGTTTCCTTTCCCCTCCTGTGCAAATCTCGGGAGTACCCCTGATTGCTGGTTTGCTTGTAGATTTTTGATGAAGACTCTTCCGTCGACTTTCTGAATCTACATAGGTGCACTCTGGACAGGAATTTACATACTGATTTATGTCTTCCGTAATACCTGGCCAGTAGAACTGGGTGGCTATTCTTTGTTTTGTGGCACCATTACCCAGGTGTTCACTCAAAGTTGATATGTGTCCCCAGCCTATAACCTTATTCCTATAGGTGGATGGTACAACAATTTGACCATGACTTTTCGTCCCTCTTCCAGCTTTCCTGTACAAGAGTCCATGTTCCATATAGAAATGTCCTTTCCTTGGAGCTTTATGTGTTTTTGATAATTTGCCAAAACAAGGCTTCAACGTGCTGTCTGCTTCTTGAGCCCGTTTCATTTCAGTTGAATGAAATTTTACGTTGGTGTCCCTCTCTATGTTCCTGGAGTCAGCCTTGGTCTGGATTCCTGCCATAACCATAGGTTTTACAGGGTCTCCTAAGAAAACATATTTACGCCCCAACATTAGGGGGTAAAAGGGATCATCTATCACAGCTGCATTTATCTCCCCTTCCACATAGCGACAACTGACATGAATCTTTGCTATGGGTAATGTAAGGGGTGATGTTCCTTTTAGTGGCCCTTGAATCTCTACTGTTTCTGTGGTGATTTGTTCAGGGCACACCAGAGATGCACACACGACTGCGTCATAGGACAAACCTGTGTCATACATTCCTGTGACTTGTTTGCCATTCACAGTCACTATCTCCTGGGTAGGTGGGTGATGGAGGCTATTCTGACTCACAGTCAGTTCCTTCCTAACAGAAGTCCTCACCTGTAGACATGCAGCATGATGAAGGGGTTTTTTCCTCCCACATTCATCAGTGTTGTGGTTGCTCATCTTACAAAATTTGCACCACTTATCTCCCTGTTTGTAGGGTTTCTTTTCCTGAGTCTGAGGGTTCTTGTCCTTATTATCAAATCTTTGCTTGTATCTGTGTGGTTGATCCATCTGGTCAAAATCGGTATTCTGCGGTGGTGGCTTATATCCTTCTACCTGCTTTCTTTTTGTTCCTACCAATTCAGCTTGAGCTGCTTGGTATCTCTCTGCACATTTCAAAATGTCTTCCAGCCTCTCTGCTCCTTGTTCCATAAGGAATTTCCTCATTTCTTGAGACATGGAATCTTTCACTTGCTCTAACATAACCATTTCTTTCAGATCCTCGTAGGTTTTCTGATACTTACCTAAACTACTCCATTTCAACAAATACGTTTCTAGCCTAGCTGAGAACTGGTTATATGTTTCTCCAGGTAGAGGTTTAGAAGTTCTAAATTTCTTCCTATATGCCTCAGAGTTCTTTTCATACCGGATCAGTAAGGCTTGCTTTAGTATTTCATAATTTTCCTGATCTTCTTTGGGGAGTTTCAGAAACACATCATATGCAATACCTCTCAATCCCTGGGATAACTTTAGACTCCATTTTTCCTTTTTCCAGTCCATATGTAGAGGCTAGCCTTTCATACCTATCCAGGTACGACTCAATTGCGTCCTCCTTTTCAACAAATGGATCTAGGTGGAAGTTCATGGCCCCATTTGCTGTGTTCTGAAAAGAGCTATTCGCAGAATGAGGTGAGCTATTACCATGGGTGATAGTCCCAGCCTGAAGTTCAAGATCAAGCTGTCTCATTTTCAGCTCATGGTCTCTCTCTGCTTGTAACCTCCTTTCTTCTCTCTCAGCTTCTAATTTCTTGGCTTCTCTCTCCGCTTCTAATTTCTAATTTCTTTTCTTCTCTCTCTGCTTCTAATTCTAATTTCTTGGCTTCTCTCTCTGCTTCCAATTTCTTGGCTTCTCTTTCTGCTTCCAATTCTAATTTCTTGGCTTCTCTCTCTGCTTCTAATTTCTTGGCTTCTCTCTCTGCTTCTAATTGCTTTGCTTCTCTCTCAGTGTACTTTTCACATTCCGTCGTGACATACCGGATCAGAGCATCACCATCCATGCCAAGCTCTTTTCCCACCTGCAGTGTAGCAGACCTAAATTTGACCAAGTCAGCCATGATGTATCTGTAGTCTAGTAGGGCAAGTGATCTTACTCAAACTAATTTACTACAATATAATTAACTTAGTTAAAATTAAAGTTAATTAAACTGACTTCACCATATATGAAACAGCTTTCTTTATCTGTACTCAATGGTACTCCTAAAAATATAATTATTTCCTACTATGTTACTCTTTCCAAAAAATTTACAAAACAAAATTTCTACACAGCAGAAATAGAAAGTTGGCTCAGGAATATCAAAGATATATCCCGCAGACGAGCCCCCACTGTAGCGGGAGGTTATTTAAAATTATTTATTATGTAAAAGTATGCCAGTAAAGAGTTCTGGTCTTACAAGTAATACCCCAGTCTTAGAAATAAGCACTGGTGTATTGTTATCATAAAAATAGTCAGACTGTGAAAAACCTGGCCCAGTTGGTAAGAAGTAGTACCAGGATTTACAGATTCACCTCCCTGTGACTATCTTATGATTACTTATATGCTATGGATAAGTAAAATGAACATTCACTGAAACCACAAATGGAAGAAGTGAATAAATCCTCAGGTACAGTTAAAATAGTTTAATAATTACACTAATATTCTATTTCTACTAGTTGGAAAAGAGTATACACATATATATAAAAATATTCACACAATTACTATTATTGTCTGTTTAGACTTCAAGATCTTAAATAATAAAGTTACTGAAATCACTGTTATTAGTCCTTTGAATTTTAGGATAACTGTCATCAGTTGACTGAGTTTATGTATGGTTACTTATTGTTTTCAACTATTGGCTGTTTCACATGTATAGGTGGTCAGTGTCAAACAGGACACTTATCTTTCCAACTTGATACTGCTGAAACTGTCCTTTGCTGATCAGACTTGGTAGGCCCAACAGTAGGGATGCCAATGACCAGTTGAAGTTCACTCTTTGGGGTCCTGCACTTTTGTGGGATTGCCTCGGATGAACTGCACCGGCTTCTGATACTGGACAGTCTGGTTTGAGTTATTTCATGGAACCCTCAGACTCCAGACACTTAGACTGAAATTTTCTGGCGATCCGCTCACACTTCAGATGGATTTAGAGTCGTGGCGTTATCTGCCCTCAGTCTTGTCTCAACCTCTTGCGTTGGGTCTTCTCAGAGTTTTACCGAAACGCTTTATATACGATAGCGCGAACGTATCGGAGAGCAGATACGTCACAGCCTAAGACTAGACCTGAAAAAAATCCTTCCCGAACCGTGATTTCAGCCGATCTGTGCGTCGACTGAAATTTTGCCTTTCTCATTCTCAGCATATATAATATCCATATTGTTCCATCTTATCTAGTTTTATACAGCTGATAAAACTCTATCTTCCTATCCATGTAAATTCCCAAACTGTTATTTGTTGATTTTAATATTTAGAACAGAAGTGGGTTTACATGCTTTTAGCGTAACTGTGGGCAGCCGAAATACGCATATATCTCCGTAAATGAGAACTTCCTACCGTTCCATCTTATATGCAGTTATACACCATCCTTCCCTGTACTGAAATGTAAAATCCTTTTCATACGGATTCCCTTCTGTTTTTATTATCGTTGGCGATTTCCTCTGTCCGATACACATTTCGCTGATACGCCGCCATTTTGAAAGCGGTCACTCGATCGTAGATGGGTTTATAAATCTAACTGAACTCATTTGCAATGACTTGAAACCAATTTCGCGACAGGTGGTATGGAAAGAAAGGAACCCATTACTATGGGGTGGAAAACGCCATACTCAGAAGAGCGTTTCGCTCTATTCTTTTACCATAGTTATTGGTGGTACCAGCAGAAAGTACTATCTCTGGAACAAGAAGGGAACCGTGGCCAAAGCTTTAAGACGAAGGACCCACGTGGCCGACTCTTCTTGACATTTCTGGGAAACGAGCTACCCCCGACAACCATGATCAGAAACGAGCGTAAGCTGAGTGAAAAGAACCAACCCATAAGAAGGAGCAGAACCATCATTGGCAGCTAATTTCAAATATATGCTGCCACTTGAACTTCTTGTAACATCTCACATTCCATAAAGACTGTGATGATAACTTTTCTTGATTCATAACTATTCACATTATTTTCCAACTGTTAAAACCTAAAGTGATTATTAAATTTTGTTATTTGTAATGTTACAAATTTAACTTCGATTTAATCATTTTAAAGTTACTGCATGTTTGTTTCAGTCAAATTACAACACACGCTCTAAAGCTATAATACTAGAATAATATAATTCCACCGAGTAAATCAGGGGTGGGGGCTTAAACGAGCTGAAAGTAATAAGTGCTTAAATCCTTCACAAAAGCGTCGGCAGAATTACAGAGTTAACATACTCAGCCAAAGCAGTATTGTTCTCGTTTATTCTGAATATCTTGTGAAGACTCCCTTTGTAATAGAAGTGTCATCACCCTTCTATCTTCATCTCTGCCAAGAGTAATCTTGTGCAAAGGTAGATACATTTGAAGTCCATATTAGATACTCTTGAGTTTTGGCCACTGTTGGACCACTACTGCAAAGCAGGGGAGGTAATACCGTCACAGTACAAAAGGATTGAAATGGTATAACAAGATCATCAAGATTAAATGATGACAAGAATCAGACAAATACTATTAGAACAAAAGATGAGAATAAGAAGCTGGTGATGGACATGACACACACTGATGAAACCTACTGACATCATTACAAGGCAGTCCTTGTTCTGGAACTCACAGGGTAAGAAAGGTAAAGGGGGCAGAAAAACGCACGGAGAAGAGAACTGGAGACAGAACTGAAAAGCATAAAGTAGACATTAAAAGCAGATGGCAACAGACAGGAGGGCTTGTCGTGAATCTGAGCTACTGATGGCTTATGCTACTCGGAAAGCTTTAGGTGAATGACTTTACGAATCATCTGTAGCCTACTAAATCCAGGTCATACAACGCGAGATGGCAGGCAGGTGATTTAAAATATAAATACTGTTAGTGTGGAGGAGGCGGGAAGGTTGGCTAGAGATCGAGAGTCTTTCATGCGGGCTGTGATGAAAGCGACGTTCTGCAAAGGACATGCTACATAATGATGTTAGCGTGATACTTTTTTCCTTTGTTTATTTGTTTGTGTTTTTTTTTTTTTTTAACAGGGGGGATCGACGCTGGTAAAACATATACAAGTATGTAAAATACAGATTTAAAACGTGAAATACCAGGCAGTTCCGTCACTATGTTCTGGAATCCTCAGGGTAAGAAAGGCGCAGGTAGACCAAAAAATACACGGAGACGAGAACTGGAGAGAGAAATGAAAATCACGAGGAAGGCACGGAAAGAACTTGAGCTTATGGTACGCGACAGAAGGACGACATGTGCTTGTTGATGGCGTATGCTCCTGTGGGAGCCAAAGGGTTTTGAAGCATTCTTCCAGAAAACGAATACATTGTACTACATTGATCTTGCTTCACATGTGACTGGACTTAATATTAAGGGAGTTCTTTTCTCTTATTTTTATAGTTTCATGTTCTCTACTTAATTCTCATTTTCTTTCCCTCCTGTCTCTTGTTTGTCTGTCCCTGACGAAGGCCTTGTGGCCGCAACGTAGGTTTTTCTTGTCCTTCTCCTTGTAAGACGTATTACTATTTGTGTGGGTGGGTGTGTGTGTGTGTGTTATTTTTCAACTGTACTACATTAACCCCTTTCACATCAAATTGTACTACATTAACCCCTTTCACATCAAATTGTACTACATTAACCCCTTTCACATCAACATCTTTCCAGCTCGACTAGTTTTTTTTTTTTTTTAAATTAACTGCGAAGATTACCTCGACTCAAACAACAAGGCTGTCTAGGCGGATTCGACAATGTTCTGCCTACTCTGTTGTGTCAACAAAGCACAGTCTAATAATACGTCCTAGATTTATGAGGTTTACACAAATTTCCTGCACTTCCCCACCACGTTTTTATATTTAAAAAAAAAAAAAAAATATCTATAACCTTCCTAGCAGTGTACTGTTCTGAACTTCTGGAGTTGTAAATTGAAGGAACAAACAAGAGCATGGTAGGTAAATATGAACTACGTTGGAAAGTGCTTAAGACAACAATGTAAACAGTAGCATGTTGGAAATTATTGCAGCATAGGGTCCCAGCGCTTATATACATAATTGTGTAATGTGAACTAAGGGGAAGTGGTAAGAAGAACTACAGTGCAGTAAATTCTATACGACTATAAAGGTAGGATCTGCTGTTGGACGGTGCGGCCGCACAGGACGCCGACTTGCGAGTAGCGCCGAGATTAATTAACAAATAATATTAACATTGCTTCTATGAAACTGGTTATTTTCAAACATGCATCTGTTACTTCTTTTAGTGAGTGCGTATCAGTAATTCAACAAGCGTATAGGAAAACAATGTTTCTACAATAAGATTTTAAACACATACATTTATGACTTTTTTGTAAAATGCTACACTGAACATCACTTACGGAAATTACAGTGTGACCCAACTCAATAGCATAAAATTGAGTCTCATAAGAGTACGTACAGTCATGGAGCGACAGTCGTCAGAGGACATGTTCAACTGTTTGTTTAACCAACACATGGGCACCTGATCTTTTTTTAGTTAAACGAAGAATAAAATTATGTTTTTTTTGTAAAAACTATCAGGCAAGTCGTACAAAGCAACTAATGTGAAGCTACGCAGGAGGCTGGCAATTTCATAATGTAAAACAGATTGCTACATAAACTATAGCTACAACACCATGGGAATGCTTGGTGCAGGTTTCATGTAAAGGGACCAGTTACAGTGGTGGCTTCATAAGGAGCGAAAATGAAAATGCTAACGTTGTCATAAAACATTGGAGATACTTACATAGGCGTACTACGAAGCTGTACCACAAACATGTCTGATTATTTTCTCATCTAGGTCATTTACCATATAAAACAAAATTATTGCTACCCATAAAACAACCGCACATCTGAAAAATGGACCACAGCGAAACTATTTTTTTTTTTGCATACACCCGCTATAACTCGAGGCGAAATCTCAGGTTAGAATGTCTAACCTGAGACTGATTTTTACGTGAGTATCCCTTTTTTCTTGTACAGATACAGGTGTCCCTCGCCATTCAGGCAAATACTCGCCGATTTCGGAGGTACCCATTAGAGCTGGGTCGGCTCAGGAGCTGCCACTCCCTGGTCGACGACACTTCTTCAAATGTACTCGCCAGGGCTCGAGTTAATCCAGTCCAAATGCCGGTCGACGAAAATCTTCAAATGTCCTCGTGTCGTGAAACGAGTGTAAGCCACTACCTGGTTAATCACTATGTCGGAATACAGATTTGCTTCAACCAATCAACGATCACCGTTCACCAGTCTCTGAGACAGAATAAATTATACTGTTCACGCAGTTCACGCAAGATGGCGGCGAGAAACTGAATAAAATTAGGCTGTATGAGCAAAAGACGAAACCGGAGGAAACCAATCAACTTGCTCCGCCAGGAACCAACCGAAAGCTTTCCTTAAGTATTTACTTGCCTATATAATCGGGCGGAATTTTATGCTAAACACGCAACACCAAAAACGAAGCCAGACTGACCGACTGAAGAGGAAGAACCTGTCACTTTGATTTAGTGCTTACCTGAGGGCATCGACCTGCAACCTACTTCACTAAGTCGCATCAAAACCTGGCCAGTTTAAAATCTTAGGAGGGTTTCATTTGTGTCCCAAAAACCTGAGGTCGTATGTTCGAGTCAATCCCGCTGCCTGGAACTTCTCAGGAGCATAGCGATTGTACAGAAGCTACATCTTTAGTCCCCCTCAGTCTTGGGTGGGCTAAAGTAACGAGCCTCAGCAGGAGTTGCGTGAACCACACTACGGAGAACAGAACTGTTTTAAGAGATGAGTACACATTCGTACCATTTCTGTCAGCATTGTGAGCATAGAAACTGTCAGTGATGAGAAAGTGAAATTAGCATAGCAAGAGACAAAAATAACAACATAGCTGATAAGTGTTATATCCTTAATTAACAGCACAGCTGATATAATTTTTGTTCCTATAAGTGGAAAACTTGTTGTAACATTTATTTATGTCGGTCTCCTCTCTACTATTGTTTCGAGATCAGAGCATTCACAGCCGTAACTAAGTTGTGATACCAGTAGTTCTCTCAGACACTGGGACTTCACCATTTTCTGCAGAAATTCTACTTCTGTAATTGTCAGTACTATACTGATCCAAGAGCCAAATAAAACCTCTCGCCACACTGGGGGCTCGTTCCTGGGATATTTCTGTATATCTTGAGCCATACTCAGTCTATTCATCTATCTACACTCTATCTTGTGCCACCCAAAGGTAACATAAGAAAAATTTTTTTTTTGGAGAAAATCATTATAGGATTTTTACAAAATTATTTTCTTAGGAGGAGTACCATTTAGTACTCAGTAAATAGTTGATGCTCACAAAGTTGCACGGAAATTTTTTGTTCATATCAATTAATTAAGTTTAATTACAATAATTTGGTTATAGTAGATATACATACCCTATCTAAGTAACGCCATGGCTGATCTAGTGAAGTTCAGGACTGCGATCATGCAGATGGGTAAGGAATTAAATATGACAGGTGATGCTCTCACTCAGTATGTCACAACAGAAGTGGACAAACATATGGATAGGGAAGAAAGAAAGTTGCAATTAGAGACTGAAGCAAGGAAATTAGAGGCGGATAGAGAAGCAAAGAAATTAGAGGCTGAAGAAAGGCGGTTGCAAGCGGAAGCTGAGAGAGAAGCCAAAAGACTGGAAGCTCAGAGAGAAGACAAAAGACTGGAAATTGAAGCCAAGAAATGGGAAGCTGAAAATGAGGCAAAGAAAATTGAAGCTGAGGAAAGGAAATTACAAGCAGAGAGAGACCATCAGTTGAGATTAAAAGAGCTTGAAATTCAGGCAAATACTGGCAATAATGGTGGGAGCTCACCTCACTCTGAGAGTAGCTCCAGCCAGAGCACCTCAAGTGGGGCCATGAATTTTCATCTGGACCCATTTGTTGAGAAAGAAGACGCCATCGAGTCGTACCTGGATAGATACGAAAGACTAGCCACTACCTATGGCTTAGTGAAAGAAAAATGGAGTCTTAAACTATCTCAGGGATTGAGAGGTGTGGCATACGATGTATATTTGAAGCTCTCAAGAGATGACCAGGAAGATTATGAAATACTGAAACAGGCACTGCTTGTGAGATATGAAAAGAACTCAGAATCATATAGAAAGAAATTCCGAACCGCTAAACTTCTTCCAGGAGAAAACTATCACCAATTCTCTGCTAGACTGGAAACCTATTTGGAAAAATGGAGTAGTTTAGGAAAGTGTCAGGATCTGAAAGAAATGATAATGATGGAGCAGGTGAAAGAGTCCATGCCTCAAGAAATGAGGAAGTTTATCATGGAACAAGGAGCAGAGAGATTGGAAGATATTGTAACTGTTGCTGAGAGATATCAAGCAGCTCAGGCAGAATTATTAGGAAATAAGAAGCAGGGTGAAAACTTCAAATCATCACAAAACTATACCAAATATGAACAAAAGGACCATACCACAAGGAACAAACAAAGATTTGACCAAAAGGACAAAAACCCTCTAAGATCGGATAAGACACCTTACCGGAAGGAAGGAAAGTGGTGTAAAACTTGTCTAATGAGTAACCACAATACTGCGTACTGCAGAAGGAAGAATCCTCCTCATCATGCTGCATGTCTTACAACAGGGAATCAGGGAAGGAAGAAAATGGCAGTAAGTCAGAAAGACTTCCATCATCCCCCTGTCTGTGAGGAAGTGACCGTGAATGGCACTCAAGTACTGTGTTTATATGACACAGGATTAGACTTTGATTCAGTTGTGTGCTCTTCTCTAGTGAGTCCTGACCAGATAACCACAGAAACAGTGGAAATCAGAGGACCGATCAAGGGAGCAAGAACCATGACATTACCCATAGCCCGAATCAACATAAGATCTCGCTATGTGGAAGGAGAAATCAAAGCAGCAGTGATGGACGACCCTATTTACCCTTTGATTTTGGGGTGTAGGTATGTTTTCCTTGGAGAACCTATAAAACCTGTAGTTATGGCAACAGTCCAGACCAGGGAAAGCTCCAGGAAAATGGAGGAAAATCCTATCAATACTCATCCAGAAGAGATGAAAAAGGCTCAAGCAGCGGACAGCACATTGAAGCCTTGTTTCGGCAAATTGCCTAAAGCACATAACCCTCCAGAGAAGGGAGACTTATATATGAAGAATGGCCTACTATACAGAAAAGCTGGAACAGGACCTAAAGGGCATGGACAGCTTGTAGTGCCAAAATCTTACAGGGAGAAGGTTATGACGCTAGGACATGCTATACCCTTCAGTGGACATATGGGAATAGGGGCCACTGGACAAAGGATAGCCTGTCACTACTTTTGGCCAGGAATTACAGAGGACATAAAAAGATATGTAAGATCCTGTCCAGAATGCCAAAGAGTAGCTCCTAAGCATAGGACTGCACCAGCAACATTGGGAGAAATGCCTATTATGGGAACCCCTTTTGAACGTGTTGCAGTAGATATTGTTGGACCCCTCACTAGGACCAAGAAGAGAAATGCTTACATCTTAACCTTGGTTGATACTTGCTCTATGTGGGGAGAAGCAGTGGCCATGTCAGCTATAGATTCAAAGCATGTGGCAGAGGCCCTGTTGACAATATTTACCCGATTAGGTTTCCCGCATCAGATATTGACTGACAATGGGTCTCAGTTTAAGGGAAAGCTAACACAAGAAGTATTCAGGATATTTCAAGCCAGGCACTATCATTGTAGTCCCTACCATGCCCAAGGGAACGGTCAAGTAGAGCGGTTCAATGGTACGCTAATTTCAATCCTTAGAAAGCTGGCGAGTGAAAAACCTGATACTTGGGATACATACTTACCCGCTGCACTATTTGCATATAAGGAAGTACCCCACAATTCAACTGGATTGGCTCCAGCTACATTGTTGTTTGGAAGACCAATAAAAGGTCCACTGGAAGCATTGCTGCGGACATGGACTGATGAAAAGGCAGAGGAAACAGTGACTTCCTCATACCAGTATGTCAACGAGTTGACATCTCCATTGAAAGCAGGTTGGAAACTGGCCAATGATAACTTAAGACAGGCCAGGAGGAAGCATGCTGCCTACTACAACAAAAAAGCAAAGGATAGGGAACTGGAGGTGGGTGAAAAGGTGTTATTACTGTTGCCAAGCAGCAATAATAAATTGCAGATTGGATGGCAGGGACCCTATGTCATACTGGAGAAACTTTCCAGGACCAATTATAAGATTGACAAGAAAGGAAAGGAGAAGGTATATCATGTCAATCTTCTTAAAAAATACTATGACAAGGAATCATCAGAAGTTGCACATATCATGACCCTAGCCATTGCAACAGAAATGCACGGTGAACCACTTCACTCTATGGAGTATCCACTCACAACTACAGAGGATTATGTTCAAGTAAATATTAGTGAACATTTAACTCCAGAGCAGAAGAAGAGGGTTCAGAAAGTGTTGGAAACCCATGCTGATGTGCTCACAGATAAGCCAGGTCGTACGAATCTGTTAGAGTACGACATGAAGGTTACCGACCCTACCCCAGTATGCATGAGAACATACCCTATACCCTATGCGAAAGCCCAAGCACTAAGGGAGGAAGTTGATTATCTGTTGAAGGAGAAAATTATCTCGAAGTCAGACTCTCCCTATAGCTCAAGTGTGGTGCTATTGAGAAAACCGAGTGGTGAACACAGGTTATGTATTGACTACCGGAAGCTTAATGCGATCACAGAATCTCAGGTGGACCCATTACCTGACACCAACCAGCTGTTCTCTACACTGAGTAAGGCTAGGTATTTATCAAAGGTAGATCTAAGCAAGGGATACTACCAAATACCAGTGAAACCAGAAGTTAGGAAAATGCTGGCATTTAGTACATCAGACGGACACTACGAGTTTAATGTACTACCCTTTGGGCTGAAAAATGCTCCCAGTATCTTTTCAAGAATGATGAGGAAATTATTGGAACCTCTACAAAATCCCCATATCACTAACTTTATGGATGACATTCTTGTTGCTACAAACACATTTGAAGAGCATATAGTAGCGCTTTCCATGTTGTTTGACAGACTGAGAGCCACTGGATTGACTGCACGTCCAACCAAGTGCTATATCGGTTGTAAGGAGTTGGAATTCTTAGGTCACACTATTTCTACAGGTCATATGTCTCCTGACCCAAGGAATATAGAGAAGTTAAAGAAGGCACCCAGACCTCAAACGAAGAAAGATGTGAGATCATTCGTGTCTTTATGTGGGTTCTATCAGAAGTACATACCCCACTTTAACTCTCTGTGTGCACCATTAACCAACTTAACGAAGAAAGGACAGCCTGACAAAATCCAATGGAATGCTGATTGTGAAAACGCTTACACAGAGCTAAAAGCAAAACTCACCAGCAAACCAATCCTTACACTACCCGATATCACACAGGAATTTGTATTAAGGACGGACGCTAGCAGTATAGGTATTGGTGCAACTCTCTTGCAGAAATCAAAAGCCCAGCCGGAGGAACTTTTACCAGTCGCCTACGCCAGTAGGAAGCTGAATGCAGCTGAGTTGAATTACTCGACCATAGAGAAAGAATGTTTAGCTCTAATTTGGTCCATCAACAAATTTTCACCTTATCTGTATGGGACACACTTCATTGTCCAAAGCGATCACCAACCTTTAACATTCTTGGCTGCATCTAAAAAGCTAAATTCGAGATTGTTAAGGTGGAGTCTGCTTCTGGCGCCTTATTCCTTTACCGTGAATTACATTCCGGGAAGAGACAATGTAGGAGCTGATTTTGAACGCAGCCACGTAGCGCTTTTAAATTTGGATATTTGGGTTCCTTAGGGTTTGCTGACAAAGAATATGTACAACGTTATGCAAATAGTCTAGGAATTAACAAGTTATAACCAAAATAAAATAGTGGGGATGCCTGACAGCATGGAATCATTTCTGCTCATAAAATTTTTTTATAACGTGTTTGAAAAAAATCTTACGTTACAGAATTAGCCTACCATGTAAACTCCAAATTGATTGGAGCGCAACAAATGAAAGACTAACCACGATTGGTCGGGCTATAAATACTATCTTGGTTGTTAGGGAGACGTAGAAAGGTAACATTTTTTCAAACACTTGTCGAAACGGGGCCTCATTGGCTAGACTCGCTGATATAATCACTTAGGAGCGTTAGTTCGAAACCACTTGTTTAAATAAGCTTGATAAAGCGACAGTGCGTTGAAGCCAGCTCACATTTTTGCTAAAATAAAAGCCTGGAACATAAGCAGATGGGAATTTGTGCCAGTAAATGTGCCAGAATTCATTGCTAATCAACGTATCTGTGTTTATTTCCATGAAATTGTGGTAAGCTTGAACCATTCAGTATCTTTTAATGAAAATTGAATGTAAATTGTTAATTTATGCCTGTATATATATGTGTAGTTCAGTGGCAAACAGGAGATAACGCCTATAATGCTCCAGCCTGAACAGAGGGTGTCGGAGGGAAGTAAAACGGCATGGAATGGCCAAATAGTACACTGACACCTGGATGATTGATTAGACAGAAATAATGCTGGAAGTGCAGAGGCGTGGTAACCATTAAGGAGGTAAATACTGGTATAAAGTATTTCAGATGAAGCTGACAGTTGGCCTAACGCTCTGAACTCAATGTTTGTGTTGTATTGTGCTCAGTGTAGAACTAGAGTATCAATTAGTTATGAAGTAGAAGGTACATCCTTCTTGTTTACAGGGACCGTGGTCTTGATGGTACTGAGCAGCACCTGGTCAGAGCTTTGCTGAATCCAGAGTCGGACAGCATACTCCTTGGTCCATTTAGCTATCAGTGAGGTGTCTCCAGAGCCCAGAGGAGAATTCGAGCAGAGGAGTCCTTTCCTGCCGCCATCACTCAAGATAAGCTGATTTGGCCAGCTGAGCTCAACATTATGTCCCCTCATCTTGAAATGACTTTATAAAAATAACATTCAGAGGGGAATTTAATTGTCTTAATATCAGGAACTGAGAACATCTCCAATACTAGTCCCTAAAGACAAACTATTGAAGTCATGATGACAAATACCAACAGAGCTTGAACAAAACAAAACCAGTATTACCTCATTTTACTACTACACAACTGACACACATAGGATATTTGTAATAATATATGTCACTACTATATTCATATTGGTAAATTCTGTACATATAACTTGTAATTTAAATTGATTGTGATTCCTGGTTCCCTTGTAGTTGAATCAGGACACATATTCATTCATGCCAGTAATGAATACATATTGTTATTTGAAAAGTTATCAGTGACTCTTTTAAGATATCCTTGTAGAGTGTTATATGTATGTGAGTGTCACAGTGTTGTCAAGTGTAGTGGAATAAATTAAATTGTTTATCCGTCTGTTGTTGTTATGACTTACACTTCATCATACACATACCCTAGACACATAACGTAGTCATCACACTATTCCAGAATAATTCTGACTGAGATATATAGATATGTGGTAGCAAGTAAGGTTATCTATAATACACTACTCTTAATAGATATAGATACCTTCACAGCTGATCTCAGTCAGTACACTAAGTCCCCTATAAATATTTATAACATCCCACTTCACCACATATATTGGGGTCTCGCTCTTGGGATTTTGAATCTTTACCTATTAAAAATATTGGGGGTAATTCACTTCAGGGAATATAAGAATTAAAAGGTATCCTTGGGTGGAATTAAATAAAGTTGAGCTCACGGTGCCTGTGTTGTCCATTATATATATTTAGAATTTGAATTGTTGGTTAGACATTGTAGAAATTTACCTGATAGACAATGGCGGACCTGGCCAAGTTTCGATCTGCTGCTGTTCAGACTGCAAAGGAGTTAGGATTAGATGGGCAAGTTATGGTTGCCTATGTTACTACGGAATGTGACAAATTTATTGAACGCGAAGAAAGAAGGTTTGAAGCCGAAAGAAGGTTAGAGGCTGAAAGGGAAATTAAGAGGTTGCAGATTGAGGCTGAGGCTAAGAAATTGGAAGCAGAAAGAGAAGACAAAAGATTAGCTGCAGAAAGAGAAGCCGAGGAAAGAAGACAGGCTGCAGAAAGAGAAGAGAAGAAATTAGCTGCAGAAAGGGAAGAGAGGAAATTAGCTGCAGAAAGGGAAGCAGAAGATAAAAGATTACAAAGGGAACATGAGTTACGACTAAGGGAGTTTGAGTTTCAGGGCCATGCTCCTGAAAATGGTGCCAGTCCCTTTGCCTCTGATGCCACTGCTAGCCAAGGAGCCTCAACCTCAGCTATGAATTTTCATTTAGATCATTTTGTTGAGAAAGACGATGATATTGAGAGCTATATAAATAGGTATGAGCTATTAGCTACCACGTATAGGTTAGAGAGAGAAAGGTGGAGCTTAAAGTTATCTCAGGGACTTCGTGGGGCAGCTTATGAAGTTTTTGCAAAAATGAGCAGAGGTGATCAGGAAAATTATGACATGCTAAAGCAGGCTCTTTTGTTAAGATATGAAAAGAATGCAGAATTTTATAGGAAAAAATTTAGGAATGCTAAACTACTGTCAGGTGAAACATATCACCAGTTCTCTGCACGAATAGAGACATACTTGGAGAAATGGACTTCTCTGGGGAAAACCCAAGATCTTAAGGAAATGGTCCTTATAGAGCAACTAAGAGAGTCCATGGCTCCAGACCTGAGAAAGTTTCTCATGGAACAAGGTGCAGAGAGGCTGGGTGAGTTGCTAAATGTTGCTGAAAGGTATCAAGCAGCTCAAGCAGAGGTAACAGGTAATAAAAAGAAACAAGTGGATAACTTTAGGGCACCACAGAACTTTAATAAATTTGATCCTAAGGATCAAAATAAAGGTAAGCACCAATTTGATAGGCCACGGTATGACAATAAAAATAAATTCCCACAATTCGATGAAAGGAAATATAATGAAAGAAAATCTTTCAACCAAGGAAAAAGGTGGTGTAAGAATTGTCAGATGGACAATCATGACACTGACCGTTGCAGGAGGAAACCTGTGTATATGGCAACCCTTCAGGTCAGGTCGACCTCAAGACAGGAGGAGGATATTATGTTAGATACCACTCCAGAAGAGATGAGGAAGGCACAGGCTGGGGATAAAACACTCAAGCCTTGTTTCAGAAAATTGTCAACTTGTCATACAACTCCAGGCAAGGGAGATTTTTACATGAAAAACAAGTTGATGTATAGGAAGACTGGAGCTAGATCCAAAGGTCAGGGACAGCTGGTTCTTCCAAAAAGATATAGGGCAGACTTAATAAGGAGCTTACATGTGAAACCAGATGGGGACCATGAGAAGATAGGTACCATCATTCAAAAGGTGGCTCACAATTATTATTGGCCCAAAGCAAGATGGGACATTGAGAATTTTGTAGAAAGGTGTAGCATAGCACATGAGGGAACACCCACAAGTGGGAACATGGATCAGGACCTGGACACGCCCCGGGGCAAAATTAGGCCTGATAATAAAAAGAAATATAAATTTGATAAAGTGGACCAAATGGAATGGGAAGCCCCTTTTCACGGACAAGCTTCACTTAACTGTTTTACAATGGCCACTATGCGGAGAATGCAAAAAGATGTCTTACCCCAGGATAAGCCGAAAATCCCTCAATCGGACTTAAACAAACTGGAGGAAGAGGATGTAGGGAGGAAATCTCTCATCAAGAATTTTAAGTGGGGAGAAAGCCCCAAAAGAATTGGTAGCGGTCGTTTTGTGAATGATAATTCTGGGAGGAAAAATCATCACTATAAAGCTTCGAGTGGAAGAGACCATACCGGTGCATGGACAAATAGGTCCACACAATTAAAGGTCCACATGTAGCTATGTTAAGAACGTGGACTGATGAAAAGGCAGAGGAAAACATTACATCTTCATACCAATATGTGAATGAGCTGACCACTCGGTTAAAAACTGGCTGGAAACTTGCCAATGAAAATTTGAAACAAGCCAGGAAGAAACATGCTGCCTATTATAACAGGAAGGCGAAAGACAGAGATTTGGCTGTGGGAGAGAAGGTACTGCTTCTTTTGCCCGGGAGTCAGAATAAGTTACAAATTGGATGGCAGGGTCCATATACAGTTCTAGAGAAGGTGTCTAGAACAAATTATAAGATAGATAAGAAGGGGAAAGAAAAAATCTATCATGTGAATCTCCTGAAGAAATATTTGGAAAGAGAACATCAGGAAGAGACACACTTGTTGACCTTGTCCATCGCCATGGAGATGAAAAAGGAACCACTTTCATCATTTGAATATCCATTACACCCTTGTGAGACAGCAGCACAGGTGAAAATCAGTACACATTTAACGAAAACTCAGAAAGAGAGAGTGCAACAGGTTCTAAATAATCATGCAGAGGTGTTAACAGACCGACCAGGGCATACAAACCTATTGGAATATGATATGAAACTAATAGACTCCACACCTGTCTGTATGAAACCATATTCGATTCCGTTTGCTAAGGAGAAAGCTTTGAAGGAAGAGATAGACTATCTGTTGAAGGAAGGAATTATTTCGCACAGTGAATCTTCGTATAGTTCCGGTGTTGTACTCTTAAGGAAGCCCTCTGGAGAACATAGACTCTGTATAGTGTCGTGGAATATTCTAATCCACATATATAAATTATCAAGTAAATATAAAGCCTAATAAATACATATAATAAATAAAGGAAGAAGAATGGTAAAGAACAGTGCTGTCACAATGACTGTACTCGAAATCCCCCTTGTTTTATGCTTCGTCTGCAAATTGTAACGCTTTCACGTTGATAGTAAAAGCTTACTGTATTATTACCCGCTTTCTTCAATGAAACGTGTGCTGCATTTCTAAGAAAAACATTGAGAGGCCCTGCGTAATGACCTAAATTAATCCTAACATTAATTATATTACGTTACCAAAACGAACGAACAGATGGACAAAAGGATAAAGAGAGAGGGGAGGGCTGAAAATCAGGAACGCATGCAACACGCGTCGCGCGATACACAAATGCTGCCATCACGCGTGTAAGTCTACATGCACTAATTGTTTTTCAGACGGACAGTGATAAAATACACTACCCTTTCCCAGAGTTAGGTTTATAAATCATAAAAAACTCTTATTAGGAAAGACAACATTAGATGGGTTTACGGTTGAAAACATAACAGTACCCAGACAGCACATCTTCGAAACAGGAGGTAGAAGAAATTGCATATTTTGAACGCAGCCACGTAGCTTCTTTAAATTTGTATTTTTGGGTTCCTTAGGGCTTGCTGACAAATAATATGTAAAACGTTACGCAAATAGTCCAGGAATTAATAAATTATACCC
This sequence comes from Oreohelix idahoensis, assembly GCA_024509875.1. NCBI lineage: Eukaryota > Metazoa > Mollusca > Gastropoda > Stylommatophora > Oreohelicidae > Oreohelix > Oreohelix idahoensis. The sequence goes on along the minus strand of JAMPIV010006306.1, from coordinate 88,175 downwards.
AGAATAAAATATTGGGGGTGCCTGACAGCCTAAAATCATTTCTGCTCATAAGAATTTTTTTATAACGTGTTTGAAAAAAAATTTACGTTACAGAAATAGCCTACCATGTAAACTCCAAATTGATTGGAGCGCAACAAATGAAAGCCTAACCACAATTGGTCGGACTATAAATACTATCTTTCGTGGTTAGGGGAAACGGGGAAAGGTAACATTTTTTCAAACACTTGTCGAAACGGGGCTCATTGGTCAGACTCGCTGATATACACACTTGGGAGCGTTAGTTCGAAACCACTTGTTTAAATAAGCTTGATAAAGCATCAGTGCGTTGAAGCCAGCTTATATTGTGCTAAATAAAAGCCTGGAAGATAAGCAGATGGGAATTTGTGCCAGTTTGTGCCAGAATTCATTGCTAATCAACGTATCTGTGTTTATTCGTATGAATTGTGGTAAGCTTGAACCATTCAATATCTTTTAATGAAAATTGAATGTGAATTGTTGATTTATGCCTCTATATATATGTGTAGTCAGTGGCAAACGTGAGGTAAAGCCTGTAATGCTCCAGCCTGAACAGAGGGTGTCGGAGAGAAGTAAAACGGCATGGAATGGCCAAACAGTACACTGACACCTGGATGATTGAATAGAAAGAAATAATGCTGGAATTGCAGAGGCGTAGTAACCATTAAGAAGGGTAATACTGGAATAAAGTATTTCAAATGAAGCTGACAGTTGGCCTAATGCTCTGAACTCAATGTTTGTGCTGTGTTGTGATCAGTGTAACAAGAGAGTTTAAGTTAGTTATGAAGTAGAAGGTACATCCTTCTTGATTTCAGGGACAGTGGTCTTGATGGTACTGAGCAGCACCTGGTCAGAGCTTTGCTGAATCCAGTGTCGGACAGCATACTCCTTGGTCCATTTAGCTATCAGTGAGGTGTCTCCAGAGCCCAGAGGAGAATTCGAGCAGAGGAGTCCTTTCCTGCCGCCATCACGCCAGATAAGCTAACTTGGCCAGCTGAGCTCAACATTATGTCCCCTCATCTTGAAATGACTTTATAAAAATAACATTCAGAGGGGAATTTAATTGTCTTAATATCAGGAACTGAGAACATCTCCAATACTAGTCCCAAAAGACAAACTATTGAAGTCATGATGACAAATACCAACAGAGCTTGAACAAAACAAAACCAGTATTACCTCATTTTACTACTACACAACTGACACACATAGAATATTTGTAATAATATATGTCACTACAATATTCATATTAAATACATTCTGTACATAACTTGTAATTTAAATTGATTGTGATTCCTGGTTCCCTTGTAAGTTGAATCAGGACACATATTCATTCATGCCAGTAATGAATACATATTGTTATTTGAAAAGTTACGAGTGACTTCTTTAAGATATTCTCATAGAGTGTTATATGTATGTGAGTGTCACAGTGTTGTTAAGAGTAGTGGATTAAATTAAATTGTTTATCTGTCTGTTGTTGTGACTTACACTTCACCATACTCATACCCTAGACACATAACGTAGCATCACACTATTCCAGAATAATTCTGACTGAGATATATAGATATGTGGTAGCAAGTAAGGTTATCTATAATACTCTACTCTTAATAGAAATAGATACCTTCACAGCTGATCTCAGTCAGTACACTAAGTTCCCTATAAATATTTATAACATCCCACTTCACCACATATAGATTACAGGAGACTGAATGCTATTACAGAAGGACAGGTGGATCCATTGCCGGATACAAATCAGCTGTTTGCCAGACTAAATAAAGCTAAATATTTCTCAAAAGTGGATCTGAGTAAAGGATACTATCAGATTCCAGTAAAGCCTGAGGTTAGACCATACCTAGCTTTTAGTACCTCAGAAGGACACTATGAGTTTAATAGATTGCCATTTGGATTGAAGAATGCGCCTAGTGTCTTCTCTAGAATGATGAGAAAATTATTGGATCCTCTGAATAATCCCTGTATAACAAATTTTATGGATGATATCCTTATAGCAACAGAAACATTTGAGGAACACATTGACTCTCTGAACATGCTGTTTGATCGACTTAGGGAGGCAAATTTAACAGCCCGACCAACCAAATGTTGCGTTGGATGTAAAGAATTGGAATTTTTGGGACACACAGTTTATCAGGGAAACATGACCCCTGACCCAAAGAATTTAGAGAAACTACAGAAAGCCCCGAGACCACAAACCAAGAAGGACGTGAGATCCTTTGTCTCATTATGTGGTTTCTACCAGAAGTATATCAAAAACTTTAATTCCATATGTGCACCGTTAACTGAATTGACATGTAAAGGACATCCAGATCGCATTACATGGACACCACAATGTGAAATGACTTACCAAGAATTGAAGGAAAAGCTCACAAGTAAACCCATTTTGAAATTACCTGACTTAAGTCAAGAATTCATAGTAAGGACGGATGCAAGTAATATTGGGTTAGGTGCAACTCTACTACAGAGATCTGATGCATTGGATGGGGAATTAAGCCCAGTGGCATATGCTAGCAGAAAGTTGAATAAAGCTGAAATCAACTACTCAACTAGCGAAAAAGAATGTCTTGCAGTAATATGGGCGATAAAGAAATTCAATATTTATCTATATGGGAAGGCATTTAAGTTGCAAACAGACCACAAACCGTTATCGTTTCTAGCACAGGCTAGGCATGAGAACTCTAGGTTACTCCGATGGTCTTTACTTCTGGCTCCATATAATTTTAGCATTGAGTATATATCTGGAAAAACCAATTTGGGAGCGGATTTTTTAAGCCGCCATCCGTGTGATGAGAATCACCGTAAACCCCAGAAATAATAATAAATTTCTCTATGTGAATATAGAATAAAGGACTGACATATAATGTCTGTTTTAAGAGGGGAGGTGTCGTGGAATATTCTAATCCACATATATAAATTATCAAGTAAATATAAAGCCTAATAAATACATATAATAAATAAAGGAAGAAGAATGGTAAAGAACAGTGCTGTCACAATGACTGTACTCGAAATCCCCTTGTTTTCTACTGCGTATGCAAATTGTAACGCTTTCACGTTGATATTAAAGGCCTTCTGCAACATACACGCGTTTCCCAAACACACAATAAAATGTGCTGCCTTTCTAAGAAAAACCTTGAAATATGCAAGTTGACCTAAATTTTAAATTCCATTCATGTCTTTTTCTACACTATGTTACCAAGATCAAAAGACAGATGGACTAAAGGATAGCGAGAAGAGAGGGGCGAATAAAGCCGAACGCATGCAAAATTAAACACGCGTCTCGCTATTAATGCCACCCCCAACCCGCGTCGCGCGATACACAAATGCTGCCATCACGCGTGTAAGACTACATGCACTAACTTTTTTTCAGACGGACAGTGATAAAATACATTACCCATCCCAGAGTTAGGTTTATAAATCATAAAAAACGCTTATTAGGAAAGATAACAATAGATGGGTTTACGGTTGAAAACATAACAGTACCCAGACAGCACATCTTCGAAACAGGAGGTAGAAAATACATATTTTGAACGCAGCCACGTAGCGCTTTTAAATTTGGATATTTGGGTTCCTTAGGGTTTGCTGACAAAGAATATGTACAACGTTATGCAAATAGTCTAGGAATTAACAAGTTATAACCAAAATAAAATAGTGGGGATGCCTGACAGCATGGAATCATTTCTGCTCATAAAATTTTTTTTATAACGTGTTTGAAAAAAATCTTACGTTACAGAATTAGCCTACCATGTAAACTCCAAATTGATTGGAGCGCAACAAATGAAAGACTAACCACGATTGGTCGGGCTATAAATACTATCTTGGTTGTTAGGGAGACGTAGAAAGGTAACATTTTTTCAAACACTTGTCGAAACGGGGCCTCATTGGCTAGACTCGCTGATATAATCACTTAGGAGCGTTAGTTCGAAACCACTTGTTTAAATAAGCTTGATAAAGCGACAGTGCGTTGAAGCCAGCTCACATTTTTGCTAAAATAAAAGCCTGGAACATAAGCAGATGGGAATTTGTGCCAGTAAATGTGCCAGAATTCATTGCTAATCAACGTATCTGTGTTTATTTCCATGAAATTGTGGTAAGCTTGAACCATTCAGTATCTTTTAATGAAAATTGAATGTAAATTGTTAATTTATGCCTGTATATATATGTGTAGTTCAGTGGCAAACAGGAGATAAAGCCTATAATGCTCCAGCCTGAACAGAGGGTGTCGGAGGGAAGTAAAACGGCATGGAATGGCCAAATAGTACACTGACACCTGGATGATTGATTAGACAGAAATAATGCTGGAAGTGCAGAGGCGTGGTAACCATTAAGGAGGTAAATACTGGTATAAAGTATTTCAGATGAAGCTGACAGTTGGCCTAACGCTCTGAACTCAATGTTTGTGTTGTATTGTGCTCAGTGTAGAACTAGAGTATCAATTAGTTATGAAGTAGAAGGTACATCCTTCTTGTTTACAGGGACCGTGGTCTTGATGGTACTGAGCAGCACCTGGTCAGAGCTTTGCTGAATCCAGAGTCGGACAGCATACTCCTTGGTCCATTTAGCTATCAGTGAGGTGTCTCCAGAGCCCAGAGGAGAATTCGAGCAGAGGAGTCCTTTCCTGCCGCCATCACTCAAGATAAGCTGATTTGGCCAGCTGAGCTCAACATTATGTCCCCTCATCTTGAAATGACTTTATAAAAATAACATTCAGAGGGGAATTTAATTGTCTTAATATCAGGAACTGAGAACATCTCCAATACTAGTCCCTAAAGACAAACTATTGAAGTCATGATGACAAATACCAACAGAGCTTGAACAAAACAAAACCAGTATTACCTCATTTTACTACTACACAACTGACACACATAGGATATTTGTAATAATATATGTCACTACTATATTCATATTGGTAAATTCTGTACATATAACTTGTAATTTAAATTGATTGTGATTCCTGGTTCCCTTGTAGTTGAATCAGGACACATATTCATTCATGCCAGTAATGAATACATATTGTTATTTGAAAAGTTATCAGTGACTCTTTTAAGATATCCTTGTAGAGTGTTATATGTATGTGAGTGTCACAGTGTTGTCAAGTGTAGTGGAATAAATTAAATTGTTTATCCGTCTGTTGTTGTTATGACTTACACTTCATCATACACATACCCTAGACACATAACGTAGTCATCACACTATTCCAGAATAATTCTGACTGAGATATATAGATATGTGGTAGCAAGTAAGGTTATCTATAATACACTACTCTTATTAGATATAGATACCTTCACAGCTGATCTCAGTCAGTACACTAAGTCCCCTATAAATATTTATAACATCCCACTTCACCACAACTGTGCAGGGTGTCTTCAAGACAATAATATAGAACATTTCTTGTTAAAATGTAAGAGGTATGAACAAATGAGAATACCAATATTAGATTATTTGCAAGCATCCAACTTACCTATAAATATAGAAGAGGTGTTAAGAATAGACAGACCTAGGGAACTGCATAATATAGTCAAACAATATTTAACATGAACAAATGTTAATATATAGTGGCTGGGAATGTGAAGGTCTGATGCTGTTCTTACAATGCATATGACTTTTAACAGATGAAAGTCAATTAAATACCTGTTAAAGTCAATTAAATACCTGTTAAAGCCAGTTATATAACTGGAACCACCAGGCCTTTACACCCCTCCACTTTAATGTTATTCTTGTACAGAGTTTCTTCTTGATTTTGTTTGTTTTTTTTTGTTTTGTTTTTTTTTAAACTTATTTAACGTATAGGCACAATTGTGATTGTCCCTATTTACAATGATTTGACAAATGTGATGCCACCTTTTCATATCGGCAATTGTTCATATTACTTGGAATTGAAAACAATGTATATCCTAATTATAACCCATCAGAGGTTGAACGGGATATTTTTCTTCACTAATTTAAAAAAAAAAAAGGATGGTGAAAGAGAAAGGCAGACCAAAGACAACCTGGCAGAGAACAGTGGAGGCTGAGATTCAAAGCATGAACCAGAGTTGGTACACTGCACGAAGGATGGCCACGGTCAGAGCAAAATGGGGACAGTTTGTTGCTGTCCTACAAGAAAGATTAAAATAGACTCCTAGTTATGTCCTCTTCGGTAAGACCAAAGTGGTTTCCACATCACTTGGTTAAAGTCGTCAGTCCTTTAATTTTCTGTCACTTTCCTATAACTCTCATCACCATTACAAGAGAATTTGTTATGCGTTATTTCACAGCCTTTACAATCTTACATATTTTTCTCAACTGTTAAATTCCTCGTTGTTCGCTCTCTGATATCATCATTATCTTTTCTCTTCAGCTGACTGTGGAGCACAGGCCTTCAGTTCATGTCATGCTCTTCTGTCCTGTACCATCTGTTTAAGATCTTTCTACATCTTTTTTTTCCTGACCATGTATGTTATCAGTTCACTTTTCCATGTATTTTTAGATCTTCGTCTATTTATCTTTCCCTGGTGATTCCAGAACAAAGACAGCCTTGTAATGCTATATACTGGATTCCCTAGTGTGTTTCCTATCAATACCCCGAACTTCTTCTTTCCTCTTGTTCTACAGGTATATATCTGATTCTTTTCACCTAGGTGATCTTTTATATTGCTTTAATTTTTTTTCATTATGTGCAAACTATTTACAGACTAGTTAGAGCACTGGATCACCAAGAGCTGACACTCAATAACAGTGGCTGAAAGTCAAGTCAAGAGAGCTGGTTTCTCATGGCAAAGGTGTCAGGTTCGATTCATGGTATCAACACGCTCCAGTCTACCCAGATGTAAATGAGTACATAACTTTGCTCCTGAGTTATGAAAGGAGAAGGCAGCAAGGAAGGGAAATGGTCACCCAACCTCTCGATGTTGGACCTAGTATAGTGAAGTCTTCACTCCCCTACGTCAGTATTAGCTATGGAACTATTTTTACTTACTTTATTCTGTTCAAGTACACATTTATGGAAGCGTGTAGCCATCTGGTTGTTGTTTTTATTGTTCTCAGCTCTCATGTAATTATATCTATTTCCCTCATAAAGCTGGTCCATCTCAGGTTTGTCCCCATCACCAATTTCTCACTCTCATGTAACTATATCTATTTCTTTCATAAAGCTGGTCGGTCGCAGGTTTGTCCCCATCACAAGTTTTTCACTCTCATGTAACTATATCTATTTCTTTCATAAAGCTGGTCGGTCGCAGGTTTGTCCCCATCACAAGTTTCTCACTCTCATGTAATTATATCTATTTCTTTCATAAAGCTGGTCGGTCTCAGGTTTGTCTCCATCACCAATTTCTCACTCTCATGTAACTATATCTATTTCTTTCATAAAGCTGGTCGGTCGCAGGTTTGTCCCCATCACAAGTTTCTCACTCAGAGGGAGTGGTGAAGACATTTTGTCCATCTTCTCCTTTAGTGATGCCAATCTTCTTGGAGGAGACACTGTCCTGTTTGCTTGTATTTCCCTACATGCCTGTCTGTCCGGCATTTAATTTGTTGAACAGGTAGTATTTGAGTCTACAGTGGTGGCAGATTTAAATATCCGATCTCTTCATTGGTAAACAGTAGCATGCTTCTGTTATATCTGACTCAGGGTTTCCTCTGCACCATTATCTCCGAAGCCATTTTTCCTTATATCTCGTTATATTTTGTACTGTCCTCAGACTGAATTTTACTTACTCCTTCTTTGGAAAGTCTATCTGCTTTCCCATCTTCCACTTATCTTGCTGTGGGCAAGAATTCACTGTACTTTCATTCTGTTGAATTTATATCTGGCTTCTATTAGTATTTCTGAGAGGCTGTCTCATTGATTGATTTTGTGGTTCCCTTTTCGGCAATTATGACTGACAGAGAGTATGTGAGAGTCACTCTCTAACATGGCTGTTAGAGAATCAACCAGGATTAATTAACCAGAAGAGATCTCTCACTCTAGAAATGAGCTGACTGTTGGTAATTTGGATATGAGAGAACAAACTACTGGGTGACTCTATCAATCTTGAATTTATCTGTGAAAGAGTCGGGAAGTTTATTAACATTTTCAGGCTTAAGTTCCAAGTAGATATGAGAGACACAAATCAGGGCAACCCTATCAATCCTGAATTTATCTGTGAAAGAGCCAGGGAAGTTTAACATTTCTGAGCAAAAGCTCCAAGCCTAACTGGGCCATAAGAAATTAACAGAGCGGAAAAGCTTCCCCTGCAGAGACTTTCAATCTCCCAGTACCTGAAGGAGTATCTTTACACTTGAATGATTTAAACACAGACAGGTCAACTAAAGAAAATAATTCAGTTCACTCATCCAATACAGAAGGTTAAAAAAAAAAGGTAATCCCATAGCAGTTACTGCCGTAGAGGAGTGAAGTGTTATACTAGTTCCATCATTGAGAGGTGGGGTGATCAGCTCCCTTCCTCACTGCCTTTTCCTTCCCTAACTCAAGTGCAAAGTCACATACCCATTTACAGCTGGTACCGAAGGTACTCTGATAAATAGCACAAGGAGAGGGGAGTGGGAAACTGATATTGAGGGTTGAAGTGGACATGGAAAGACCTTGGGCTGATGGCACGTGACAGAAAGACTTTGTTGGCATAAGTTTGTTGAAGGTCTACACACCTGATGAGCAATAGAGTGATGATAATAATGGTACGTGCATACAATACACAAAAACTATTCAACATAATACAATTAAACATGTTAACATTTCAGTAGAAAATGTGGAGGGCAAAAGGTTTAGACAGACAAAAATTTTAAAAAAGTAGGACACAGAAAAACATGTACAACTTCATTGCTTCCATTCTGACATCTAATTTAGATAATGAAAAATATAATGAAATTTTTAAAAATGTGTGTCACAATTAACATATTTGAAAATGTTACTGCCCTGCGTAGCTGTCATGGGTCTCTTGTTAAACAAAGTTTGAAAATGTTACTGCCCTGCGCAGCTCTCATGGGTATCTTGTTAGACAAAGAAAGAACAGAACTATTACACTGTCAGGCATGTCATACAAGGTGATTAATAGGAGGTTGTCCATCATCATCATGTTCCTGTTAGCATGGAGTCTCCCTCCCCCCTCCCCCACTGAAGCTGGTTCTCTAGCAGGAAGCCTGCTTCAAGCAGTCACATGCTCTTGCAATGGTGGGTTATGTGGCAATCATGCCTTCTCACAGGCAATCTAACTTTGTGAACTTCTGTGACACGTCTGCATTTTATAGAGATTGACTCAAATGGTTCTATTCCCCGACCCCACCTTATCCCCCACACTCTGAAGATGGCAGCCGACCATAATTTAAAAAAAAAAAAAGTTTTTCTAAGCAACTATTTGCAGCTAGCCCCATGTAGTTCCCGGGGGATCTCTGAGGAGGCAAAGAAAGATTAAGATTACTGCTCCCTCGGCTACATCATCAAGTAAAACTATTTGCTAAAGAAACCACTACTGCAAGAACACCTAAATGATTGGTGCTGGCTTTCTGCAAAATAATCACCTGCGGTTGTGACCCCATGATCCATATGAAGCATAAAGACAGCTGATGATTTGCAGGTACAAACTTGTCTATCAAACATACAGAATCATTATATCCTGTGAGTACACATTTCTGTAGTTTGTCATCTATCCTACCATCACTGGCAGGTAAGAAGACAGTGTAAGAGGTCCCTAGGCACAAATTAAGTGAGTCCCTTCTTATATAATGGATTTAATAAATATAATGAATGGTTGAAATGAAGAACAGTCAGCCAATTTCTTCAATATCATCCTAGTAAATTGCCAATGTCGTTAGGGTTAGGGTATCTAAACCTAATCCTAACAGTAAACCCTTTTCATTGTGTCTCTGAATTCTTTTTTAAGGCCATATCAAACAGATGGCCTACAATTCTTCATTTAAACAATAATGAACATAAGGCAAATCTATATGTGGAATGTAACTACTTACTTTATCATCATTAACCTTTATCTTCCCAAGGGGAGCCGCGCTGGTGTAATGGCTTCGGCGTTGTACTGGCGACCAGGTGTTCATGGTTCAAACCCGGGCGTCGGCGTTTGAAGAAATGTTTACGGCCGGAAATTTGACTGAATAGCCTGAACGGCTCCTGTGATAAACCCTCTGTGGATGGGAAGGAGCGAAGCTCCTGACCGGGTTGGAAGGAAAGTCCTCAGGTTCCCCAGCCTCGCAATGACATGTCATTGGGCCCAAGGGCTGAAAGCCCAAGTGCTGCTGGTTAAGGGAAATCTTCCCAAGGACCTTAGGCTCACAACAGTGTTGTACCAGGTACTTCTATTCTATGCAATCCACTCAACATCTTTCCATGTGTATGTCTATAACCTTTTATCCAAACACCCGAAAAACAAACTATTCTGAAAATCAAAAGTTTCTTTCAGCTATTTTTTTAACACAGTTTGGGCAAATTTGGGTGACATCTGAAAACCGAAACAAATCCAGTTTCCAAAACAAAGCTTTCCTCATAGATTTCAGATAAAAGGTTACAAACCTGTAGCTGCTCAGTTTCATTTCTATCTCCAGAAACTGGGACATGATATGCCATTTAAACACAGGAAGAAACCAAATTAAAATTATATATATATATATGGAAAGAGATGAAAACAAATAAGGAGGTCCTAGAAAATCTAGGTATGAAAAAAGAACTAATGAGGGAGGTCAAAGTTTGGCAGCTAAAATACTTTGGCCACATAAAAAGGCATAACACCTTGCAGAAGACCATAACAGAAGGGAGAGTTGAAGGCAAACGTGCAAGGGGAAGACAGCGCTATAAGTGGGAAGATAACATCAAGAGATGGACAGGAAAGAGTCTATCAGAGTGCACCACCAAGACAAGAGACAGAAGACGTTGGAGATCCGTTACAGCCAACCTTCATTGTGGAGATGGCAACTGATGATGATGAAGATATATTTAAATACCTGTATATATATATATATATATATATATATATATATATATATATATATATATATATATATATATATATATATATATATAGAGGCAAGTGTTCCATTTGACCACTAATTTTTGTGCCCCACTCAGTGATGGAGACATGCCCACTCAACCCATGCGGTTATTTATGCCCCTACCCACCATTACAACCAAGCATACAATTGTATCCAGTAAACCGGTGACGTTACAATTGTATCCAGTAAACCGGTGACGTTACCAATGTAAACATAAACTATTTCAACTAACGCAGCGACATCTGGTTGGTTATGGTTCACTGAAAGCACAGGTGTCGGATGTTATTTGCGAGTCTGTCCAACGTAAATTAATGTTGACTATTGGAGATGGAATAACCCCAATATTACTTGCTGTCTAAGTGCAGCACCCAGTAACGAAGAATGAAAAAATCTTGGCAGATTTTTTATTACTCCAAAGAGCTGAAATGGAATGGAAAAGGAATAAAATGAGCACAGGAAAGTTAGTGCTGTCACCAGGACGGGCAGCAAAAATAGCACAACATAATTACTTCCCATATTTTGGCGGGTTACTTGCTCATTTGAATGTAATATTCTTCTGGTGTGCCAAAGGTAGCGTGCAGGTCAACAGAGTATCATGTTTGCCAGCACAACTCACAAGGGAAATATAAATTATAACTGAGGTGTGTAGTGAATGGGCAACAACATTGGCCCTGTGTAGTTCCCGGGGGCATTTCTGATGAGACAAAGAAAGAATAGGCCTCCCTAAACAACTTGGCACCTGGGGCGGATGTTACCTATGACAGCCCCATTCCCCCAAACAAGAAATACACTAGTAACTACATTTTTAACAGTAAGTACTATATAAATAGTGTCCGATGGCACCCCATTCCTGTCTGTCACCCGGGGCGGACCGCCCCCCCTCCCCCCCGCCTTAGTACGCCACTGTGCTTACCGACTACTGCTGCCTCAAGCAATGTCGCAAAATGCGACTAATATGAGGTTGTACATGGGTATGGCAGATTCATCATGTATAAAACTTTTTTTAACACAAAACTCCGCTGCAAGAGTACATGAATGCTTTTGTACAGGTATCTTTGAGTCCGGCTGCTGTAATGGTTCAATGCTTCAAAGGGCTTGAAAAGTGAACTGATGATTTTGATGGAAACTGTTTCTCTACTATGCAAATGAGGGATGAAATAAAGCAGTAAGACGCAGTGGCATACTAGAGGGGTGCGAGGGGGCCGTCCGACCCGGGTGACAGCCAGGAAAGGGGTGCCATCGGACAGTATTATAATAATACTTACTGTTAAAAATGTACTTGCAAGTGTGTTTCTTTATGGGAAGGGGTGCAAACGGTAGAATCCGCACAGGTGTCAAATACTTTAAGCACGCCCCTGGCGGGACGTGTATTCTGTGTCAACCAAATGCGTCGCCCACGTCGTCATGGTTAGGTTTAAACTTAACCCTTATTACTGCGTCTCTGAATTACCGTTTTAATTAAAGCCTTACCGAACACATGTACCAACGATCTTCATTTCAACTGAAAATGAGCAACTATAACTGCGATAATTTCAACGAATGTTGACGACGATGATGAGTGGTTATTGAAGCTTAGCCTTCGTACAATGTTCGCAGCTAAGAATATTAAAAATAAACATTGCATTATACTTACCGCGGTGTGAATCTTGCTGTAGATGTTATAGCTTCCAAAAACACCGTTTTATCCCGATATTTGTCAACTTCAGAGCTGTGTCCGGTGCTATTAACACACCGACCACACTTTCTCACTTTCTGTTGAGGCACACCTACACAACACACGTCTGCGTGATCCCAGTTATTTGAACAAAGCGCAAATTCCTCTTACGTTTAAATGTCGCCTTTCAGTGGTTGTCGCAGCCGCTAGGATCGGTTCCCGCCGTTCCTCGCGCTTTGAACATCGTTGTAGACTTGGCGAACACTCCGAGAAGGAAAGCTCGCGCGCCGAAACTATTTCAATAGATTATATACGGAGCACGCGCTGACCGCATTTGTTCGTTAATTGATTGATGTTGCTGAAATGATCCTGCCACTCTGCTCCTCTCATGGATCCGACATTCTTGAAGGACTGGTGCTGTTGTTTGGTTGCCCTCCCCACATAGACACATATCTGTCTGTCCGATTTTCAGTTTGTTAAACAGGTGGAATTTGAGTCTGCAATGGCCGGGTCGCAGTCTCCACCCCCGTTGAGGGAGAAACTGTTTGGCAGGGGTTCCCAATATTTTTTGTACCCGTGCCCTGTTGACTTTTAGTAAACCTTCCATACCTCCTTGGCTTTCAGTAAACCTTCCCATACCCCCTTGGCTTTTAGTAAACCTCCCCATACCCCGTAGCTTTTAGTAAACCTCCCCTTAACCCTTGGCTTTTAGTAAACCTTCCATACCCCTTGGCTTTTAGTAAACCTCATCTTACCCCTTGGCTTTTAGTAAACCTTCCCATAACCCTTGGCTTTGAGTAAAATCTCCTTACCCCTTGGCTTTTAGAAAATCTTCCATACAACGTTGGCTTTTAGTAAACATTCCCATACCCCTAGGCTTTTAGTAAACCTTCCCATACAACGTTGACTTTTAGTAAACCTCCCAATACCCCTTGGCTTTTAGTAAACCTTCCCATACTCCCTTGGCTTTTAGTAAATCTTCCATACTTCCTTGGTTTTTAGTAAAAAAAGTAAGATGAAGAAGAAGAAGCTGGAAGGAAGAAGAAGAAGAAAAGAGTGAAGAAGAAGACGACAATGAAGAAGAAGAAAAAGAAGATGAGGATGAAGAGGAAGAAACAAGCTAAGAAAAAGTAGAAGAAGAAAAAGAAGAAGAAGATGACGACGAAGAAGAAGAAGCAAGCTAAGAAAAAGTAGAGGAAGAAAAAGAAGAAGAAGACGAAGAAGGTCGAAAGAAGAAAAAAAAAGTTAGAAATAATAATAATAAGAAGAAGAATGTCACATTTATTTTGTGTCGATCTCTTATTCACTACGGCGGTAATCAGTTACATCTGTTGTACTGACGAATTACGTGCTTTCAGCAGTGGGAACCTTTTTCTTTCTCTGCTTTGTAGCAGATATTTTGTATTGTCAGATATTCTTTCACTCCGTTCAGAAGACGACAACGAAGAAAAAGAAAAAAAAAGAAAAAGAAGAAGAAGCTGAGTAGAAGAAGAAGATGACGACGAAGCAGAAGAAACAAGCTAAGAAAAAGTAGAGGAAAAAAAAGAAGAAGACGAAGAAGGTCGAAAGAAGAACAAAAAGTTAGAAATAATAATAATAAGAATGTCACATAACTATTTTGGGTCGATCTCTTATTCACTGCGGCAGTAATCAGTTACATTTGTTGTACTGACGAATTACGTGCTTTTCAGCGGTGGGCACCTTTTTCTTTCTCTGCTATGTAGCAGATATGTTACAGGCTTATCTTTAACTTGCAACGTATGTCACTCTCTTGTGACCTTCAAATCTGGCAATCGATTTTTAAATCACTTCCATATGAGCAATAGCTCTGAAACTTGGCAAAGTTGTGTATTCACCATGACAATACAATAATCAGTAGTAAAAATAATAAAATGAATAAAATTAAAATTAATTTTGTTTGTATTGTATCATCAGTGAAATGGGCGATAACTGCAAATAATCTAGGTGTATTCTTTCAAACAAGATTGTCTCTCTTGAGAGAAATATTTAAACTTCTCCCCCCCCCCCCCCCCCCCCCCCTTCACACACACACACTATCGCACGCGCGTGCACAGACATACACACAACTAACAACTAAATTTAAAAATGTAATTTACAACTCTTATAACAATTTTAAAAAAATAATAGTAATACAAAATTTTAACTTTCCTTGTAATATACTGAATAACGAAATCCGCCTCCTGCGCTCTGGACTCGTTTTTCGCAAACTGCGGATCGATTACATTTGACATAAATTTAAAAACTACAAAAAAAAAAAATAACACTACACAGGAAAAATTAAAAATATTTTTAAAAATATTTTAAACACTGTGCACTACTTACTTACTTACTTAGTCGTTCCCCTTCTACCGTGAGGTGTAGAGGTTTGGAAGAGAGAGCGCCAGACTATCCTATCGGCTGTCTTCCTCCTAGCCTGGTTCTATTCTAGTCCTCGGTCCTTCAAAGATTGTCTAATGTTGTCCTCCCAGCGTACTCTGGGTCGTCCTGGGGGTCTGGATCCCTGGCTCTTTGTTTCCCATACTTGTCGTCGTAGCCGATCTTCTCCCCTTCTGCAGACATGGCCAAACCATCTTAGTTTGGACTGTTCTACTTGCGTCTGCAGGGGTTGGGATTTTAGGCCTTGACGTATCGTCTGGTTGCGGAACATGTCTCTTCTTGTTACTTCAACCACCTTCCTCAGATACCTCATTTCTGAGGTTTGGATCTGGCTTTTGTGGGTTGTAGTCATTGCCCATGACTCGCATCCATATGTCAAGACCGGGACATAGGTGGAGCGGTATACAGCCATCTTCGTTTTCTTACCAACCTCTCTCTTGCTGAGGAATCCTCGATTTATGGCCTGAAAAAGTCTCCCAGCCGCTGCTTTTCGAGTGGCCAACTCTTCTTTGATGCCTCTCTTTCGGTCTATAATAGCACCGAAATATTTAAAGTGGTCGACGATGTGCCTTGTAGCGAGATTTGGTACACTTGCTTGGTTGTAGCGCGACACGCACGCCCACAGCGCACACACACACACACTGCGCAAGGACAACGCGGCGGTCTTTCTTTGAAGTGTGTAGTAGGCGGAAGAAATGTGAAATATGTTTAAGCCAGGCGGTACTGAAGAATGAGGAAATAGCTAATATAGGAATGTATGGCGGACTTTCAAAATTGCATTTACAGGAAATTAAATTTAGAACTACAAGAAAACGCCTGGTTGGAATACAATTAAATAATAATAGTTTACTAAAGGAGATGGACTATGAATTATATCCAAAAGGATATTATTCCAATATAAATAGTTTCAAAGATAATTAATGTTTTTCACCTTCATCACATCTGCTAAAAGTTAGCTAATAATCTTTAAAAATTTATTATAACTACATGCCTAAACGGATTTAAATATAAATTGGATAGTATGAAAGCCTCATATGGGGAAATGAAATGATACCTAGGAAGGAAGGAAGGATATAAGTGTGTAAGTGAACAGAAGAGAAAACAAGTACAGGAAAAGCACAGATTGCCTCAAATCGCCTCAAACCGAGAGATTAAACGAAAATCTTTTGGGACTTTTAGAGGTGCTTTCTCGTACGGGCGAGAGACTGAAATATAAGGACAGAGCAGCGCATTGAAAATCACACACACCAAATCCAGAAGCCAAAGTGAGAAACTGGAAGACAGCATCTGCAAGAAAAGTTCTATTTTCACGCTGCATGCAGGGCAGATTAAATTAAGCCAATACAGCCTCACCGTGAGCTTATAAATCCTAAGAGGGTATGTAAGTTTATTAATGATATATGTATTACTAATATCATTTTATTTCAGACTTTATTTCCGATTGATTGTATCAGATATATTTTTTTTAAAAAGGGAATGACGCTAACCAGAGATAACCTTCACCGGCATTGTCAGGAAACATAACCATTAATTGGTTAGCCAAATATATCATGGCTAGTTTTTGCCTGGAAGCTTACGACATACCAGCAAGTACATAAATGACTTGACATCCATAAGTGGAAGGCAAAGGTTATATCGTACCCATGTATCATAACATGTGATTTATTCATGTATTTTGTTAATTCTGCACAGTATACATTATCTTATCATGCTATCTCTGTAACATACTACCATGGTTCATTCATTTATATACAAACACTGAAGACATGGTCGCATCATGAACAGCAGTGGGTGGTGAGATTGTTGGAACACCATGGCCACTTATTACCTTTTGTTCCAGGTTTTATGATCAGTTTTTATGATCACTGCTGATCAAGATTATGATCATTCCTGAATGAATTTATCCAAAAGACTTGAAGACCGTTGATCCTGCTAACTGAAGCCTAGAGGTCAACCAATCTTCAACACCTTAGTCCCCCGTAGTTATAGGGCGGGCTGAAGGAAAGTCTTCCGGATTCAAGTGTGTCTCAGGAACCTCGAACTAATTTCAGATGAGTTATGTGTATACAATCCACCAAATCCTGTGAGCAGTTTCTAAAACGACTGTCTAATGATGACAACTAGGTGGCAAGAGATAATGTGACAATCCTTTTGTTGTAATTTCAGTGAAGGATAAATCCAAGACTTTTTCGCTTGTTTATTTTGATTTGTAACTGTAAATAATCATACATTTTACCATCTTCCAACACCCATTTCTCATTACAAGAATATATATATATATATATATATATATATATATATATATATATATATATATATATATATATATATATATATATATATATATATATATATATATATATATATATATATATATATATATATATATATATATATATATATATATATATATATAGATGTACATAATAAATTGGGAAATTGTACTCATTTGACTTGTTAAATTTTTAACTGTTAAATTTTGAGTTACCTTTTCAAATTTAATTATATTATCACATAGGGTTACTATAGCGAAAATAGCAACTTATACTTCTGAAACCTAAATCTATTGTCCAGCTCAGAGTATTCACAGCTGTAACTCACTTGTGATACCAGTGTACGTCTCGGGCACTGGAACTTCATACTTTCTGGAGAGAGATTCTACTTCTGCTCTACCACTATTATCATATTATGAAAACCTTTCGCTACATGCCTCTGATTTAGCAATCAGGGCAACATCATCAGCAAATGCCAGCTCTGAAATACAGACCTGTCTCATCTTCCAGTACTCCACTGAATACTTTCTTGTTCTCTCCTTACATGACTTGATGACATCGTCCATGAGGAGTATGAAAAGATAAGGTGACAGGATATCACCTTGTCTTACACCAGTGGTGGTCCTGAACTCTTCTTACTTATGGTTTGCTGTCCTCACATAATTTCTGCAAGACTTGTAGAAGCTCTGTATAGCATGAATCAGAGGTGCTGGAATGTTCTTCCTTGCCAAACAGTCCCAAAGTTTGCTCCAGGAGACCCTGTCAAACGCCTTTTCCAGATCTATGAAACAAAGATGCATCTCACTCTTATACTCAAGGGCCTTTTCACTCAGCTGTCTGAGTGTAAAGATTAGGTCTTGAGTACTTCGGTTTGCTCGGAATCCGCACTGGACCTCATCCAATTGTGGCTCAGCTAGGCATCGGAGTCTCTGCTCTAGGATTCTAGAGTAGATTTTACCAGGGACACCGAGAAGGGATATGCCTCTATGGTTTTCACATTGTCGATTGTCACTCTTTTTGAAAATTGGTGTTATGATGGCAATCTCCAAATCCTTTGGTATGATCTTGTTGCACCACGCTGCCTGTAGGACCCTTAAGAGTAATAGGTCGCCTGATGCTCCCATGTACTTAACCATTTCTGGTGTTATACCATCATGCCCTGCTACTTTGCCCATCTTGATTTTCTCCAGTGCTGCCTTCAGTTCTTCCATCTTTATGTCACCTTCATCACCATTGGTTTCCTCTTTTGTGCTAGTGGTTATCATTTCTGATGCTTGACCTTGCTAACCATCCAGGAGTTCTGAGAAATATTCTTTCCATCTTTCCATTACTTCCTTCGGGTCAGTAAGCAATTTGCCTTGCTTGTCCTTTATAAATTTGAGAGTGCATTGTTTTTCCTTCCTCATGTTCTTTAGGGTCTTATAGAACAATTTCTGGTTTTCTTGCGCATATTTTTCTGCCTTTTCTCCAAATTCTTCCCAGGACTTCTGTTTTGCTGCTAGCACCTTGTTCTTTGCTTCTGTTCTGAGTATCACATATTCTCTATATTTCTCTATTTGTCCTGCTGTGTTTTTAGCTCCTAAGTATTGTTTCCATGCCATTTTCTTCTCTCTTATTTTCTCTTTGACTTCCCCTGTCCACCAAGATTTCCTCTTTCTCTTGTTCCCGAGTCGGACTTCACCACATGCTTCTGCAGCAGCTGTCTTTATGATGTCCTTGAAAATTCTTCTGTGTTTCTGACCACTGTAGCAATAAGTCCCTGATATCTGGTCTTAATTTCTGGCTCTCTCAGCTCGTAGGTCTTAATGCTCATTTCTCCCGTTTGTTTACTTGGTTTCTTGCGTGATGTTAAGCAGTTCCTTGGCTGAGCAACTCTTTCAGTTGTTCTTTTGATTGTAAGCAGGTAGTGGTCACATCCAATCTCTGGCCCCCTCCAGACTCTAGCATCCCGGGTATATTTGAATGAGCTCCTCCTAACAATGGCATAGTCGATCACTGACTTATCATTCTTTGTTGGTTCACATCTAGTGTATGCATGTATGCGTTATGGGAGAACTTTGTGTTTGTAATGATCAGATCCTGCTCATTGCAGAATCTAAGGAGTCGCTTTCCATTGTCATTGAGAGTATCTTCTCCATATCTTCCGATAACTCCACCCCATCTAGCACGGTCATTTCCAACTCTGACATTGAAATCTCCGAGCATGATAATTTCATCTAGGCAGTCATCCACTGTCCTTTGAAGCAGCTCGGAGAATTCCTCCTTGACCTCTGCTCTCTCATCCTCGTTTGGCCCATACACTATGACCAGGTTGACTATGGTTTCTCCTTCTTTTAGTTTTACAACCATAATGCGCTCCGAGACAAATTTCCATCCCTTGATACTATTGTAGCCTCGCTTTTCTTCGGGTGTGAACCGCTGACTAGAGGATGTTGATTGTGTCGTAGTGACAACGGTCCAACACGGGCGATGCTATAAGGACTTGAAAACAATAACGCGAATGTTTCTTCCCTGGAACGTGAAGGAAGGACTTCAGGAACAATCAGGCACGTCAACGAGTGCCAATACGGGTATGAACGAACTCGTCATGTCGATTGGCAACAACATATTTATTTTGGACGAATCACGTAGACAATAGATTATATGAGACAGTACGTTCATAGTGGTTTCACAGTTCATAAAAATGCATGGATCAATGATAGGAAATATAGAGCTTGTAGGCTCATGGTTTCTTCAAACAATCTAACGGTTTTGACCTTTCGTTAGTGATAAAGCTTCTAAGGTCATCCATATAATAAAATCTGCATATGTCTATTTCGGACCTGTAAAGTGGTCCTGGTACATGTTAATTCTGGTGTCTGTAACCAGTCATGATCCTGGCCTTCACTATATGTGATAATACAGCATAAAGTTAATTATAATACTTGGTTCATCTCTCGTGAACGCCGTGTCACGTATGACGGCGCTTCCATACTCTAAATCAATGAGCCGCACTGACGGAGCATAAAATTCCTTCAAAGCCTTAGGATACTATCAGCTCAGTATCAAGTTGATCCATTATAACCCCTCCTGAACGAGAAGGGATTAGCTAGATACCAACGTCTAACACTGTCACTGGCAATCATATTTAAAAAAAAAAATACATTCCATTATAACAATCACTGGCACTGACTTACGCAGAGGTAAGCCGACAAGGGCTTCTATTCAGGAGTCCTGTCCCAGAAATATACTTGCCCCATTATGATGGGTACACAAACAAATCAACAGACTCTCAGTCTGGAAATATGAGATGCGGCTTTCATTCCATCCTCTGACGTCATCTGCCTTGCTTGGACACAAGCGCGTACGAATTCCACTACACCAAATTGTGCATATTCGTGCGTGACAGAAGACATTTATAAAAACTAGCATCAACATAAGTTGGTGCGTACTCACTCAACCGAAGTAGACCCTGATGACTACCCATGAGTGTTAAGGATACAAAAAAGGAGGCATCAGCTTCCTTCCCACCGTCCGCAAAAAATTTTATTCTATTAAATTTTTTTTCTTTAATTACCGCGGAGAGGTGAAACAAGTTTACAAATATGTATTTTATATTAATAATGCTAATAATGCAAGAGAGGTATATTAATCAATAAGAGGAGAGTGAACGAACAAAATCAAATTCAACTCAACTCAACAACAAATATGCATAAAAGCATATCATCACTATTGCCCAACTTTGGAACAATGTGGAAAAAAATGAAAGAAAATCAAAGCATAAAGGATGATTAATTGAACCCAAATGCAATAACAAATAAAAAAGACATGGTAATACATGAATTTAAAGGAAAAGATGAAAATGTATAAAAATTAAAAAAATGAGAAGTGACAAAAATCAAAGAATATGAATACAACACTTGAAGTTATCAACACACTTAACCGTGTCTAAAGATGAGTAGTATTATTAAATAACTACCAATGACGTATCACTATCTAAAATGAGTGATAGTTACCCGATGTAATCATTAGGATTAAAATATTTATAGTTAATTATATTAAACTAATTAAACTAATTAAATATGTTCATTAATCAAAATGTACTGAATAATGTTTCAGTTTGTTACACTGCTAACAGTTCAATAAGTTCCAGAAGATTCTACGTTAATGTCAAAACTAGTTCATAATCACGAAGATCCTTTAAAAGTGTGAGTATGTTGGAATACCATAGATTCCACAAAATAGTGTTAAATCATTCACAATATACTAATGTTTATCCAAGTACCCAATGTATCTTTACGCAGATAATGTCCTAAATTTTTGAAGTTATGTGATCATCACTGTTATATATAATTCACTGTTTTTTTTATTTTTTTATTTTCCTTTTTCTTTTTTTCCGCTTCAAGTAATTCAACGGAATGTTACAACTTTATTCACTTGACTAAGTATGCATAAAAATGTCAATGATTCATAAAGTAATGTTCAAAGAACGTCCTGTTTACAAATGTGATGTAGTATGTGTAGAGGCATCCACATCTGTAGGGCGTACCAAGTCGCATGATTCACTCGGGCAGCGAGATAACATGTCCGCGAAAACATTCTGTGATCCAGGTATTGCCCGGATTGTGAAACAGTAGGGTTGCAATGAAATTGCATATCTTGTGGACTTTGCAGATCTGACATCTTTGGTGTTTAAAGCAGTAAGTGCTTTCTGATCAGTCTCTACAAAGAAGTGTGATCCCAGAAGATAACGCTGGAGTTTAGTTATAGACCACACGGGAGACAAAAGTTCCTTATCGAGAACGGAGTACTTTTGTTCAGCCGACGTAAGTTTCCTTGAGACGAACAGTACTGGGTGCAAGGTGCCCGCATACTCCTGTAGTAAAACGCTTCCAATACCGTAAGCAGAGGCGTCACTGCGCAAGATGAAAGGGAGGTTTGCATTAGGCAATCGTAACATAGGAGGTTTAGAAAAAAATGCCTTAATGGTGTCCAACGCGATTTGATGTTCCTCAGACCACCGAATCACGTTAGCTGCGCCCTTTTTTAATAACGAAGAGAAAGGTGCAGTAATAGTGGACAGATGAGGTATGAACTTAGCGTAGAACTGAACAAGACCCAATAATGATCTTACTTGTTTCTTAGTTTTTGGAGTAGAAATGTTGAGGATCTTAGAGACATTACTGTCCTCAGTATATAACCGACCGTGACCAACGCGGTGACCTAAAAATGAAATTTCGTGAAAACCCACGAAAGCTTTAGAAGGCTTAGCCGTTAAATTACATGACCGTAAAGTGGACAGTAATGTTTTCAATCCAGTAATGTGTTCATCCCATGTGTCATTAAACAGACAAATGTCGTCAATATATGTAATGATATCGGGACGATGAGACAGTACGCGACGCATCATGCGTACGAAAGTAGCCGGTGCATTTACTAAACCGAATGGCATGAAATTATATTGGAATAACCCACGTGGAGTAGAAAAAGCAGTAAGTGGCTTTGCTCTTTCTGTCAATGGGACTTGCCAATATCCCTTTGAGAGGTCAAGTTTAGTAAAGAAAGTAGAGTTAGACAGTTTAACCAATAAATCTTCTAACAATGGCAATGGTTCCGCGTCAAACTGGGTAAGTTTGTTTAACTTCCTATAATCCACACAAAGACGGATATTGGTATCATTCTTCCTAATTATTACCATAGAACTAGCATAAGGTGATGTAGATGGTTCAATTATTTTTAACTTTTGCATCTCATCCAATTCCTTATCTACCTGAGAACGAAAGTGCAAAGGGATAGGATATGGACGGACTCGAATAGGTGTATCGTCAGTCAATAGAATGTCATGTTGAAGAACTGACGTACGACCTGGAATGTCAGTAAGAACATCTTGAAAAGACCTAAGAACAGCAGAAACTTGCTGATGTTGATCCACCGACAGATCAGTAGAAATAGTAACGTCCTTCCAACTTTCATTTGGATGGAGTGGTACCACCGGTATGGGTAAAGGTACATCATGAAAAGAAGATTCTTCTTCTTGAATGACGGATAAAGAAGAATAGTGTTGGATAGGTGGTGTAGGCTCATCAGTTGCCTGAAATACTGACTGAAGATAGTCAGGACGAGAGTAATATTCCTTTAACATGTTGATATGGAAAGTCTTATGTTTTCCCATGACATCGACAATATAATCAACATCGGAGATCCTAGATATTATTTTAAAAGGACCTCTCCAGGTAATAAGGAGACGATTGTCTTTGCAAGGCAATAAGACATATGCCTCATCGCCAGGAAGAAGTTGGCGGAGACGTCTATACCTGTTAGCAAAGAGTCGAGCATTTTCTTTAGATTGTTCTGATGATGTGGTAGCTAATCTACACGCATCTATTATTCTTTCTCTTAAAGAAATCACGTACTCGTAAGAGGATTGAGTTTCATCAGTGATATTATCTTCAATAAGTAAGTCGTGTAGTAACGACATAGGACCGCGCGGTTGAACGCCAAAGACCAATTGAAAAGGAGAAAATCCGGTAGCCTCATTTTTTACTTCGCGATACGCAAAAAGCGCCGCGGGGAGGACTCTATCCCAATTTTCAGGATGGTCCTGAGTTATCTTTCCCAACAACTGTTTAAGCGTCCTATTCTGCCTCTCAATTAATCCATTCGACATTGCATGGTAGATAGCACTGAGCGATCTATCTATGCCTAATAACTTCATAACTTGGGACATAGATTCCGATATGAATTGGACTCCATGGTCCGATAAGATCTTTCTAGGAAAACCTAAACGTGAGAAAATCAACCACAATGCATCTGCAACACTGGCAGAAGAAGTATTCTTAAGAGGTATGGCCTCTGGCCAACGAGTACACATGTCAATGCAAGTGAGTATATGTGTATGACCTCTAGCTGATGGTTGCATAGGACCAATTATGTCAATAGCCATTTTATCAAACGGCCGAATCGGAATGTCCGCCGCCTGAATCGGAGCTGCGTGGTATGGACCATGTACTTTGACCTCCTGACATGTTGTACAGGAGCGGCAGTAAATATTGACATCCCTATGGACGCCTGGCCAATAGAATGCAGATAGCACTCTAGATTTGGTTCTGGAGAACCCCATATGGCCCGCACATTGAGTGTCGTGCGCATGGTGTAATATACGACCTCTCATTGTCGTAGGTACCAAGATCTGAGAACGTACGGATGAATCAGCATCTCGTATCACTCTCACTAATATCCCATTCTTTAACGCAAATCTATGTTTAGATCCTGTATAAGAAGTATTACCAGTGTTATTAGACAAATGAAATTTTTTTTTCAAAGAAGCATCATTCTTTTGTAATGTCATAAATGACTCCCGTGAAATAGGAGTGTTAACCTCATCATTATTACCTTGGACAGTAGGTACAGTAGGTTTATCTTGCAACATATCATGAGCTTGTGCTCTAGTTACAACTGCATTAGCAGTATGTATATGTCGCTTTTCCCAATTAGCAACTTGCTGTGGGGTACACTCTTTAATGCCATGTATCCGACCAAGTATTATGTCACAAACTGGTAACGGGAGGAGACATGCATGTATATTTCCTGAAAAAAATGGAGTGTGAATATTAATTATAGCTGTAGGAAAAGTTTCTACAGTTCCTCCAAAAGTAAGGCATTTAATGGTCTTTCCAGTGGCACAGGATGGGTTGACCAAAGAGCTTCTGACGCCGATTGTTGAACAACCTGAATCCAAAAGGACAGAGCATGGAATAGAATTTATAAAACCACGATTGAACTTAAGTCTTCCTTCTCCATTGTGAGCTGAAGTAGCCGTACACACAGCTGGTAGACTGGGTAACACATGTCCGCAACGGAGTGTCGTGATCGCCTTGGGCTGGAACAGGGTTTTACATTCTTGGCAACACTTTATCTGTTCATAATCAATAGAACATGACATTGCATTATGAGTGTCATTATTCGTATTATTCTCTTTGTTACCTTGTGTGTCAACAATAGCTACATTAGTTTGATGGCGTGGCCCTCTGCTAGAAGATCTATCTCTACGTCGCGATCGATTGTGACTATCATTTCTAAAATTGCCATTATTATCATTTCTGCTTGTGTTACCGTATTGATTTGAACGATAATCAGTGTTATCACCGTTATGGCTTTGACCATAAAATCTATTACGAGAATCTTGTCTATTGTTAGGATTCTGGGATTTAGATCGCCAATTTTGTTTATAAGTACCTACTTGATAATTTCCACAATTATTGTTATACCAATTTCTAGATTTGTGAGACTGACCCCAAGAATTGTTATAAGGAGAAGAATGATGAAATTGTTTCCCCTTATAAAAATTACAAGAATTGAAATTCTCGTTATTTCCCTTTTTGTAGTTTCTGTCATTACTTAAAGAGCGATGGCGTCTGCGATAATCTTGTTGTACCGCAAAAGCAACAGGAAATTCATCTTTTACCTGAGTATTCCCAAAATTCAAGTTTGGGTGTGCGGTACAGTATTGTACACAGGTTTGCTGCATTTCTTTTATGTTTGAATGCTTACGTTCGTGTAAAAACGCAAGAAAAGCCGGGTTAACAGAGGACAAAACTTTATCGCGTAATAATAAATCTCTCAATGCGTCAAAAGTTTTATCCGTCTTGGATAATTCGATCCATCTGTCCAATGTAAGTGCTATTTGATCAATAAAATCGTTAAAATGCTTTCCAATTTGTGGCAGCATAGATTTGAATTTTAACCGATTTTCATTCTCTGTCATTTGATATTTAACAAGTAAAGCAGCTCTGAGAGCCTCATAATTATTTTTATCAGCAGTAGTTGCAATATGATATACTGACATAGCTTCACCTGTAAGTAGCTCTGATAATTTTACACTGTATTGTGATTTATCGACGTGATAGGCTTCGCATGTTGCCTCGAACCTATGTAGATAATGAATCACATCGTCCGATGGAGGATTAAATTTTGGTAATATTAAATGAAAATTTTTAATATTCCCCTGTTTAAACGGATTTTGGCCCTCCTGAGACTTTTGAGTACTAGCCTCCTGAGATAATCGAAAGTGATTAAATTCTAATTCCTTCATTTCTTTTTCATGCTGAATTTGAAGTTGATATTTTCTTGTATTTTCTTCAGCTAACAATCTCCTTTCTTCTGTTTCTTTTTGTTTAATTTCCGCCTCCAATCTTTTTTGATCTGCTTCCAATTTCTTATGTTCCGCCTCACGCTGAAATCGTTTCTCATTTTCCTGAGACTCAAATATCCTCTTCTTTTCATTTTCATCTGCTTCAAATCTCAAATTTTCTTGTTTGAGAAGTTCTAATTTCCTCTGTTCAGCTTCTATCTCTTGAGCCTTTTTATATTCTGACAGTGCGAAAGCTTTCGCCTCGTCAGGACCCATCCCAACGGATTTTGCCTGCTTCATAAAATATTCAAGCGACGACATTTTGATTTACTCAAATAATTATTAATTAATTTTATTTAAGTATGTGCAACACGTTCTTGTCTAAGAACGGTACCTAATTATCACTTAAGTATACAAGATATTATTAATCAATAAAATAAATTATGCAATGAAATGTTAAGAACAGACAAGAACAATAGACAAAGCAACAATGACAAGACGAGACAATCAAAGACGAAGAAGACGATCGCAGAAGTCAACAAAATTAAAATGTGAAACTAAAATATGATGTCGTAAAGAATTACGATGATAACTGCGATAAGATAATTAAACAAGACAATCGACAAGACAGTGTATAGACATAGGTTTTGTAAAAAACTCAACGATAGTCAGGTGAGAGTAGACGCATAATACAAACAATATACATCATAAAACCAAGGTACGAATAAAAATAACTATGAAAACAACGATTAAAACTAGACGGAACAGCTAAACAAATACTATTATAAGAGACAAGTAGCGATCGGAACTACAGCAAGGTTTCTAGCCTTGAACCGGAATTATCGCTCAATTGAAACTTACAAACTAAATCCTATAGAACATCTGACAAGAGCCCGAATCAGCTTCGAGATGAACCTCGTTTGTCAGATCGACCTCCCTACCGCCCACAACAAACATGGAACATAAAACATGCATCACAAAAAAATACTACAATGGACATATTAAAAAGCGGCTCAGCTAACATAAGACGGTGACAACGAACAGAGTAATACTTATCATTTTGTGATAAAACGCAATTTCCAGGATTGTAGCGTCCTGCACTCCGGCGCTGTATCACCGAGGAAGCTTACGTAGCACTTGGCAGAGTCCGCAAATGATTGAAGCAGTTGAGTCCATCTTGACCTTGAGTGTCCGTTAGATTTTATAACCAGTCCAGGATGTTGTCGCCTTGAAAGACTGCATTTTTCTTTTCAACCGAGTTGGATTGAGTACGTTCCCGTGAAACTTGATATTTTCAGAACACACTGGTTCCACCATAGTTGTAGCCTCGCTTTTCTTCGGGTGTGAACCGCTGACTAGAGGATGTTGATTGTGTCGTAGTGACAACGGTCCAACACGGGCGATGCTATAAGGACTTTAAAACAATAACGCGAATGTTTCTTCCCTGGAACGTGAAGGAAGGACTTCAGGAACAATCAGGCACGTCAACGAGTGCCAATACGGGTATGAACGAACTCGTCATGTCGATTGGCAACAACATATTTATTTTGGACAAATCACGTAGACAATAGATTATACGAGACAGTACGTTCATAGTGGTTTCACAGTTCATAAAAATGCATGGATCAATGATAGGAAATATAGAGCTTGTAGGCTCATGGTTTCTTCAAACAATCTAACGGTTTTGACCTTTCGTTAGTGATAAAGCTTCTAAGGTCATCCATATAATAAAATCTGCATATGTCTATTTCGGACCTGTAAAGTGGTCCTGGTACATGTTAATTCTGGTGTCTGTAACCAGTCATGATCCTGGCCTTCACTATATGTGATAATACAGCATAAAGTTAATTATAATACTTGGTTCATCTCTCGTGAACGCCGTGTCACGTATGACGGCGCTTCCATACTCTAAATCAATGAGCCGCACTGACGGAGCATAAAATTCCTTCAAAGCCTTAGGATACTATCAGCTCAGTATCAAGTTGATCCATTATAACCCCTCCTGAACGAGAAGGGATTAGCTAGATACCAACGTCTAACACTGTCACTGGCAATCATATTTAAAAAAAAAAATACATTCCATTATAACAATCACTGGCACTGACTTACGCAGAGGTAAGCCGACAAGGGCTTCTATTCAGGAGTCCTGTCCCAGAAATATACTTGCCCCATTATGATGGGTACACAAACAAATCAACAGACTCTCTGTCTGGAAATATGAGATGCGGCTTTCATTCCATCCTCTGACGTCATCTGCCTTGCTTGGACACAAGCGCGCACGAATTCCACTACACCAAATTGTGCATATTCGTGCGTGACAGAAGACATTTATAAAAACTAGCATCAACATAAGTTGGTGCGTACTCACTCAACCGAAGTAGACCCTGATGACTACCCATGAGTGTTAAGGATACAAAAAATGAGGCATCAACTATCTTTTTGGTTTTTGGCCACAATGCAACCCACGCCCCCTTTAGCTCTTTCAGATGTGGGTACACCCCTGTAGAGAAGCGTGTTGCCATCGAGATCCATGACTCCTTGTCCCCTTTTCTTTGTTTCCGTTATTGCCAGGATTTATAATTTTGCTTTCTTCACCTCTTCCACCAGCTCCTGTTCTTTCCCATTTATACTTCTTGTGTTCCAAGCTCCAGTAATCGTAGTCCGTAGTCCGTTCCAGTTCGTCGCCTTTAGAATCAGTCCGGTTTTCTCTCTTGTAGTTCGCGTAATCATGTTTTAAAGCAAACAGGTGATTGGCCTGTTGTGCCTTTGCATGGTGGGGAGGGGGGGCGGGGGCTGCAGAGGATATTTGTTTCTCTTCTTTTACCATACTAGTTGGTGGTGGTACCAGTGAGGGTAATAATCTCTGGAAAAAAAGTGAGTGCAGAAGTAGCCTGACGTCGAGCTAGACACCATCATTGGAGGGTCTTAGAGACGCGGGACCAGCTTTGCAGTTACTCCCTGATCTTTCTTGGAACGTGCTGCGCCTTTAATCTTGACAATAGAAGCGAGAACTCCAGTGACATATCTGCACAGAACCCAAAAACTCAGCGCGAGCAGAAACTACCATTTGCAGTTAAGTCAAACCTAAAAGCTGCCAAGTGACTTCTTACATAAAACACCCTACCATCGCACTATGATGAGTATTTTCTGTTAAAGATTATCCAATTTTTTTTAAAAACAGTTAAAAGTTAGAAAATATGGGCCTAACACCATATTACCAATATGCCTCAATGGGCGTGTAACGGGTTCCTTCACCTTCCTCCCTAAAACTTAGCTGATTATTAAATTTGTTGTTTGTAGATATACAAATTTAACGTCGATTTAATCATTTTGAATTTACTGCATGTTTGTTTCAGTCAATTTACTAAATACACTCTAAACAGAGCTATACCATAATAAGAAGAATTCCACTGAGTAAATCAGGGTGGGGGCTTGAACGAGCTGAAATTAATAATTGCTAAATTCTTCATATAAGGCGGGGGATCAGATATAAGTTAACAATTGCCCTGCCCAACGCAGCATTGTTCTGAAATATCTTATGAATACTCCCTTGAGATAGAAGTATCATTATTCTTCTATCTACAACTCTGTCAAGAGTAATCTTGTGCGAAGGTAGACACATTTGAAGACCCATATTAGATACTCTTGAGTTTTGGCCACTGTTGGACCACTACTGCAAAGCAGGGAAGGCAATTCCGTGACAAAGAAGAAGAAGGTGGATACATGGCACTAATTTACCATCCGACGTGATTCCTTTCAAATACGAAACATAATCTATATTTTCACATTTAATTATTTCCCTTATTTTAAAATATTTACTGTGATGGGGTTATTTCCATTTTATGATACATTGTTTTACTTATTATGTAAAATGGGTTGGGTCATTACAGGTCAACTCGTAATGGATTAAAATGGGCCTAGGCAGGGAGCTGCATGCAAAGTTTCGGCTCTCTACGATGAACAGAACATAGAGATTTTGAGTGTCAAATATCCGAAAAGCGAACAAATATATAATGGGCTTTTGACTTTAAATATATGTGGTTATTTTAGAAAAAGAAAAAACAGGCAGGATATTAAGAATCGCGGTCGAAGTGTACAGAGACTCATTGTTATAATGCGGGATTTCTCAAACCAGTTGGGGGCTAATAGGAGCTCTAAAGACATGGCACTTTCGTGTCACTATAAGAGCAGCTTGTGCAATTACTTCAAAGAAGAAAAGATGTTTCATTATATGTGGACCCTGGCACCAGGTGCCATCAGGTCAAGGTCTTTCTGTGTCTTTATCAGTTCATTTCGGTACCCAGTTCTCTCTCAGTACACAAAGAAACAAGGTGCAATATTTAATTCATGGACAAAAGACAAACTATTTTTAAAATTTGGTTCAGAGCGAAACAAGCAGTAAAGATATATGGAAAGCAATAATCAACACTTTAGCGAACAAGCGAAATTTGTCAGACCTTAACCCCCATTACATCATTTACCTGTACAGATTTCAGCAATTACTTTCATGTAGAAATAAACAATATGAAATCTACAGTAACAAATTCACCTAAAAGACTTAATAAGCAAGCTGTCAGCATTCTGTGAGAACAAATATTCAAACACAATCCCATCTGACATAATCTTCAAGTCCTTAAAGATAAATACTCATCAACACGTGGCGGAATCAGTAATCGAATCCTGCGGCACCAGCTATTAGTGATTCGCTGACATACATCTGCAATCAATGCATCGCAATGAGTTACTTTCCTTTGCACTTTAAAGTGGCTGTGACGGTATTGCCTCCTCTGCTTTGCAGTAGTGGTCCAACAGTGGCCAAAACTCAAGAGTATCTATTATAGGCTTCAGTGGAGTCTATCTTTACACAAGATTACTCTTGGCAGAAATGTAGATAGAAGAGTAGTAAAGCTTCTATCACATGGGAGTCTTCAAAAGATATTCAGATAAGCGAAAACAATGCTGGCTGTTACTGAGCACGTTAATTCTGTAATCTGCCGACACCTTTTATGAAGAAGTTACGCAATGGTTTATCCTAGCTCGTTATGCCCCCACCGCTGAATTAATCAGTGGAATTATTATTATAATATTGCTCTGTTTAGAGTGCGTGTAGTAATTTGACTGAGACAAACATGCAGTACTTTAAAATGATTAAATCGAAGTTAAATGTGTAACATTACAAATAACAAAATTTAATAAGCACTTTGGGTTGTAACAGTTGGAAAATAATTTGAACATTTATGAAAAAGTTTTCATCACTTGAATGGTTTTTGATAAGAAGTTCAAGTGGCAGCATATAGGTTAACTTTGCTGCCAATGATGATTCTAGTCCCCCTCCCGATGGGTAGGTTTTCTGTACACTGCTGTCACTCGTCTCTGGTCAAAGTTCAGGCGCCGCACGTTCCCAGAACGTCAAGGAGTAACGGCCAAGCAGGTTCTGCGTCTGTCTATAAGACCCTCTTAGGATGGCGTCTCGCACAACGTCAGCCCACTTCTACCTTCACTTTGTTCCAGAGATAGTACTTTCTGCTGGTACCACCAATAACTGGTAATAGAAATAGAAACGAAACGCTCTTTTGAGTATGGTGTTTTCCGACACATAGTTATGTGCCCCCCCCCCCCTACTCTATTCTGCCATCCCATGTCAGAATTTACCCTCGATGAGAACAAAATTTAATCCCTCGGGATAAAACATCCTTTACATTTAAACTGAATAGCTTTAGCTTTACATTACATGTAAATGAAAAGGTTAAACGTTCAGATATAATATGTTTTACATTTACATCTCCACTGTTTGAAAAGTGTTCACAATATACATTCATTTATGTTTCATTTACATTTACACTTGTGGAAAAGTTTGAAACTTCTATTAATTTAAAAAGAATATTTCCACATAGACATTTACTCTGGTTTAAAGCTTGAAAACTTACATTAATTTTAAAAGTGAATATGTTGTAATTTACATCTACACTTGTTTGAAACTGTCAGTATTATTACTAGAATGTACATCATTTCTTTCAGCTTTCCCTTCCTGGTCAATAGGGAACATGGAACTACTTTATACTTTTTAGTTCTCTTTACGAAACTATCAATAAAGCAATCACCAGCCCGTGCAGTGGTTGTTCATGATTCATCATTCTAGATACTGAGGTTGCCAGCCTCAAATGACTATGACATCCAATAGGGAGCTTTACACATTAAACTTCACATGGTAATATATACATACATTTGCTAGTTCACATGTTGGTAATAAAATATGAAATATAAATCACAACTTACGCCAATCCTGGCTACGGACATTTTGCTCAGAGGACTTAAGAAATAGGCACTGGCAGCTGCCTTCTTTCACGTGTACTGGGGTCGTTAATTGTTACTTCAATTCCCTCTGACCCCGTGTCTGTCTTCAGTTTCCTAGTCCCGGTGTTCCTTATTAATGTAGAGATTTCCTGTGCTTTGTATGTCTTATTTGGTTCTCCAATAAAAGGTCCGGTTGACCAAAGGAATTATGAATCTAGTCTTCACTCTGGCGAGGTCTGATGTTGTCTTGGCGAGCGTGAAATTCACAGTGAAAAAAAAACTGCGAAAAGGTCAGCCTATCTTTTCCCACGCCTTCGTTTGTGATGGAGATAAATAAACGCTCCAATCATATTCAAACAGGTCGGGTGTGGTACTTTCAAAATATTTCCGACATGGAACAATTTTGCAAAGGTCACGTCTCCCATATATGGTAATATGCTGTCCGATGCCCTTGTGTACAAACTTACAGGCAGATCGGTAGACACACATGACAACATGCCCACACGTGTCACACAAATAGTAATGTTGGTGTATCGAGGATGACCCGGAAGCGCTTATGTCATAAGTTCCGCCTCGTGCACGGGTTAGTGCCCCTTTATCATATAAGAGTTACGCCAACTAAAATTTGGCCGCCATTTTTGGCTGTACCCCAATAGCAGGAAAATGGACCCAATCGCGAGTTTCAGACCTAATATGCATTTTCGTTTAGGTTAACTAATAATTTGAAATAAAATTAGATGCAAATACAGTAGCACATATTTGTACTATTCTTTGTATTTCAACTAACAAAACAAAAAGAAGAAAACTAGTTTACTTACCGGTTTGTTGAATAGAATCAGTAGCGTGAATTTTTAACACATACTCCGTTGAATCTTAAATTCCGTTAGAATTTCACTATTTAGCAACAAATATTCCGTACGAATTGCAACACTTAGCAAAACATACTACCTTATAAAATAATATAATAAAAATAATAAAAATTACAATTTTAATCTAGTTTTATTATATAATAATATATATATATATATATATATATATATATATATATATATATATATATATATATATAAATATATATATATATATATATATATATATATATATATATATATATATATATATATATATTATATATATATATATATATATATATATATATATACTGTTCAAAAAAAGAAACGCAACTTTATTGGTGTTACTTTTATAAAAGATATTCGCTGATTGGACATCAGTCAACCTATCGACTGTGTCCACCTGGTCATTAACTTCTCGTGGTTACCTGAATTGTACTCACCTCATGATTCGTGAGGTCATGAAAGAGGTCAAGGTCAAAGCAACATTTTTGACAATAACTCGTGACAGGTTCATGAGAATTCCGTGAAACTTACTTAACACAAAACTCTCTGACCATATTATTGAATGCCTATAAAAGATTGACGCTCCTCGAATAAATTCAGTTGAAAATTCAATGCGCAAGTATGGCTCATCTCACTACAGAACAACGACTCATCATCATTGGACGTTTACAGACTGGACAGTTACAAAATGTAGTGGCCAGACAATTTAATGTGGCTAGAAGCACCATTAGTTGCCTTTAGAGGCGATTTCAAGAAACTGGCTCAGTGGCAGACCGGCCGCGCAGTGGAAGACCCAGAGTCACAACTCCTGCCGAAGACCGCTTCATACGGCTGCGTCACCTCAGGAATCGACTTGCATCTGCGTCCTCCACAGTCCACTCAATGTCAGCAGCTCGTCGAATTTCAGATCAAACGGTCAGGAACCGGCTGCACGACTCTGGTCTTTGGGCTAGAAGACCCTACAGAGGTCCTGTTCTTACGGACCGGCATCGCTAGAACCGACTGCAGTGGGCGAACCAGCATCGTCAATGGACCGTTGGGAATGACTGGAGACAGGTTTGGTTTAGTGATGAATCATTTTGTGTGCTCCAGCGACACGATAGACGGAGAAGAGTTTACCGCAGTCCATGAGCGCTACGCCCAGAACAGCGTTGATGAGGCTCCTCCACATGGTGGTGGAGGTGTACTGATGTGGGGGGGGGGATCAACTTCATGGGAAGAAGTGACCTTGTGCAAATTGAAGGACGCCTGAATGCCCAACGATACGCCGCTGAAATTCTTCGTCCTCACGTCCTTCCACTTCTGGCTGCACGAGGGTCGATTTTTCAGCAGGGTAACGCTCGACCTCATGTGGCACAACTCACCACCCAGTTCGTCGCTGACATCTACGTCCAAACCATTCCGTGGCCAGCCATGTCATCAGACATGAACCCCATAGAACACTTATGGGATGAACTCGACAGACGACTCCGCCAGCGAGACGTGGCTCCAGCCAATCTCCGACAGTTGTCTCTTGCACTGCGGGAAGGGTGGGCAGCCATCCCACAACAACAGATCCAACGGCTAATCGGATCCATGTCAACGAGATGTCGTTTTCTGATAGAGGCCAGAGGAGGCCATACACCTTACTGAAACGGAGGCCTCAGTCGCAAAGAATAAAAGTCCAAACCAAATTTAATGAACATCATTTCATTGTTAAAGTCTGAAAGTTTCTTCATGCCAAGATTGAAACATTAATTCCGTAAAATAATATTTTGGTACAAGTTTGAAATTTGGTGTCCATTGCCACTGCAATAATGTTGCTGTTACGTACATTTATTACCTAAGGGGGTAGTCTTCGGTCCTGCCAAATGTACGCACCAGTTTTATGTAGTTATATTGTTTGTGCGTTCGATTGATTCACGCACTGACGTGCACAATGCTGGGTGAGTTGCTTTGGACGCACGTGTAACCTAGTTGAGTAGATTGTGACGTCATGATAGGGGCAGCTCGGACGACATTTTATGTCCGCAGTGTTATTATTTGATTCCTGGCAGATTTGAAGAAGCCAGCAGTTGTATTCGTATCTATTGGTCTTCATGGCGAAGCCAATAGTGGATGTCTGAAGTAAGTGTCGCCCCATTTCGTATGGCAAGTTTAATTATGTAAATTAAAGTATCAGGCCGCTCCTATTAATGGTCTAGCGGGAATTCATCGGAGATGACATTCCTAGAATTGGACACACGGAGTCGATAGCCTTTGGAATCTTTTGTAGAGGGAGAATCCATATGTGGAATCAAGTTAATGAATATAGATATATGCTTCACATGTTTAATATGCCGTTTTACCTATGCCAAAGTCGTGGTATGGATACCGAGAGGTTTGCCAAGATGAAACACTAACTTGGTTGTATTGTTATATCTGCCTTTTGTTTGGATTGGATATGCTATCCAAGAATTTTACAACAAAGTCTGGGATGCTTACAAGTATGATATAAATTATTGCTCCGTGAGAATGAATCCGTTTGCCTTAATAAACGTCCTTGGGAGAAGGTCAATGGACGTTAATTACCAGGTCTGTTATATGAAATGGAAGTGATCCTTAGTCACTGGAATAAGAGAACTTAACTGTTAGAGAATCTACAACAACTTTTAACAGTGATATTAACATTTTAACGTATGATCTTCACATCTGTAACTATGATTGTCTTGTTCCACTTCGTTGGTGTTACGTCAATAAAATACATGTACAGTAAACACCGACTTGTGTGCTGCCAATACTCGCCCAGTTCACCCAATGCAACGATACCTGTTGGAATGTTCGTTTGAAGAAGTTTATTGACATTTTGTTCGTATTCAACCATTCGCGTGATAAAATCTATACCATTACCATAAACGGACTCCAACAGAAAATGGTGTGCCAGCGTGGTTTGAAAATAATTATTTCAAAGGAACGAACGCAAGCCAAGGAATCGTTTGAAGATGGGATTTGTTCTTTCAAGGTGAAATCATCTTAAATTTGGAACATTGTAAAAATGAATCAGAATCAACTAACCGTTACCTCAAGGTCATCAATCAACCTCCAGGTCCAGTTGTACGGTGACTAACTGCACTTGGGATCACCTATTCCTCATTACGTGCGAGCTTGTGTTGAAAAAGCAGAACGAAGTATTTTATTCCTCCAGTACATACACGGGGACGAGGCACATTGGTTGTTCTTTCCGGCACGCGAGATGAGTATAGCGTGTTGTCGTTATACACTTTATTACATTTAGCTGTGCCTTTAATGTTCATATCTATATTTTCTATATTATTTGTTATGTGTTGTGTATTCTTTGCGGGAGGTTGGGAGGCAGATCTGACGAACGAGATCCATCTCGAAGTCAATTCGGGCTCTTCGTCAGACGTTCTGTGGGACATTATTTTGCAGACTTCCCGCAGTGGAATGTTCCTACGCGTGAGCGTAGAAGGATTCTAGGTCCACTGTGTTTGGTGGTCTGTAACACCTATCTGTTCTAGCTGTTTCGTCAAGTTCTACTTGTTGTTCTCATAGTTCTTTTTAATCGTACCTTATTTTCATGATGTATTTTGTTTGTGATTATTGTCCATCTCACCTTTCCTGTCGTTTAGTTTTTTACAAAACCATTGTTTTTACACTGTGTTGTCTATTGTCTTGTTAACTATCTGATCGTAGTTATCGTCGTATATTTTTACGATATTCTATTTTAGTTATACATTTTTTTTTTTTTTTGATTTCTACGATTGTGTTCACCCGTCCATTTTATCATGTCTTGTCGGTTATGTTTCTATTGTCTTTCTCGTTGTTCATTTCATGACATTTGATTACATAAATTTATTGATTAATAACATATTTAATAATTATATGATAACATTATACCGTTCTAAGGACAGGAACGAGGACCACTAGTTGTAGTAACACTTTTAAGTAGTATTATTACATAATAATATTGAAATGGCTACCTTAGACTATTTCATTAAGCAAGCAAAAGCTCTTCAGATGGCTCCTGATGAAGCTAAAGCATTTGCACTGTCAGAATATAAGAAAGCTCAAGAAATAGAAGCTGATCAGAGAAGATTGGAAACTTTACGTTTGGAAAATTTGAAATTTG
The DNA here is from genome assembly GCA_024509875.1 of Oreohelix idahoensis. Classification (NCBI taxonomy): domain Eukaryota; kingdom Metazoa; phylum Mollusca; class Gastropoda; order Stylommatophora; family Oreohelicidae; genus Oreohelix; species Oreohelix idahoensis. Next base: position 50,485 of record JAMPIV010006306.1, on the reverse strand, counting down.
AGGCAGATCAAAAACGGATTGAGGCTGAGGAAAATGAGAAAAAAATGAGATTAACTGCTGAGGAGGATGAAAAGAAGAGGAAATTTATAGCTGAGGAAGAGGAGAAAAAAATGAGATTAGCCGCTGAATTGGAAGAGAAACGATTTCAGCGAGAGGCAGAACAGAAGCAAAAGGAGTCTGAAGAAAGACTTAGAAAAGAAATGGAAGAAAAAAGATTAATAGCTGAAAAAGAAATGGAAGTTAAACACAAGGAAATGGAACAGAAACAAAAAGAAATAGAAGAAAGGAGATTAATAGCTGAACAAAACACAAAACGACTTCAGCTTGAGATGGAAGAGAATGAAAGAAAACGACAGCATGAACTGAAATTAGCAGAGTCAGAATATGAGAGAATTAGGTTAACTCAGGAATCTTATTCTCAGAGAACTTTTGAAAGCCACACTTCATCCAGACAGGATCATTTTAAGGAGATTCACCTTAAATTGCCAAAATTTAATCCCCCGTCTGATGACGTAATATTCTTCCTGGATAGGTTTGAGGCCACTTGTGGGTCTTATAACGTGGATAAAGCTCTATACTGTACATATTTATCCAGATTACTTACAGGAGATGCATTAGCAGTTTATCATACCACCAGCATTGGTGAGAAAAATGACTACAATGCTCTTAGAGCAGCACTTCTGCAAAAAATTTCAAATGACAGAAAACGAATATCGTTTGAGATTTCACACATTACTACCCCAATCTAGCAGAAATTTTAGTGATTTTCTGTCACAGATACGACTAACATTAGAAAGATGGATCGAATTATCCAAAATTGAAAAGTCGTATGAAGGTCTCTTTGATTTACTGATGCGCGATAAGGTACTTTCGTCGGTAAACCCTACATTTCTCGCATTTTTTTTACACGAACGGAAACCTTTATCAATGAAAAACTTAGAAGAACATGCAAAAAATTTTTGCACTGCTCACCCAAACATGGATCTAAGTAACGCGCAGATTAAGAGTGAATTGCCTGTTGCTTTTGCAGCACAACAAAACAATTTTTCACGCAATCGTTCTTTTAGTGCTGATAGATATGTCAATAAGGGAAATAATCATAATTTCAACAATGATAACTTTTACAAAGGGAAGCAATTTCAACAATCTGCTCCATTTAATGTTTCTTGGAACCAAACTCACAGATCGCGAGATTTTGGTAACAATTATTTTAAAAATAATCAAGGACATTATAATAAACAAAACTGGAGATCAAGGTCTCAGGGTCCGCAAAACAGACAATTTTTTGGAAATAAACCATTTAACCAACATCATAACGATCATTCTACTAATTATCGGACTAATCCAAATTTTAACTCTAGCAGAAACGACAATTATGGCAATTTTAATGACAAAAATCACAATCGATCGCGCCGACGAGATAGATCGTCGAATAATACAGTTAGACATTCTAATGTTGCTTTTAATGATACACAGGCTAACACTGAACAGGGTAAAGTAGCTGAAACTCACAATGCTATGTCTTGTTCTCTAGATTGTTCCCAGGTGAAAGACTGCCCAGAATGCTCGACTCTTTTCCAGCCTAAGGCGATCACGACGCTGCGTTGCGGACATACCTTGCCTAGTCTACCTGCAGTCTGCATGGCCACTCCTGCGTCAGTACACCATGGACAGGCTCTCTTAAGTTTAACAGAGGATTTGTTAACAATATTTCATGCTCTCTTTTATTCGACTCAGGTTGTACGACAGTGGGCGTCCGGACATCGCTGATCGACCCTAGTTGTGCGACGGGCAGGGTTGTGAAATGTGTCACGTTTGGCGGAACTGTGGAAACATTCCCCACAGCCATTATAACACTTCATACTCCATTTTTTTCAGGACAGATCCAAGCATGTCTTCTTCCAAATCCAATTTGTGATTTGATTCTTGGTCGCATACATGGTATTAAAGAGTGTACACCTCAGCAAATTGCTGAATGGGAAGATCGACATATTCAAACTGCAAATGCAGTAGTGACTAGAGCGCAAGCTATTAATATGTCGCATGATACACCTATTGAACCTACAGTTCATACCACTTGTGATGATGATGCTCCTATTTCACGGGAGTTGTTTGCAACATTGCAAAAGAATGATAATTCATTAAAAAAATTCTTTCAGTATGTTAACAAAAAGAATACAAGCAACAAACTTGCAAAATCTAGACATGACTTTATACTTAAAAATGGGATTTTGGTTAGAATAATACGGGAAAAGGATTCATCCATATGTTCTCAAATTCTAGTACCATCCTGTATGAGATCTCGGATATTACGGCATGCTCATGACTCGCAATGTGCGGGCCATATGGGTTTTTTCGCGTACCAAATCCAGAGTGCTTTCGGCATTCTACTGGCCAGGCGTCCATAGAGATGTTACTCTCTATTGTCGGTCCTGTTTGATATGTCAAGAAGTTAAGGTACGGGGTCCATTTCATGCGGCTCCTATTCAAGCTGCGGACATCCCGATTAGACCATTTGATAAAATGGCCATTGACATTATTGGTCCAATGCTTCCATCTGCTAGAGGGCATACGCATATTCTTACGTGCATTGATATGTGCACTCGTTGGCCTGAGGCCATCCCTCTCAAGAACACTTCATCTGCCAGTGTAGCAGAGGCATTGATGTTAATCTTCTCACGCATTGGTTTTCCACGGAAAATCTTGTCGGATCATGGGGTTCAATTCATTTCTGAATCCATGTCTCAAGTGATGAAGACATTAGGTATAGATAGATCTCTTAGTTCTATTTATCATCCGATGTCAAATGGGTTAATTGAGCGTCTCAATAGGACACTCAAGCAGTTGTTGGGTAAGATGACTCAAGACCATCCCCAAGACTGGGATCGGGTCCTACCCGCTTGTCTCTTTGCGTATCGCGAGGTACAAAATCAAGCAACGGGTTTTTCTCCGTTCCAGCTTGTTTTTGGCATGCAACCACGCGGTCCGATGTCGTTAATCCACGACTTATTGGTGGATGAGAATATTGAAGAGGAAACTCAATCCTCTTATGAGTATGTGATCTCTCTTAGAAAGAAAATCATAGATGCTTGTAGACTAGCTACTGCATCATCCGAACATGCCAAAGAAAAAGCTCGTCTATCTGCAAACAAATATAGACGTCTTCGCCAGCTCATACCTGGTGATGAAGCTTTTGTATTACTTCCTGCGCATAACAATCGTCTTTTAATTACCTGGAGAGGTCCTTTCAGGATCATCTCAAGAATATCCGATGTCGACTACATCGTTGATGTTAATGGCAAACATAAAACCTTCCACATTAACATGTTGAAGGAGTATTACTCACGTCCTGATTACTTACAGTCAGTGTTTCAGGCAACTGACGATCCTACACCACCTATTCAACACTATTCTAGTTTGTCAGTCATCCAAGAAGAGGAATCTTCTTTTGATGATGTACAACTACCAATACCAGTTGTACCACTCCATTCCACTGAGAAATGGAATGATGTTACTATCTCATCTACTCTTACTGATGATCAACGTCAGCAAGTCTCTAATATTCTACACACGTATGAGGATGTCCTTACTGACATCCCAGGTCATACGTCAGTCATCCAACATGACATTATTCTGACTGACGATACACCTATTCGAGTTCGCCCATATCCTATTCCTTTACACTTTCGTGATAAGGTTGATAGGGAATTGGATGAGATGCTTCAATTAAATATAATTGAACCATCTTCATCACCATATTCTTCTTCTATGGTAATCATTCGGAAGAAGGACAACAATATACGTCTTTGCGTAGATTACAGGAAATTAAATAAAGTTACAAAATTCGATGCGGAACCATTACCTCTTTTAGACGACTTATTAGAGAAATTATCTCATGCTACATTCTTTTCGAAATTTGACCTTTCAAAGGGTTATTGGCAAGTGCCACTCACTACGAAAGCAAAGCCATTCACCGCTTTCTCGACGCCAAAGGGTCTTTTTCAATATAATTTTATGCCTTTCGGGTTAATGAATGCGCCAGCTACCTTTGTACGCATGATGCGCCGCATATTGTCTCATCGTCCCGATGTCATTACTTATATAGATGACATCTGTCTTTTCAGTGACTCTTGGGATGAACATATTCAGGGTTTAAAATCTTTACTTTCTACCTTACGGGATTACAACTTAACAGCAAAACCTTCAAAGGCTTTTGTCGGTTTTCATGACATCTCATTTCTTGGTCACCGTATAGGTCGCGGTTTAATATATACAGAAGACAGTAACGTCTCTAAAATTTTAAACATCTCAGCACCTAAGACAAAAAAAAACAAGTGAGGTCACTCTTAGGACTAATACAGTTCTATTCTAAATTCATCCCTCATTTGTCTACTATAACTGCACCTCTTTCTTCGTTACTGAAGAAAGGCACACCTAATGTAATAAAGTGGTCGCAGGATCACCAAACGGCGTTAGACTGTATAAAACAAATTTTTTCAAATAAGCCTTTTTTAAGGTTGCCTAACAAAGATCTCACCTTTGTTCTTCGCAGTGATGCTTCTTCCTACGCTATCGCGGCAGTTTTGATGCAGGAATACGGAGGTACCTTATTTCCTGTTATGTACGTATCCAGAAAGCTTACGACGAGTGAAATGAAGTACTCCGTTCTCGATAAAGAGCTCCTTGCTCTTGTATGGTCAATCACAAAACTGGAACGTTACCTGCTCGGCTCACACTTTGTGGTGGAGTCTGACCAGAAAGCTCTTACGGCATTGAATACTGGAAATGTTAAGTCATCAAAGTCAGCGCGTTACGCTATAGCTCTTCAACCGTTCCATTTTGAGATACGAGCTATTCCTGGAGTGCAGAATGTATTTGCAGACTGTCTTTCAAGATGCCCTATTGAACTTGGTGAAACTAAACTACTTTTGGATCGAGAAACGTCCTCACCGAAACATGAATAACTTTGTACAGTGTCGTTAATTGTACATCTGTGAATACTATGTGTAGCTCTACAGTATTCGTATATATATAACTTTCAGAATATACTTACGTATGGATTATAACATTATTTCTTGTGAAGTAACGTTTTATTAGAACGGGAACAGTGATATTAAAGTAACATTTTTTTTAGTATGGAAACATTGGTAAAAACGACAAATAGACATTCATTAGTGTTATGGAACATATTACACTACATATCGTGTTCGTTAACTTATTTCGTGCATGGAACATTAGGAACCTATTCTTGTTGACTCTAAATAGTTCTGAACGAATATTCACAATGACTGAAATTAGAATTACTTAGAATAAATTACTAGTTATTTACTTATGTGTAATTAAATACTAGAATTAGATTAATTCAATTTAATCAAATTGATTGTTTATAAATCACACATCTACTAACGTTATTAGTGTCTCGCAATACGTGTAGTCACGTATCCCACTACATGATATTTTACTTTTAGATAACTAGTCAAACTTACTAGTGTTAGATATCAGTAAGTGCGTTGCTTCTTAAAGTGTTTAATTTTGCTTTGCTTCATTTTTGCACATTGTATTTCAAAATTTTCTGTTTCACTGATTCTTTTATCATTGATTATCATCAGTGTTGCTGTTCATTTTCATTTTTTGAAATCATATGTTTCAAATTTTGTTGAAAACTTAGTTGAATTTTATTATCATCTTTTTTGTTGATTTTTCATTTTCATTTTCATTTTTTCAACTTCTTTTTACTTCGAATATTACCACATCGTTCCAAAGTAGGTCGATGGTGGATGTGTGCTTTAATGCATACTGTCATTTAGTTCTATTAATTTCAAGTCAATATTCTTTTCTTAATATGATATAATTTTATGCATGTCATAAATCTTGTTGTAGTTTTGACTCACCTCTCTCGAGTAATTAGTTCGAAAAAAATTAATGGGATTAATTTTTTTAAGGGGAGGTAATAAGGGAGCTGTTACGTACATTTATTACCTAAGGGGGTAGTCTTCGGTCCTGCCAAATGTACGCACCAGTTTTATGTAGTTATATTGTTTGTGCGTTCGATTGATTCACGCACTGACGTGCACAATGCTGGGTGAGTTGCTTTGGACGCACGTGTAACCTAGTTGAGTAGATTGTGACGTCATGATAGGGGCAGCTCGGACGACATTTTATGTCCGCAGTGTTATTATTTGATTCCTGGCAGATTTGAAGAAGCCAGCAGTTGTATTCGTATCTATTGGTCTTCATGGCGAAGCCAATAGTGGATGTCTGAAGTAAGTGTCGCCCCATTTCGTATGGCAAGTTTAATTATGTAAATTAAAGTATCAGGCCGCTCCTATTAATGGTCTAGCGGGAATTCATCGGAGATGACATTCCTAGAATTGGACACACGGAGTCGATAGCCTTTGGAATCTTTTGTAGAGGGAGAATCCATATGTGGAATCAAGTTAATGAATATAGATATATGCTTCACATGTTTAATATGCCGTTTTACCTATGCCAAAGTCGTGGTATGGATACCGAGAGGTTTGCCAAGATGAAACACTAACTTGGTTGTATTGTTATATCTGCCTTTTGTTTGGATTGGATATGCTATCCAAGAATTTTACAACAAAGTCTGGGATGCTTACAAGTATGATATAAATTATTGCTCCGTGAGAATGAATCCGTTTGCCTTAATAAACGTCCTTGGGAGAAGGTCAATGGACGTTAATTACCAGGTCTGTTATATGAAATGGAAGTGATCCTTAGTCACTGGAATAAGAGAACTTAACTGTTAGAGAATCTACAACAACTTTTAACAGTGATATTAACATTTTAACGTATGATCTTCACATCTGTAACTATGATTGTCTTGTTCCACTTCGTTGGTGTCACGTCAATAAAATACATGTACAGTAAACACCGACTTGTGTGCTGCCAATACTCGCCCAGTTCACCCAATGCAACGATACCTGTTGGAATGTTCGTTTGAAGAAGTTTATTGACATTTTGTTCGTATTCAACCATTCGCGTGATAAAATCTATACCATTACCATAAACGGACTCCAACAGTTGCGTTTCTTTTTTTGAACAGTATATATATATATATATATATATATATATATATATATATATATATATATATATATATATATATATATATATATATATATATATATATATATATATATATATATATATATGTGTGTGTGTGTGTGTGTGTGTGTGTGTGTGTGTGTGTGTGTGTGTGTGTGTGTGTGTGTGTGTGTGTGTGTGTGTGTGTGTGTGTGTGTGTGTGTCTAAATATATATAATATCTTATCTTATCACAGCCTTACCAAAAAAAATAAATTTTTTTTGGTGCCAACATTTTACTCTTGATTGTACATAAATGAGGCCTGCTCAATCCAAATATCACATTTACTTGTCTGTAGCAGCTCTAGTTTTTGAGATACAGACATTTTTGTATTTCATTAATACAGGGTGACCCAAAAGAAACGGGCCCACGCGCGCACAACAAGTGCGCGCGCGGGCCCGCTTTTTTTTGGGTCACCCTCTATTATTACAATATTTTCTATATAAGGCTATGTAAAAAAAAAACTATTGCTGTCTAGTCCTTTACAAAAGAAAACTGCTTGTTTACTCTCAGTTTCATTTTTCCAAGAATCTTCCCAGAATTGCCTTTTTTAAGATTCTAAGCCACTGCATGCATGTTAGTATGCTACTTATTTTATTACACTTCTAACAGAGAATGGCATCATCTTCAAGAAGAGCATGTTTTCTTTCACCGCATTTATTTTGTTATATTTGTGGAGAGTACACTTTCAAAGAAGAACATAGGAAGCATATTACTGTTTTTGCGAAAAAGGCATACTTTGCTTACTTTAAAGTAAAACTAGGTGACCAGGACAAGTCTTGGGCTCCTCATATTGTTTGCAAAACATGTGTTGAACACCTGCGACAGTGGACTTGTGGGAAAAGAAAATGTTTAAAATTTGGAATTCCAATGGTTTGGAGAGAGCCCAAGAACCACTATGATGACTGTTATTTCTGTGTTGTGAATATTAAGGGAATTAATGGAAAAAATCACAAAAAGTGGAAATATCCAGATTTAGATTCTGCTAGGCGACCTGTTCCACACGGAGATGACATACCAATTCCAACTTTCATTCAGATTTCGGATTCCCTGCTAGAAGATGAGACAGCAGTGGCATGTGGAACGACAAGTGACAGTGATAGTGATTTCGAAGATGATTTTTCAGATGCTCAACGCTTCGACCAGCTTGAACTAAATGATCTAATCCGAGATCTATATATCTCCAAGGAATCTTCAGAACTTTTGGCTTCAAGATTGAAAAAAAAAAAAATTACTGACTGCTGAAACAAAGGTTACATTTTATCGCAGCAGAGAGCAAGGTTTTATTCCATTCTTGTGTAAAGAAAACAACCTTGCGTTTTGTACTAATGTAGGAGGTCTTGTTAACAAAATGGGTGTAAGTTATACACCAGATGAGTGGCGACTTTTCATTGACAGCTCTAAAAGAAGTTTGAAGGGTGTTCTCTTACACAATGGTAACAAATATGGCTCAACTCCAATTGCTCATTCTACTACAATGAAGGAGGAGTATGCTACAATAAGTACAGTTCAGGAAAAATTGAAGTATTTAGAACATAACTGGATGGTTTGTGTAGATCTTAAAATGATGAACTTCTTGCTTGGCCAGCAAATGTGATTCACCAAATATCCATGATTTATATGTTTGTGGGATAGCAGGGCAAAAGATATGCACTGGACAAAGAAACAGTGGCCGTTGAGGGATGAATTTAAAGTTGGAGAAAAAAATATTGTCAATAAGCCTCTCATTGATCGAAAAAGAGTTCTACTGCCACCATTACATATAAAGCTTTTCTTAATGAAGCAATTTGTTAAGGCACTGAACAAAGATGGTACCTGTTTTAATTACTTAAGCAGAAAGTTTCCAGAATTGAGCATAGACAAACTTAAAGCTGGAATTTTTGATGGACCTCAAATTAGAAAGTGAATAAACGATCCAAATTTTATTGACTCCATGAACAAAACAGAGTCCACAGCCTGGTCATCATTTGTTTTAGTTGTGCAAAACTTTCTGGGTAACTTTAAAGCAGACAATTATTCTGAATTAGTTGGAAACTTGCTGTCGAGTTTTTGTGAACTTGGATGCAACATGAGCATAAAATTGCACTACCTCCATAACTATTTACATTTATTTCCGGAGAATCTTGGCGACTTTAGTGAGGAGCAAGGTGAAAGATTTCACCAAGATATAAAAATAATGGAAGAGAGATACCAGGGACTTTGGGATGCCCACATGATGGCAGATTACTGTTGGACCCTTAAGCGTGACTGTCCGGGCATATCACATTTCAGGAAGTCCTCGAAAAGATCCTATTTGCGTGTTGACTAAACAAGTGCTAGTGATAAAGTTTTATTACATTTTCGGTAATATATGCACAGTAATTACATATAATTTGAATGTAGACTAAAGTCAAAATGCCACTGATAGCACCTAACTCTAGGATTGTACATAACAATTGCCCTACTAATATGGTCATTCTTAGTTATCTCAAAAACTAGAGCTGATAGAAAAAAATCTGATTACATTTTTGGAATCAGCAACCCAAAATTACCCAAGAACAGCTATAAAATTTAAGGCACCATGTTAAAGTAGGATGTAGCCACCGAATGATAATGCTGAATGTAGGAGGTCAAACCTGGACAGTACAATTTTGTGGTGTATTTTATTTGGGTCAGGTCACCAAAGCGTTGAGGCGCTGACAGGGTGTAATGTTGACCCTCTCTCAAACCATACAGGTTCTCAAGTGCGTAGTGCTCGTAGAAGTGTGTGGGTTGACATGATGTGTGGGTGAGTAGACATCAGATAAGATGGTAGACACGAATGCGTATAGGCTCTTGGACAAGTTCACGATGCACTCACTCAACCACATGTAGAAGTCAGTAAACGTTGGTAATACTGATGACCTTTTCAACAATTTAATACGAGACATACGGTGACATCAACAGCACAGTCAATTGCACATGAATCAGGGACATCACATACATGGTAATGGTTGAAAACATCTGGCATCACAAATCTTGATCAGCTCATACATCAGGATGCTAATGACAATGGTCTGTCAATCTACGTTCTGCTCATACTGAAACTCAGGTACCCCTGACTAAGCGCGTCAGGTACCTCTAGCAAATATGCCGCACGACAAGGGCGGGATGCCAATTTCTTAACAAAAAAGTCTATGGCTCTTCTGGCATCACATGCCAGGTACTTCTTCTGGTGAAGAATATAGGCCGCAAAAGGCGGGCCTCTATGGCGACAGAATCAGGCCGCAAGTAGCGGGCCTCTATAACAAGGTAACCTCTGTGTTATTTCTCATAAGCAAGGCATATCCATCTATGCCAAACATACCGCCTGAATAGCGGTTACCAAACAGTACAATCTTCGCTGGTCTTCTATTCAACAAAAAGACGTGTAGTCTTGGTTTCTGTATGGAGCACAAATAGTAGGCTCTGTCTATCATATTATCTGTGAACTCTACTCAAAAATGTCGCCTCAAAAATATCAATCGTTCTTATGTGCAGACAGCACCTAGTCTGCATATCAAGGCATACGAGAGGATTAAAGTGTACATATTACCTTGGCAGCATCCTAGAAAATCACCAAACACAACACTTGCCATCCTTGGCGTACAGAATAAACTTGGGGAAGAATCACTGACATATCAGTCACACAGAGGACTTCATTTTCCCGTAATAATGGCAGAGAAAATCTCCGGACCTCTTGTCCGTTCAGAAACCCAGGTACACTGCCCAGATCGGAAGTATCTCTCGATCTACGCGCAAAAACCTGCGCATGTGCAATAAGCACAGTCCTGAGTAAAGCTAATACAGACCAGGGCGTTTCCCCGAAACAAGAGGCAAAACCACTCCTTATATGGTCATGTGAATAGCGACTTAAGACATGACAACTATTTAAGACATTTCCCCAAAACAGGTCAACATCGATCCTTATAAGGATAGATGAATAAGACAAGGGGAAGATAACCACTAATCAAACCTGTCACTGAAAAGTTAATAGACAGTACTCTCTCTTAGACCATCAAAAAGTATCAAACAGGTTGACTTCTATAATACAGGCAAAAATGACAGTAACACACCAAAATGTGTGTATACCAGTGTTATCTATGATCTCATATATATATAACATATTTATAAATCTAAATATATATAGATATAATCTTATAAATATAGAAGAGGTGTTAAGAATACACAGTCCTAAGGAACTGCATAATATAGTCAAATGGATGGGTTTGAAAAAAAATCGAAAAAAGGTGATTCGTCTTACGAGGACAAAAGACAAAGAAAATAGTCTACGTTACGGCCACAAGGCCTTCGTCAGGAAAGGAAAGAAAGTGAAGGCTAGATAGGACACATAAAAATTTAATAAAATAATAAAATAAAACCTAGGTACTTCCCTGAAGGCAAGAACCGAAATCCTATCAAAATCGCTGTCTGCTGATGAGCAGACAGCGATTTTGATAGGATTTCGGTTCTTGCCTTCAGGGAATTACCTAGGTTTTATTTTATTAGCACTAGCACTGGTTGTCCTGTGTTTCGCCAGACAAACAAATCTGGTTCTATCCAACACTCCTTCCCAACACAAGCTTGAATAAATAAGCACCGTCGCTTGAAAAGATGGTCAGACAGATTATGCGATAAAATATTGTCGCTGACCGTCTAATAACCTGGCGTAACTTAACACGTCTTCGTGAAGCGTGAATGTGACACAATAAGATAAGAATTACTCCCGTAGCAAATACTGCCATAGGGGAGTGGCGTGTTAGAGACTTTCCCCAGCAAAAAGAAGTAAAATGTATGAAAAGGAAAAATGAAATGCCAAATAAAAGCGATTGGAGAGAAAAATGAAGAAGAAAAAATGATACTGCCGTAGGGCTGGATGTGTGAGAGATCACACAAAAGGACAGGGACAGACTTTTCGTCACAGTGGCTAAGTTATTTCCTCTTTTCAAACTTGGTTCATCGGACAATAGTAACCTTAAAACTATAAATCAATCTCTTTAATATCATCGCTATCTGTGACAGTATTGCCTCCCCTGCTTTGCATTAGTGGTCCAACAGTGGCCAAAGCTCAAGAGTATCTAATATGGGCTTCAAAGGTATCTTCCTTCGCACAAGATTACTCTTGGCTGAGATGTAGATAGAAGGGTAATGACACTTCTATCACAAAGGGAGTCTTCACAAGATATTCAGATAAGCGAAAACAATGCTTTTTTGGCTAAGCACATTAATTCTAGAATCTGCCGACAACATTTGTGAAGGAATTAAGCACTTATTATTTTCAGCTCATTCAAGGCCCCATCCATGATTTACTCAGTGGAATTCTTACTATTCTGGTATAGCTCTGTTTAGAGAGAGTGTAGTAAATTGACTGAGACAAACATGCAGTACATTTGAAAGGATTAAATCGAAGTTAAATTTGTAAAATTACTTACTTACTTACTTACTTACTTACTTACTTAGTCGTTCCCCTTCTACCGTAAGGTGTAGAGGTTTGGAAGAGAGAGCGCCTGACTATCCTATCGGCTGTCTTCCTCCTGGTCTGGTTCCGTTCTAGTCCTCGGTCCTTCAAAGATTCTCTAATGTTGTCCTCCTAGCGGACTCTGGGTCGTCCTCGGGGTCTGGATCCTTGGCTCTTTGTTTCCCATGCTTGTCGTGGTATCCGATCTTCTCCCATTCTGCAGACATGGCCAAACCATCTTAATTGGGACTGTTCTACTTGGGTCTGCAGGGGGTAGGATTTAAGGCCTTGACGTATCGTCTGGTTGCGTACCATGTCTCTTCTTGTTACTTCAACCACCTTCCTCAGATACCTCATTTCTGAGGTTTGGATCTGCCTTTTATGGGTTGTAGTCATTGCCAATGACTCGCATCCATATGTCAAGACTGGGACATAGGTGGAGCGGTATACAGCCATCTTCGTTTTCTTACCAACCTCTCTCTTGCTGAGGAATCCTCGATTTATGGCCTGAAAAAGTCTCCCAGCTGCTGCTTTTCGAGTGGCCAACTCTTCTTTGATGCCTCCCTTTCGGTCTATAATAGCTCCGAGGTATTTAAAGTGGTCGACCTGCTCCAGGACCTGTTCTCATCTTTCATCTTTATCTCCTTGCTCTGTATGGAACCTGGGATTACCTTTTGCTTTTAGTTCTCTTTAAGAAACTAGCAATATAGCAATCACCAGCCCGTGCAGAGGTGGTTAATGAATCATCATTCTAAACTCTGAGGTTGCCAGCCTCAATCAACTGGGACATCCACTAGCGATTTTCACATATTAAAATTCACATGGCAATACACACACGCACACACACACACACACACACACACACATATATATATATATATATATATATATATATATATATATATATATATATATATATATATATATATATATAGATGTGTGTGTTATTTCACATGTTAGTAATTAGAAATATAGAAATGTAGAATGACAACTTATGCCAATCCTGGCTCACAGACTTTTTGCTCAGATGAATAAAAGAGACTTGAATCGGCTACTTACACGCGTCTGGGGGTGTCGTTAATTTAATAAGTTCCCTCTCTGACTTCGTGTGTGGTCCATCAGTTTCCTCAGTCCCGGTTTCCTTATTTAATATGAAAGAGATGTCCTGGACTATGAAAGTCCGTCCAAAATTCTCCAATAAAAGGTGTCCGGTATGTTAAGAAGGAATTCTGAATTCAAGGCTTCACTCTAGCAAGGTCTGGTATCTTTGCAAGCGATCTTCACAGTGGAATAACACTGAAACGTGTCAGGTTATATTCCCGGTCTCCCACGCATCTGTTTGTTATGTAGTGAAATAAACGCTCCAATCATTTTCAAACAGGCTGGTCAGGGTGTGGTACTCTCAAAATATTCCTCGTGAAATAAGGTGTGTAAAGCAAAAGGTCACGTATTACCATATATGGCAATAAGACATACGAGCCTTGCGTACAGACTCACGAACATGTCAATAACCTCATATGGCAACGTGTGTCAAAAGTAACAATTCATTACTTTATCAAAAAGTAACTTCTTATCTGCGTCTGTCCATCAGTTGTCTCCCCCTATTTCAAGCTGTGGTGATGCGCGCACCCGTCTTATCGGTGATTAGGCAGATAGCACTGGGCGATGTACGTGTTAATCCGTAGCGGCCAAGCTTGGTACAAGGGAATTTTACCAACCTGCCTCTCGTAATATTATCTCTACCTCTCCTTGCAAATGTGAGGTGTTTATCATCCACAAGGAGCGTCAGATAACAGACAAGACACACTATACTGAAAGTAGTGAAAGAATACTTGAAAATATAAACTATCTGCTACATAGTATAGAAAGAACGAAAGAAAGTGCGACAGCTGAAAGCACGAAATAAAATCATTACCACAAATGCACCGATTACTGCCGGAGTGAAACAGAGATCGAGAGGGGTCACCCCATTCTGTAACATTATCCAAGCCACTGGACAAACACATACAGAAAATAACGCTACAATGCCTAAGTAACAACGACTTGCTAATGTTCAGTCAGTCGGGATTTAGACCGAAACATTCATGTCACACTGCTCTAACTAAGATGATAGACAACTGACACCTAAATATTAATAATGATAACATATGTAGGCCAGTCTTTGTAGACTTTAAAAAAGAATTTGACATGATAGATCACGCTATTTTAATTAGAAAACTAGAAACATCAAAAGTAAACCTTAAACTGGTGACAATAATTAAATCCTTCTTTCAAGGCAGAAAACATGTAGTTTCTTACAATAACTCATGTTCAAACCCAACCGTAATAAATACCGATGTTCCTAAGGGTTCTGTTCTTGGTCCTCTACTTTTTGCCATATACATTAATAACTCTCAACTAACTACACATCAAGCACTCATACTAACTACACATCAGGAACTCATCCTGCGACCTATTTGCAGACGACTCTTCTGTTTACACGAGTGATTAAAGTTGTAACACACTCGAACTATCGTTATAAAAAGATACAGATAATCTGACTAAGTGGAACAGTGGACATTGCATGCTAATAAGTATCAGTAAAACAAAATGCATGTTAGCATCAACTAGATAAAAATTACAAAATTCAGAGAAAACAACACTTCAGATCAATATTGGTACCTCACTAATTTAAAACAAAAATGAACATAAAACAAAGTCTAGTCGTTGATAAGCATCTAAATTGGAACTCACATGTAAATCCACTGGCCAAGCTAACGGCACAGAAAGTGTACCAGTTAGCTAAAATCAAACATTTCTTAGATGAAGAAGCAAGAAAATTGTTCTATGTATCTCGAATACAAACAAACCATGACTATTGCTCCACAATCTGGGATGGTTGCTCCATCTCCAACACAAAAAGACTACTTTCACTACAAAAGTGTGCAGTACGTCTAGTTTCTGACAACTGCCAAACACAGTGTGTAGATCTAAATAAAGATCTCAAGATAATGGCCCTAAGAAAGCGCACAGGACAAAGTTAAATTTGTTCACAAAATCCTGTCACAGAATGCTCAAACATATCTGTAGCCAGTGTTCAAATACAGTGAAAGGCGCAGTCAACGCGCTAACAAATTACAAGTGCCAAGTGCCCAAGCCTAGGCTTAACTTATTTAAGAAAAACGTAGCTTACTCTACTGCTCATCTTTGGAACTATCTTCCACATGATCTAGAAAGAAAAAAACAACCTTAGTCCCTATTCATACAATCGAAGACTGTTCGAATACATGTTCTTATTATTTGCCCCCCTAATTTGATGTTTCCGAATCATCAAAATCCACAATTCTCGCCGTTTGTACGTCGGTCGCATCTAAGGGATGCAAGTGTGGTTGAAAGTTAGACATTAATTGTATTGTTTCCCTTATATGTACTCTCCCGAAAATAGTAACACTCAACGAAGTCGGTGAATTGTGCAACACAAAGTGAGTGACAGTGATATGTGAATAAAATGTAAGTTTTTGATTGTAGAACCCAGTTTCATTTCGGAAACGGATTTAACTCATCATTTTGTTAAAAATAACCTTAAAATGTAAGATTTTGATTGTTTCTTCAAGACAAAATTTTAATTAAAAGTATTGCAGACATTATTATGGATCAAAATGATAAGATGGCTGCAGAACGAGCTGCAGATGATAAGAGGAAGAGACGATCGCGTCAATCACAACGAGCAAGAGAGACTCTAGAAGCAGCAGCAATACGACGACAACATGAAGCAGCACAAAGACAAGCACAGCGTCAGTCACAACGAGCAAATTATGGATTTTGATACAGTATATCCAGGACACAAGTCTACCACGGCACGATTTTAAAAGATACACGAACATTTACGCGAAATGTTGTCATAAAAGAACTATTTGTTAATTAGTCAATTTCCGGTCCATTAGATCAGCATTACTTCTGTCCATGTTATTTAGGAAGGTTGCCCAATGGCTTCATACGGGTATTTAATGCATCCATATAATTTTTACTACAAAAATCTGATGACTTTGACTTGTAATAAAATGATCAAAGTAGAAATAGTGCCGTCTTTATGACATGTAACAGAAAGAGCACACTATATTTAAAAACCTGTCAATGTTGATGAGTTTCTTACTAGTAAATATATAATATCGGATGTAGGTTTAATGATGATGTTTGTGCTTTTCAACATATTTTATTGCATGGTCATAATTAATTTTTAATTTTCAACATATTTTGTTTCATGATTATGATTAGATACTGTGAATGTAAGTATGCTATTATTTTATGTTTACACCGTTGAATTCCTTTAAATTGATATATAAAATGCACGTGAGAATAAATGAATTCAGTATAAAAGACGAGAGAAAATAAGGGCAGAATGTCAGACGGGCCTTAAAGATTGGAGTAAGTTGTACATTTTGAATTCTATATATTTTCATTATTAACACGTGAACTAACATGTATAGATTGACATGTGAAGATTAATATGTGATAATTGCTAGTGGATGTCCAAGTCATTTGAGGCTGGCAACCTCATCATATAGAATGGTTATTTCATGAACCACCACTGCCAGGACTAGTGACTGCTTTATTGCGAGTTTCTTATAAAGAACAAAAGCAGAGGTAGTCTCAAGTTCCATATGGAGCAGGGAGGGAATAATGAAAGGAAAGGTGTACATACTTGTTATATTATTAACCTTTTCAACCAGTGTAAATGTAAAACATATTCACTCTAAATGTAGTGAAAGTTTCAACCTTTCCAAACAGTGTAAATGTAAAACATATTCACTCTAAATGTAATGAAAGTTTCAACCTTTTCAACCAGTATAAATGTAAAACATATTCACTCTAAATGGAATGAAAGTTTACAACCTTTTCAACTGATATAAATGTAAACATATACTCATGGAACAAAGTAAGTGTGCAACACTTTATAGGGCACTGTGCGTGATTTCATGGACGAAATGAAATAAAAGTTGGCACACAATGTGGTTGAATATTGAATAAAAGACCAAGTGATCACTTTGATTTTAGTGAAAGTGTCTGGCCCAGGCCAAGCGCGCTTGTCTATGGCGAACTGTCAGTGCTGGTCTAACTGCAGGTCTGTGAGGTAAGAGATTTGCCTATTCCGCACTGTTCTGCACGACACGGGTCTTAAACCTGGAATGTTCCTGGCAGTCCATGTTGCCTGAATAAACCTGTTACGCAAGTGCATAAGGCGTATGTAACGGACTTGTGCAGGGGTGGTAACTCGTGGTCGGCCACTTCTATGGCGATCAGCAGTGGATCAAGTTTGGTGGAAACGAGCTTGAATGCGTGATATAGTGTTCCTGTGAACATTGAAATGTTGTGATACAGCTAATATAGTCGCTCCAGCAGCTTACATCCCTATAGCTATTGCTCGCTGTTGTTGGTTCAATATTGGCATTGTCAAAAAAGATGTTTCTGTTGGACTCTTGGTACTCTCTATTTCAACGATTACGTTTTCACATGCTTGTGATTAGAGCTACACACTTACCTTCCTTTTATCTGTGATAAATTCTCCCATACGGCACTTTTCACGTGATTTATCTTGCACCATGATTATCTCCACATGAATAGTGCGATCCAATTGTAATTGCACGGGTAAGTGAACAACACTCACACAGAAATGTGTGCCAACTTGCATTTGAGTTCACCCAAGAACACACGCACAGTGCCCTGTTGAGTGCTGCACACTTACTTTTTTCCATGAGTATATTTAAACTATATTGTTAACATTTTCAACTAAAGTTAAATATAAAACTATTCAGATTAATTCTCAGAGAGGGTAAACATTCTGAAGATAAGTATGTGTCGGGAAACCCATTACTCAAAGGGTATTCGTTTCTCTTCTTTTGCCAAACTAGTTGGTGGTACCAGTTGAGGGTACTATTTCTGGAACAAATGAGGGTATAAGTGGCCTGAAGTCGACGCTAGACACCATTATCAGACGGGTCTTAGAGACGCGGGACCAACTTTGCAGTTACTCCCTGATTCTACTTGGAACGTGCTGCAACTCTTAAATCTTGACCAGGAACGTGAGCAATCCAGTCACCTATCTGCGAAGAAACAAAACACGAGCGGGAGCAGAGATCTCATTGGCAGCTAAGTAGTCAAATAAAAGCTGCCTAGCGAAACTTCCCCTTATATAATTCCCCATTAACATCATATGATGATGACCAATTTTTGTTAAAGAATATTCAATTTTTAATAACTTAAAACTTAAGTGATTATTACATTTGTTATTTATATCTATCTAAATTTAAAGTTGATTTAATCATTTTGAATGTGTTGTATCCGTATGTCGCAGACAACTTCTTGAATACACTCAATCAGAGCTACTAAATAATAATAAGAGGAAATTCGCTGAATTAACTCAGCTGGGGGCTTGAACGAACTATTATAAGATTACATAATCTTTCACAAAGGTTGTTGGCAGATCCTAGAGTTAACGTGCTCAGCCAATGCAGCATTGTTCTCGCTTATCTGAATATCTTGTGAATACTCCCGTGAGGCAGAGGCATCATTATCCTTCTGTCTACAACTCTGTCAAGAGTAATCTTGTGCAAAGGTAGACACCTTTGAAGACCCACATCAGCTACCCTTGAGTTTTGGCCACTGTTAGACCACTAAGAGCTAAGGGGAGGCAACCCATGACACATACATTGATGCAGCCACTAGACCTCTTGCCCCTACCTCAGCAGCTGTCACAGAATAGATTGGGGCGATTCCTTCTTCTTCCTAATCGCTGTTTCACTACGGCAGTAATCGGTATACTTGTAGTAAGGATTTTATTGCATGCTTTCAATGGTCGCACTTCCTTTCTTTCTTTCTCTGCTAAGTAGCAGATATTTGATATTGTCAAATCATTTTGACACTCCTTGTAGGTGATAATAATCACATTTTGCTTGATGAGGCAAAAATTTGCTGAGATTTGAGCAGGTGGGTTTGCTCAGTTTCGAGTGATTCTGTTTTCTCAAGCTGGGCCGGGTGATAAAATTACTCACCCGTAGTCGGTTTTCGTTTACTCAGGCAACAGATAACAAGATTACCAGTCTGTGCGACACATTTGGGACGGACACGTATGATAAAATCATTTCCTGTCCACGACATTACTTTGTAAGAAAGTAATAAGTGTTACATCTGACACGTTGTCGTATGAGTTTAACGACATGTTTGTGAGTTCGAACATAGGGCAGTCGGATGTTCCATATGGAGCAGGGAGGAAAAGATGAAAGGAATGATGTACACCCTAAGTATAATATCTACATTTTCAACCAGTGTAAATGTCGATGTTAACACATGCACTTTAAAATTAATGGAAGTTTCAAACGTTTCAAATCAGTGTAACATAAATGAAAACACATTCAATTTATATTGTGACTGCTGTTCAAACAGTGGAAATGTAAATGTAAACATATTCTATTTGTATTATTAACTTTTCATATAAATGTAAAATCAACTGATATAACTGTTCAATTTAAATGTAAAGAAAGGTTTCTTTCGAGAGCTTAAGTTTAATACTTATTGAGAGTAATTCTGAGTTAAATGAGATGGTGAAATAGAAATAGGGGGGGGGGGGGGGGGGGGGGGGGGGGGGGGGGGGGGGGGGGGGGGGGGGGGGGGGGGGCACATAACTATGTGTCGGAAAACGCATTACTTAGGAGAGCGTTTCGCTTCTATTCTTTCATCATAGTTATTGTTGGTACCAGCAGAAAGTACTATCTCTGGAACCAAGTGAAGGTAGAAGTGGAATGACGCTGTGCGAGACGCCATCATAAGAGGGTCTTATAGACAGACGCAGGAACAGCTTAGCCGTTACTCCTTGATGCTCTGGGAACGTGCGGCGCCTTTAACCTTGACCAGCGACGAGCGTGAGCAGTGTAACAAGAACCAACCCATCAGAAGAAGCAGAACCGTCATTGGCAGCTAAGTTAAATCTATATGCTGCCACTTGAACTTCTCTTTTTTACAATTTACACCCCATCACAACCGTGAGGATAACTTTGTCTTGATCCATAACTATTCAAATTTTTTAACTGTTAAACCTAAAGTGAATATTAAATTTTGTTATTTGTAATTATACAAATTTAACTTCGATCATTTCTAAGTGTAAAGCATGTTTGTTTCAGTCAATGTACTAAACACACTCTAGACTGAGCTATACCAGAATAATAAGAATTCCACTGAGTAAATCAGAGGTCGGGGGTGGGGGGGGTGGGGGGGGGCTGGGGGGCCTTAACGAGCTAAAATTAATCATTGCTTAATTCTTCATAAAAAGTGGTCGGCAGATTCTAGAATTAACGTGCTCGGCCAAAGCAGCATTGTTGTCGCTTATCTGAATATCTTGTGAAGACTCCCTTTGTGATAGAAGTGTCATTTCCCTTCTATCTACATCTCTGCCAAGAGTAATCTTGTGAGAAGATTGACACCTTTGAAGCCCATATTAGATAGTCTTGAGTTTTGGCCACTGTTGGACCACTACTGCAAAGGGGGTGCGGGGAGGGGAACAATCAAGAAATGTGTTCCCGATTTAAAAAAAAAAAGATGCACAAAACAGACTTACAAATAACAACATAATCCTGTCTGTCGGTCAATTTTGTAAAAGAATCGCGTATTCTGTTTGCGATGCAAAGTAGCGAAGGGATAGTTACCGTCGGTCCCATCCATCATCCTCCTAATCACTACCCAATTGCAACTGGTTTGTTTACGACAACAGAAAACATCAGCGCTTGCAAACAGGCACTGCGTAGTTCCCGGGCTGGTTTCTGAAAAGACAAAGAATAAATAAGGCTACTAAACCCTCAGGCATGTCGTACATGGCGACTAATGTGATTTTATTATTGGGGCTGGCAAACTCATCATGCAAAACAAATTACACACAGAAGCCGTCGCTGCAACGGAATGCGACTGCTTGGTGCCATCTTTCTGCAAGTGGACCAGCTGCAGTGGACTCCATGCTGCGTCCGGAGCATAAAGGAAAAAATGATGATAATGATATTGATGATGATAATGATGATGAAAATGATGATGCAATCAAACAGGTCATTATTGTAGTAAATATCCTTAGTGAAATCTGGGAGGAACTCTCAGATTTGTCGGAGACTTTTCTTACATGCTATCGGATAATTTTTTGTGTGGTTATGATTTTCAGTTTTCGACATAAGTTTTTTTTTTTTTCAATTACATTCGTTGTCCATCCAGAATATTTCCTTGTTTTCCTGAGTCTGATCTATTACAGCCGTCTTATTGGTTCACATTAAATATGGCTGTGTGAAGTAGCATATTCTCTCACCTGTCAGCACGGTAAATGTCCATCATTAGAACTGACATTTCCGTCATGCATCACTTACGACTGCTCAAATTTTTGCTCGAAGCACGTCAAAAGACACATTAGTTGCAGTCAGTAAAGCAGTTACACCGTGACAAAGAAAATTCCACTAGACTGCATGTTTTCAAAGCAGGTAATGTATTTGTTGACATTTATTAGGAAAAATTAACAGAAATTTGATTTGATATTTCTTGATGGTTTAATGTTTAAGTGGGGCTATTTTCTGTAAACAGATCGCAAGACGAGATTCGCTTTTCGACGCATTAATGTTTCAACAAATAAACGAGAGTTTAATTGTCCTATCTGGATACATAAAACGCCGGTTAGTATTACAAATTTACGTACTTACTTACAGTATTGTTCTCGCCAATTATGTTATTTATCGGAAACTCAGCTTTGTGAGTTTCTATTTATACCCTTACTACCAACTTTGTAGATTAGGTTTAATTTTGTGTGATAGAAGATTTTACCCACCCCGCATCCCCTATGCGGATTGATGAATTGATGCATCCCAAAGCCCGCCACCAACTACATATAAGAAAGCCCAGTCTCGCACTTAACAACGCAGTCACACATAGTGCACAGGCAGGGACTATAGTAAGCCTATTAATACTAGATATTTTGAAAAATTTCTGACGCTTACACTCATTACGTTTTAATCTTTCTATTTGTTAGAAAGAAGCTAGCTGGGGCCATGTCCGCCGCATGGAAGATGGCCATACCCCGAAAGATTTCTTCTACGGACAACTGGCAGACGGCAAAAGAACAGTTGGGAGACCGCAGCTGAGATTCTAAGATGTGTGCAAGAGAGACTTGAAGGCTGTCACGGGATATTTCCCCTTGCTCTGCAGTAGTGATCCAACAGTGGCCAAAACCGAGAGTAGTTAATATGGGTCTTCAAAGGTGTCTACGTTCGCACAGGATTACTTTTGGCAGAAATGCAGATAGAAGGATGATGATGCTTCTATCTCGAGGCAGTTGCCACAAGATATTTTAAGAAATCGAGAACAATGCTGAATGGGTCTGAGCACGTTTGCTCTTTATCTTTGCCGGAGCCTTTTGTGGAGAGATATAGTATTAGCTCGTTCAAGCCCCCAACCTGTTTAACAGTAAAATTCCTCTGTTTATTATTATTATTATTACTCGTATTGGCTCTTTAGATGTAGATATAACTATATACATTATAATACTGATTTACACGTGTGCACTTCTCTTTGTAATAATAATTCCACTATGAATTTGTAAAAAACAACATATACACATTTAACGATCAATTACTTTAACACTTGTAAATGAATAAAAGCTGGTGATTAATAAAAAGCAAGTCTCATAATGGAATATATCGGCTTTCGTAAGCTTAATTTTAGGAAAGAAAGTTCTTTGGCCGGCTAAGCATTTGACTTGCCAAAATGCTAAAGTGCCGATGCTGCTGGTTCCGTAGATTCGTCTCTGTGTTGAGGGCACGTTTCCAGATCAGTCAAGAAGTAACCGCTCCTTGTCAAGGCAATAATCTTCACAACCCGTTGAATGTAGGTTTTCAGTGTCAATTACAAGCTTTGAGCCACATAATGGTAGTACAGCAAAAGTTATCTTCGGGTCGTACCATAAATAATCGGGTCGCCTCGTGCTGGTACCACAAACTTTAGAGGGAATAAAAGAACAAATTCCGCTGCTAAGTCTTTGTTTTCCTGATGTTAATCAGGCGCCTTTCCCGCTGACGGTCACCCGTTTGTTTCCTCAGATATTTTACTCTCCCTGAGCGAATATCGTATCACCCAGGGCATGTGATGAAAAATCACCAGTATGTCAAATAATTTAATGAATAATTGGTGAATGGACAACGGCAGTGGCTTCTGCCTGAAGGAAAATATTAAGTTTACATACATTAACAAAATGATAATATATACCTAAACACTGGTTGATGTAATTATCACTCACTCCCTGTTCCATTCGGAGTCTGGGGTTACCTCTGCTTTTGGTTCTTCCGTGAGAACTAGCATGAAGCTATCACCAGGGCTTGCTGTGGTGGTTCATGAATGTATCCTTATCACATGCTGAGGTTGTCAGCCTAGTATGAATTTTTAATACCACTAGCAAGTATAAACATGCCAAATTCAAAGTATAAGAAATATATTACAACTCACCCTAGTAACTAGGAATCTTAGACTGCTTGCTCATGTAAATAGTCTTAGCAACTTGATATAGATGTCGAGAACACACGTCAGGGTATGTAGTTGTAGAAAAATCCCTCTGCGACGTTGTGCGTTAGTCCTGTATAAGTCCGGTTTTTTATGAACAACTTAGGGTTTCCTTGCTGTAGTGTTCAGAAGTGTTCCACTAAGTCCGGTCCTATTTAAAGTCAGAATCTTTACTTCTATTGTTTCCTGGCTTCAGTCCGAGCTGTCTACTTGAAGATTCGGAAATGCAGTGTGGTCTGTCTGAAATGTGCTAATTTATATTCGCAGCTTCCAGTCCGCGCTCAAATGTTGGTTACTTCATGGCATTTTCGACAGCCTTCCAATGAGAATGAATGTATTTCAGCCTCTCAAATGCTAGCCAATGGCATTCAAAAGTGCTGGTTATGACAGAATATTCCTTATGAAATTTTTTTTTCCTGCGTGACACCGAAGTACTGAATTCAAACGTCACTTTCCCTATATGGAATTGTGATTTCCGCATGTTTTCATTATCACATTTGCAAAATCACTTCTACAAATATCTCCCACGATTGAGATTACCCATAATGTTATCTCAGTTAGTTTCGGAAGTCTGGGTGTCTGGCTTATCAGACATTTCCGCTCATATGTATAAAATGGCTTGTCGCAAATCCGCCTGCATGTCTACACAAATCGTGGGTTATACAATTAAACCAGTATTTCAAGTCCATTCTTCTGTCGGATCGGAAGTGATTACGCAATTATAAGCAAACACTTCATGCTCGCATTACCTGGAGTCAGTGGGGTATTATCACGTTCAGTGATTCGATTAATCTCTCAGGATAGGCAATATGCTTGTCTGGACAGAAAACGTGAAGTGTGACAAATGAAAACAATGACTATAGTACGGAGTTCTGTGTAGCGAAAATGAGAAATAATAGAGGGCGGGGGGAGGAACATGGAAGAAAAATTGAACGGTCCAATTCTGCGACATAGACACTGAACATAAATCCAGCACCTTGTGAGGATAAGGCTGCAAATCGCACCAAGTGGCGCTGCTATCTACGGCGTCACCTCAGATTGGGCGAAAAGAAGCTTTCACAGCAAGCAGAAGAGAGGAGAAAACGCTGAAAGGAACACCAGGAAAATAAGCAGCTGAGGGCTATCACCTCAGGGGTGCATTCCCATAGTCAGTTATGACTGAAGGGGCTTATATATATATATATATATATATATATATATATATATATATATATATATATATATATATATATATATATATATATATATATATATATATATATATATATATATATATATATATATATATATATATATATATATATATATATATATATATATATATATATATATATATATATATATATATATATATATATATATATATATATATATATATATATATATATATATATATATATATATATATATATATATATATATATATATATATATATATATATATATATATATATATATATATATATATATATATATATATATATATATATATATATATATATATATATATATATATATATATATATATATATATATATATATATATATATATATATATATATATATATATATATATATATATATATATATATTCAACAATCCGAAAAATATCAGCATACAAATATAACGGCCACAGTGCGAATGCATAATACCAAAATAACTGGCTAACAATATCTAAACGACATCATCTACATACCCTGCTAAGCTCACAAAATCAACATGGCGCACAACTCGCTACTGGCACTGAACTGTAACGGAGATCAACGTACTCGGAGACGCTACGTCAAAAGACTCACGGACTTGCAAAAGAACTCAAACTAAACGGTCTGAAATATCTCTAGCATCACGCTGGGCAAAACTTAGCAGGTTTAATCCAGACAGAGAAGATCCTCCATCATCTTCTCCATATTCTTCTTCCCTCGACGGCAATCTTGCTTGTCTCCCCAGAACTCACTGTCCGGTTGAACAATCCTCACGCAATCCCCTTGCGCACCCCTCAGTCCCATGACTGGCTTTCTTTAGGGTAGCTTCGTGTCATACACATGCCATCATCAACAATGACCATCACTCACCCTCTAATATCCAAACATGATGCCTAGGAGGCACAGGTGAGTCACGGTACTAAAACATCCTGTGACACTTGCCAACTTCTTTTTTGCTGAGGAATTCTCGAAAAAGTCTCTCAGCTGCTGCTCTTTGGGTAGTCAAATCTTCTTTGATGCCTCCCTTCCAGACTATGACAGTTCCAAGGTTTTTAATGAGGTTGACTTGCTCCAGCACCGGTTCTCCCAGTTTAATCTGATGCCTTCTTTTCTCTCGTGATGGTCCATGGTTTTTGTTTTGGAGCTGCTGATGACCATCCCTACCTTCTACAGTTCTTCCTTCCAGACTTGCAGGTTGGATTGAAGATGTCCCTCTTATTTAGCAATCAGGGCAACATCATCGGCAAATGTCAGCTCTGAAACAGTGACCAAACTCAAGAGTATCTAATATAGGCTTCGATGGAGTCTATTTGTACCCAAAATTACTCTTGGCAGAAATGTAGATAGAAGAGTAGTAAAGCTTCTATAACACGGGAGTCTTCACAAGAAATTCAGGTAAGCGAAAACAATGCTGGCTGTCGCTAAGCACGTTAATTCTGTAACCTGTCGACCACTTTTGTGAAGAATTTAAGCACTTATTTATCAGCTCGTTAAGCCCCCACCCCTGATTTACTCAGTGGAATTCTCTTATTCAAGTATAGCTCTGTTTAGAATGTGTGGAGCAATTGACTGAGACAAACATGCAGTAACTTTAAAATGATCAAATCGAAGTTAAATTTGTAACATTACAAATAACAAAATTTAATAATCACTTTAAGTTTTAACAGTTTAAAAAATAATTTGAATAGTTATGGATAAAGAAAAGCTATCATCCTTGTATTTGGGGATTGCAAAAAGGGTAAGAAAGTTCAGACGGCAGCATATATTTGAACTTAGCTGCCAATGACGGTTCTGTCTTTTCACACTGATCACTCGTCTCTGGTCAAGGTTGTCGGGTGTAGCTCGTCTCCCAGAAACTTCAAGGAAAGTCTACACAGTGTTCTTTGTCTTAAAGCGTCGGCCACTGATCCCGCCTTGTTCCAGAAATAGTACGTTCTGCTGGTACCACCAATAACTGTGATAGAAGAATAGAAAATAACGCTCTTCTGAGTATGGCGTTCTCCGACACAGTTATGTAACCCCCCCCCCCCCTCCCCAATCCCCCCTCTTCTATTTCACCATCCCACTTAACTCAGAGTTTACCCTCGATGAGAATTAAATTTAATCACTCGGGATAAAACTCCTTTACATTTAAACTGAATAGCTTTAGCTTTACATTGCATTTAAATGAAAAAGGTTAAACGTACAGATATAATATGTTTTACATTTACATCTCTACTGTTTGAAAAGTGTTCACAATATAAATTCATTTATGTTTCAAACTAGCAATAAAGCAATCACCAGCCCTGCATTTTCACGTAATAAAATATTGAAAATGTAAATCCAACTTTCACGCCAATCACATTGGCTACAGACTTGTCGCACAGATGAATAAAAGAGACGAATCGTTCTCTTACAACACGTGTCTGTGATTTCTTTTAATTTTAACATAGATTGCCCCTTCTGACTCCGTGTTTCTTCAATTGCCTAGTCCCGGTTGTTCCTTATTAAAATTTGAAAGAGATTTCCTGTGCTTTGTAAGTCTTATCTGGTTCTTCAATAAACGATCTGGATAACAATTAGGAATTATGAATCTAATTCTTCACTCTGGCAAAGATCTGGTGTCTTGGCGAGCGTGCAAATCACAGAGAAATAAAACTGTGAAATTGGTCAGCCTATATTCCCTCCAATGATGTTATGAATCTAATCAGAAAGATCCAATCATTTCAAATCATGCAGGATAAGCTGCGATATTTCAAAATAATCCCACGTTAAATAAGGTGCGTGCCTGCATAGGTCACGTATTACCATATATATGGCTTCTGATGCCTTGCATACACTCTCGCAAACACATGTGTAGACTCATATTGTCTAAAATGTAATAAATCCATGGTTACTTTTTAACCAAGGACCGGAAGCAATTACATCACATTTGTCTGCCCACATGTGTCACACAGACGGTAATGTCGTCTTATCAGGGGTTCAGTCTAAACGCGCCGGCGACTATCTTATCTCAGCTTATCGTAGGCTGGGATGACCAGGTAAAAAAGCGGTGACATATCTGCAAGGACTGTCACAACTGTGATAGTTATCACCTACAGGATGATTCGATAAAATCACATATCTGCTACTTAGCAAACAAATAGAGAACGAAAGAAAGAAAGAAAAGTGCGATAATTGACAGCACCTAATAAAAATCAGTACCACAAATGTACCGATACTGCCGGAGAGAACCAAAGATCGATAGAGGTTGCCCCGTTTCGTCACACTCAGCTGTCTGAGCGTGAAGATCAGGTCTTGAGTACTTTTGTTTGCTCGGAAGCCACATTGAACCTCATTCATTTGTGGCTCAGCTAAGCGTCTGAATCTCTGCTCCAGGATTCTAGAGTAGATTTTACCGGGGACACTGAGAAGGGATATGCTTCTATGATGTCCACATTGTCGGTTGTCACATTTTTTGAAAATGGGTGTTATGATGGTAATCTTCCAATCATTTAAAGTTTCACTTGGACAAATAGTAGGCAATATTTTTCTCTTCATCAATTTATAATAAAAATTCTCCATGTGTTGTTCTGTCTATCTCAAATAATTTGACGGTTCTTAAATATTCTAACTGATGTATCTATAGTTGCACTACGATATATGTTCGCGAAACAATGTTAAATGGAAATAACTTCAAGAGATTATTCTCGGCGAAACGCCGAGAAACGTTTTCTTTGAGCTCACTCGAAATATAATAATACCCCGTCTGGAACTCATAATTTTAATAAAATGACTTCTGTCTGGTTTATTCTGTGGAAGTTAATGGGTCCCAAAATATAATTACTATCGTTTAACTTTTATGACATTTTAAAGTAAGCGATATTAATTTAGAAACTTTCTCTGTGAAGACATCAGGTAAAAATACTAATATTAGCTATATTGCTGAGAGTCTACATTCACAAAATAGGGTTTACTGCTATTCTAGACTTGCCCTGCTATTGACTGGAGCATCTTAATGCTTCTCACTGAAGAATGATGTTTTATGCCCAACTGAAGCATGAGCAGACTTCGCCTACTGTCCGTAAATTTTAAATATAATGCAAAATTGGGCTCCCTCGGATGTTTGGAGGGTGGGCGAACTGCCTGATTATTTCAGATCTCACTCGAGAATCCATCACATGCTAACAGTCTGACAGAGATTTCCCGAAAACCCATGTGTCATTTTTATGACTTTCTGAGCGATAGTATAAGACCCTAGATAGTTCTTTCAGATCATAATAATGTGACAGATACTGTAATTCTTCTTTTTCTATGGTCCTTGGCCGATGACTGACAAAGCAATCAGTGACCATTAAGGCTGGTGGTGTCATGTAGGGCAGTAACAAACAATCTCCACTTTTCTAGGTCGGCTACCATCCTTCATGTGATGCCACAGCTCTGGCTCATGCTTAGCACCTCTGCCTCCACAGTTCTCCACCAGGTGGCTTTTGGCGAGCCTTGCATTCGCTATTCTTCTGGAGTCCATAGCGTGGCAGTTCTGGTGTTTGTGTTAGAGTCTCTTCTCGGGATGTGGCCAACATGATACCAGAGTTTTCCCGCTATGCTAGTGCGCATGTCTTCTTGGTGGCTCCGAGTTAGCAGTTCCTGGTTGATGATGTAATGAAGCGCTCTTAAAGCCAGCAATATTAACTTAATCCGTTATTGGCGGATCTTTGTTCATTAAGAAAGAAAGTGTGGTGGCTAAATTCCGCCGACAAAAGGCAGATGAAGAAAACTATATTCGAGCAAACATTTTTCATGGGCAGGAACAACACAAAGATATAAAATGATGATGGAAAAAACATATACAAAGGCTAACAAAGAAAATGGAAGAAGGATTTCATTCTGTCACATACCTCATGCTCATAATGTGTCTATATCACCGTATTTTTGTTTTTAAATTGTGTTACCGGGGCCCGAAAGGGGAGCAAAGAATAGTAACAGTGTTCCCTGCCAAGCATGTCGTAGAAAGCGACTAAGGAGGGTTGGGCATAGGGCCGGTTACCCCATCCTGTAAAAAATTTAAACCACAAAAAACTTCAACAAACATGGAGAAGTCAATTAAAGAAAATAAAACACAGCCATCCAAGACAGGGGAAGGTCCTCTCGCAGGGAGGCGTATGATGCAACACAGAGAAAGCAGAAAGGAGTCTGTGTTGCTGACTAACCTTCTTTCTTCTTGGAGAACTTCCAGATTTGGCACCTGGAATGTTCGGTCATTAAACGAACAAGGGAAAGTGGCACAAGTAGCAGCAGAAATGAGGGAATATAAAATCGAGGTTCTGGGACTGTGTGAAACAAAGTGGATGGGGGTAGACAGGAAGAAACTTATCACAGGTGAATTGGTGCTATCCTCAGGACATGAAGACAAAAGTTCACACCACAGTGAAGGAGTAGCTCTTATGTTATCTAAAGAAGCACATAAAGCACTCATTGAATGGGAAGCTGTTGGATCCAGAATAATAACAGCTTCTTTTAAAACAGCTAAAAAGAAAATAAATGTAAATGTCATCCAATGTTATGCACCAACTAATGACAAAGAAGAGTCTGTGAAGAAGCATTTTATACTAGACTACAGGAAATTATGGAAAAACTAAAAAGAAGAGACATCACAATTTTGATGGGTGACATGAATGCAAAGATAGGTACAGTCAACACCGGCTTTGAAGAAGTCATGGGAAAATATGGCCTAGGAATAATGAATGAAAATGGGGAACTATTCTCAAACTTCTGTGCTTCAAATCAACTGCCTATAGGAGGAAGCATTTTTCCACATAAGAGAATACACAAGGCAACATGGATATCACCAGACCATAGAACAGAAAATCAGATTGATCATATATGCATAAACAAGAAGTTTAGATCATCATTGCAGGATGTAAAGGTATATAGAGGAGCAGATGTGGCATCAACCCCCTTCTGATAGCCAAAGTAAAAATGAAACTCAAGAGATATGCAGCAATTCAAAATTATAGACAACAATTTAATGTAGGACATCTAAGAAATCAAGAAACAAAAGACAAATTTGCGGTCACAATATCCAACAAATTCCAGGTGCTCCAACAGCTGGAAGATGCAGAGAATACAGAAGACTATTGGCAGCAAATCAAAATGGTATGGAATGAGACATGTGAAGAAATACTGGGGAAAAGGGAACGACCATAAAAAGCATGGATAACAACAGAAACCATCAATAAGATAAAAGACAGGAAAAACAAGAAAGCAGATTTAAACACAAGCAAAACCCAGAAGTTCTAAAGCCAAGGCTCAAGAAGTGTACACAGAAGCAAACAAAGAAGTAAAAAAAGTATCAAAACAGACAAGAGGAAGTATATTGAGGAGTTGGCAAGAGAGGCAGAAGATGCTGCAGCCAAAGGAAATATGAAAGAACTGTATAGCAGCACAAAAAAGCTAACAGGGAAATACAAGCAAACAAGTTGCCTCATAAAAGACAAGAATGGAAAACTGCTCAGCAATATACAAGAGCAAATGAAGAGGTGGACATAATATTTTGAGGACCTTCTCAATAGACCAGCTCCACAAAACCCGCCGGACATCCAGCCAGCAGAAGAAGAGCTACAAATTAACGGTGAAAGACCAACGAAGGAAGAAATAAAGAAAGCCATAAAGCTTCTAAGAGATGGAAAAACGTCTGGACCTGATGGCATTCCAGCAGAGGCCATCAAAGCAGATATCGACACGGCTACAGAGATGTTATATAAATTACTTAGTAAAGTCTGGGAAAAGGAAGAGATACCAGCAGAATCGGAAGGAAGGATATCTGGTTAAGTTGCCTAAGAAGGGAAATTTACAAGAGTGCACAAATTATAGAGGAATAATGTTACTTTCAGTGCCAGGAAAAGTATTAAACAGGATTATCCTTGAAAGATTAAAAGAGTCCATAGACAAGAAACTGAGAGGTGAACAAGCAGGTTTTCGACAAAACAGATCCTGTACAGACCAGATAGCCACTTTGAGAATAATAGTTGAACAAAGTCTGGAATGGAATTCACCACTATACATCGGATTTGTGGACTACGAAAGGCATTTGACAGTGTAGACAGAGAATCACTTTGGAAATTGATGAGGCATTATGGAGTTCCCCTGAAGATCATTAATTTAATAAAGAAAACATATGAAGACATGACATGCAGAGTTCTTCATGAAGGACAGCTTACAGAACCGTTTGGGATAAGAACAGGAGTGTGACAAGGATGCCTCTTGTCTCCATTTCTTCTCTTAATAGTAATAGACTGGGTTACGAGAACATCGACAACACACAACAGAAATGGAATCCAGTGGACTCTGACTAAGCAGTTGGATGATCTGGATTTTGCTGATGACTTAGCTCTTCTGTCCCATAACCGTAATCAGACGCAGGACAAATTGAAAACACTCGATGAGAGGTCACAGCAATTGGGGCTGAAAATACACAGGCAAAAGACAAAGATAATGAGAATAAATGCAGGTAATGATAACAGGGTTGAACTTGAAGAAGCACCAATACAAGATGTAGAATCGTACACATATCTTGGCAGCAATATAGACAAAGTTGGAGGGACAGACAGTGATATCAAAATAAGAATACAAAAAGCAAGAGGAGCTTTCATTGCATTGGGAAATATATGGATCAAGAGAAATCGGATCCAACACGAAAATAAGAATCTTCAACTCAAATGTGAAGTCAGTCCTATTGTATGGCTCTGAGACATGGAGAACAACAAAGACAACTACCAAAAAGCTACAGACTTATATAAATGGGTGCTTGCGTAGAATAGAGGGATTAAAATGGTATGACAAGGTTACTAACGTGGAACTGATGACAAGAACTAGACAAGTGCCAGTGGAACAAGAGATGAGAAGAAGACGATGGCGATGGATAGGACACACACTGAGGAAACCTGTTGATAGCATTACAAGGCAGTCCTTGTTCTGGAACCCCCAGGGCAAGAGAAGCAGAGGTAGACCAAGAAGCACATGGAGAAGAGATCTGGAAACAGAGGTGAAAATGATAAGGAGAACGTGGAAAGAACTTGAGATGATGGCACGTGACAGGAGGACTTGGCATGTGTTTGTTGAAGGCCTATGCTCCTTTGGGAGTGGAGGGTTATGAATGATTTTACCAGCCCGATGCTCAACTTCATATTAGTTGCCCGAGGAAGTAGAAAGCTTATTCTTTGTTTTACTCTTCATGGACCTCGTCTGACTAGACACACATAGTTATAGTATTAGTCTGTTTGTGAATGGCTTTGTAAGTTCTATTTCTCTGTGATTAACTCTTCATTGAAGTTTTTGTATATTACCTGTCTGTGATCTTGCACTCATCATTTATATGCATTAAAGTTTTGTAGTTTATGATTTTCTGTTGTGTGAAAGGTGATATAGTCCGTTCGGAAATTCGTGCCCATACATTGAATGTTGTAACTTTGCAACCCCTTGACGGATGTTATTGAAATTTGCTACGTGCCCTACTGCAGTTATTAATATATTTTTTGCCCTTACAAAACTCATGTCATGTTCGAATTTTCTTCTTTAAGTTATATAAAAAACTCTTACCGTTGTCTGGGTTAATTTTTATAAGTTCTACAGGAAAGTTACAAGATCCGTTCATTAATTGCGCACTTAATTTTTGTTACAGCACAACACAAGCGATGAAATGTCCTATTCAATTTTTTTTGTTTGAATTAGTGTAGTGACTACATGTCCGCACGTGTGCGCACCTATTGTACACAGTCGCGAGTAATTATTTCAGCGGCGTATGCTAATTGCAATGAGTTGGCTGCAACGAAACAAAACGACACCAGCGTATAATATATTAATAAACTAAACTGCATAATTATGAAAAGCGCAATGAATCTGAAATGCAAATTTATCACTTTACAGAAGGTAACTGTTATATTGTACAGGTATTTTTGCAGAGAGGCTAAGATGGGTTGTTTATACCACGACATCCAAGACCCAGGTAGGAGAACACGAAAGGCCCTGGGTGTGGATAGAAGATCTTTTCGACGTTGGATACAACAGGACGGTGATTGTACAGAGGCTGCGGTTAAGCAAGGAAGGAAGAAAAAATTGATGATTTTGA
The DNA here is from genome assembly GCA_024509875.1 of Oreohelix idahoensis. Classification (NCBI taxonomy): domain Eukaryota; kingdom Metazoa; phylum Mollusca; class Gastropoda; order Stylommatophora; family Oreohelicidae; genus Oreohelix; species Oreohelix idahoensis. The sequence goes on along the minus strand of JAMPIV010006306.1, from coordinate 16,086 downwards.
CAAGGATGTCATTAGACGTTTGATTTTGAAGATGTTTAATGCCAATCAACTTGTTACTCTCCGCATGCTGAAAAGTCGGCTGCAAGCAGAATGCGATATTAACGTCTCAAAAACAACTCTGTGGCAACTTGTCAGAAGTGTTGGCTTCACTTTTAGAAAAACGTCTGGCGGAAGGAATTTTTTATGTGAAAAACCACATCTGGTTGCAGCTCGAAGCAAATACCTTAGGCAGATTCGTGAGAGAAGGCAAGACGGCTATGATATAGTGTATTTGGACGAATCTAGGGTTAATGCTCATCATACGAACGAGAAAGAATGGCAATCTGTTGACGGAGACCATAGAAGGAAAATTCCCAGCAGCAAAGGTCAACGCATTATATTAGCACATGCTGGCAGCAGACAGAATGGGCTTGTCCGTGATGCAGAGCTTATTTTTCAATCAAAGTCTGTAGATGGTAGGGGCTACCACAGTGAAATGAATGGGCAAATTTTTCGAGATTGGATAGGGAATACACTCCTCCCGACTCTAGATAGGCCGTCTTGCCTGGTGATGGATAATGTGTCCTATCATAATGTTCTAGCGCAGGAGGATAAAGCTCCCACTTCGGCAAGCACGAAAGACGAAATCAGGAGGTGGCTTGTGAACGAAAATATCTTCGCTGACAACAGCTATTTAAAACCAGAGTTGTTGCAGCTTGTGAGACAGAGGAATAAGACAAAAGTGTGATTGATAAAATCATCCAAGAGCAGGGTCATGTTTATCTTCGACTCCCACCTTACCATTCTCACCTTAACCCAATAGAGCTGGTAATAATACATAAACAGTTACGATTCGTCATAGCTTCCTGATGATTTACTGCTATCATGGTTCATTATCAGAACATCATTCCTCGTATCAAAATCACGTGAACAACCAATCACACATTTAGGACACGCCTTTGAACCGTCTTGTCGCACAAATGTTGTGATTTACTGTAAGAATTAATGTTACGGGCAGATTTAGGCAAATGGATCAAGAAGATCAAAGAAAATCGCCGTTTTGCAAATTTCGCGACAGCTGTGGATGTAATGATCGCAAAATCTTAACTGCATGGAAAATCTAAGACTGCATGCAAAAATTCATGTCCATACAACAAACAGTTTTGGAGAAAATTGACGCTTTCTGTGGGCACGAATTTCCGAACGGACTATAGTACAGATGGTTCTCTGTTAACGCGTGTTTCGTTTACGCGAATTCGAACTTACGCGCACCAATTTTAAGGCACGTTTGTTTTATTTACACGCCAAACTCGAAGTTACGCCACCCGATATTTAGACATTTTTACAGTACGCATTATATCTGCGCGCCAGCGGGAGCGCGAGAGCAGGATGATGTCAGTTTGAATGTTTCTCTGAGGTATTTTTGGATGACATTTAATATTAAAGATGCACTTTCGCTAATCAAGATTGCATGGAATGAAGTTCTGCGTTGATACATGAACGGTGGTGTGAAGAAAAAAAAACTGTGCTCTCAGTTCTGTCATCATTTTGAAGGCTTTTGCATTGATGACAACTATTACGAATGATGTCGGAATGGCCCCTAGAGCTGGTTTAGATGGAGTTGACGAAAATGAAATTGTAAATTAGCTTCAATATCAGAAAGTAGAACTGAGCAAAGAAGAGTTTTTGGCGCTGGAGAAGATCAAGGCGTAAGGAGAAGAAGACGCAGAAACTTGCACCAGCCAGCATCTGTAACTAGCTGCCAACTTACAGTGAAACGATTAAAGGAGGTCTTCCAACATCTTGGATCCTGCATTATGATCTGTGAACAAGATGATCATGGATAGGAGCTATAGGGGCAGGAGGAAAATGATGGTGTATGCTGCTCCCAACCAAGAAATCCTTCGTGATCAGAGGTCACAAACTCAGCTCTGTTCATATTTTTCAAGAAACTATTCATTACTGCATCGCTTGCTTTTCATTCAGAGGACTCACCACCCCACCCCTCGTTGAATTAGAAGTTGATGAAGATGTAGAAGGTAATGGTCTTGCCCCTGTCATTGTTTAATAATTTGTCAATTTAAACTTTTTTATTACATTATTTATTTTTACTATTATGTACGGCATTTGTGGAACGCATCCCCCCTTACTTTAAATGTATTTGAATGAGAAAATCCTGTTCCATTTACGCGATTTCTGTTTCCGTGAGGGTCTCGAGAACTCATATATCGCGTAAACAAAGAACTACCTGTATTATAAAATAAGTTCTGATTGGGGAGGGTAGGGGGAATTCTTAGCAGCATGCCCATGTCTTACCTATATTTTTATCCACGGATCAACTTTATTGTTTCTTACTTTGGTATTTCTTCTTCTTCTTCATCTTACACTCTCAGACGTCCACTTGAATGTTCTCAAAGAAAGCAGTAGTCAGTTTGAGGCTATTTGAATCCCCGTAAAGCTTTTCCACGAAAGGAACTGGCGTCGGCCATAAGCGCTTTCTCTGTACCGCATATAAGGGGCAACTTTGAAGCAGATGTTCAACAGTCATTTTATCAGTGCCACAGTTACACAGAATTGTAGTTTGGTGTTTAATTATAGTTCCTTTACACCCATCCCCCATTAATTCAGCTATATTTGGTTCTTTGTTTGAGAGTCCACATACGATCTACGCAAATATTTCAATCGCTTATTAACGTTCATTTCAGTTTTTAAAACCCGATTACCCATCAGATCAGTCAGGTCTATTCGTTTTGAGCAATACCAAGGCTCCATATTGCAGATCTACAAGTGCTTGTCACGGCGCTCATAATCAGTCAACGTATAATGATCTCTTTGGACAACCCACAACATACGTCCATTCTTGTTATTAAGAAAAGTGTCAGTAAAGAAACATTGGTCATCATATTTGTCCTACATATCTTGCTTCAGAAACATGTAAAGACAGTTCATCAAGTCATCGCATCTCTCTAATTATATGTATTGCAGATTAACAATGGTTATAGACATTGCCTTTTCAGTTGGATTAAAAAATGCGACAGTGAAAGTTGTGGCAAAAGCCGGGAGTGTTCTCATAAATGAAGAAGTATTCTCATATTTTATGTTGATAAACTTATGGGGTCCCGGGCAATGTGTTACCATCTTCGGCCTAATTGTTAACATTCTGAACATCATAACCTTCGCCAGACAAGGACTGCGGGATTCTGTCAACATAAGTCTTCTTGGACTTACCATTTCTGATTTGGGGTCTTTAGTTTGTCTTTTCTTTGTTAACTTGTGTTGGACTCCAGCTATTATAAAATTGGATCTGCCGTTCTACCCTCAAAAGATGATGTACTTTCTATTCTATGGCCATGTTCTGTTTACTAGAGTCACCACTGGAACGACGGCGTGGATAACGATGGAGCGATGTCTCTGTATTGTCGCCCCTTTGAGGATAAAGTCAATCGTCACGCCAAGAAGGACTGTCACGTTCATAGTTATACTCTACTTCCTCATGACCGGAGCGGTTGCCCCGATGTTCTACACTTCGAGAGTCACCTGGATATTTGACTCTGCCAGAAACAAATCTATGCTGGGGTTTGTTAAGATTGCAAATAGAGGAGACATTGAAGGGGTTGTTTTCTTGGTGAACAATAATTTACCAATAAGTTTCTTCATACTCATCGTCACCTGCACTGTTATTCTTGTGAAGTCACTACGAAGGAATTCAAAATGGCGACAGCAGTCGGCAACTTTGAAGAAAGCTAATACTGTATCAACCAGAGATACTAAGATTGCCAAACTGGTCTTGATTATCTCTATAGTTTTCATATTTTGTTACGCCCCAGGTGCTATCTTTTTCATTTGGATTCTGATAGATCCAGAGATGAAAATTGACGGGAAGGAGAAGAACTTTGTGGTTGCAGTTTTTTCCCTTCTGCTTCACCTCGAAGGTATTAACGCTACTGCAAACTTCTTCGTCTACATAAAAATGAGTTCTAAGTTTAAAACTGCATTTCAACAGATATTTTGCTTATACCACAAAGAGCAGAGTGAAAAGAACGTGGAGAAATCCTAGACTAATTGTCTTAAATTATAATGCCCTTTTCGATAAATCATTTTATTTATTGTTGCCTCTGATCTCTAAAGAGGTTCGAATATTTAGTGTTAAGCTTGGTGTTAATCAAGTTACATATGTAACGATCCTGAATGAATAATAAATACAGAAAACACATAATTCGAGAGGTTTTCTGCAAAATAATGTTAACACTTAGCTATTTTGTACGTCAGCAGGAAACAATAAAAAACTAGCCGTGGATTATGATTGTTACCCATATATGACGGGAAGAGGGGGTGGGGGAAGCCCACTTTTAAACTATGAAAACAAATCTGAGAAAAGATAAAGATTTGACTACTGGTCTTACCGGCTGACGCCGATGTGTTTACCTAGCACAACCATAAAAGACAATGTTTTAACGTGCGTAATAGTTTTGTTTAAGTTTTTTTTATGACGCTTTGTGTACTAGGCCCATACTTATATCACACCCGGGGTTAGCCTTCACACATCATGACAAAATAAACCACCACTACAATAGAGCATGATATAAAGATTGTGAATAATAAAGATATGAAGAAGTACTGCTACAAGTCGTGGTATTCACTTCTTTGGTGTTTTGTTTTTTATTCTTATTCAGCCTTTCTTTTACATTCTTCTTATATTTCGTTGTTGTTGTTCAATTTTTTTCTTCGTCCTTGCCTTGATTCAATTGAGGCAATCTTAGCAACCTTAAATGTCTTAACGTTGCCAAACACCTCTACCTAAATCTTTACTAGCCAGTAGCTACACCGAACAGTGAACTAAACATGAACATAAAATCATTCAGTTTCTTAGGTCAATGCTTCTGGAGCGTTAGAGACGGTTATTACAGCTTGATTTGTCAAACGTAATCCCACCAAAAACTTACACTACCTCAAGGCCAGCAAGACGTTTGTCTGCAACTTTTACAGCTCGTGATATATTGAATCCTCCGTTTCTTGACTTCTGGCGCTTAACTAGCTCTTCCAACTACAAATCGCCTACTTTCAGGTTGTTTGATCAGAGAACGGGATCAATGTCATGACTTGCACATCGAGAAAATTGAGTGTTCACAGTTTAAGAGCTACGGGTAAAAGGGTTGCTGGAAGAATAAAGTCCATGAATAAAGTTATAGTTAAAAAAATATACTTCTTTGTGGCAAAGTCAGCAAGCGCAACGCAACTGTGACTGAGGGAGGCTATCAAATTTTAAGATTAGACCAAAAAAATTACATCCCTTCCAATATACTTTATTCTTTGAACAGGAGTTGACGTCAATTAGCACGCATCTGAAGAAAGCAGCGATCAGCGGAATGATGCATTTTAAGGAAAGTATACGTTTTGAACTATTTAAAAACAAATATTTCGATTACCACTGCAATGTGACTGTTTGAATACATTCATTTTCCTTGTTTTATTAGAGTTTAAAAAAAACCCATAAATACCAAGGCTCCTCTGCGGTTTATTCGTTAGAAAGTTTACATTAGAAGTAAACGTTTCGTGTTAGATTCCCGGCTGCAGCTCATTCTAGTACGAAAATTCAGGCATTTGTCTGCAGCTTTCATAAGTTTATGGTTCCAAGAGTCTCCGTTTGTTGACAGGCTTATTTGCTCGGTCAAAAGTGAATGGGGGAAGATAATGGAGAGGAAAAGACTGAATCCGGGAAAAGTTGAAACAGGAACCATATACTGTATGCCGTATTGTCTTGGCGGATTACATTGCTAATAATAATGATAATAATATTGAAATTAATAATAATAACAATAACAATGCCAGTAATGCTTTTCACAGAAGAACAACCTGATAACTTGGAAACCCTCTGGCTGAAATTCAAGGACATCATAAAGACAGCTGCTGCAGAAGCATGTGGTGAAGTCCGACTTGGGAACAAGAGAAAGAGGACACATTGGTGGACAGAGGAAGTCAAAGAGAAAATAAGAGAGAAGAAAATGGCATGGAAACAATACTTAGGAGCTAAAAACACAGCAGGACAAATAGAGAAATATAGAGAATATGTGATACTTAGGACAGAAGCAAAGAACAAGGTGCTAGCAGCAAAACAAAAGTCCTGGGAAGAATTTGGAGAAAAGCTAGAAAAATATGCTCAAGAAAATCAGAAATTGTTCTATAAGACCCTAAAGAACACGAGGAAGGAAAAACAATGCCCTCTTAAATTTATAAAGGACAAGCAAGGCAAATTGCTTACTGCCCCGAAGGAAGTAATGGAAAGATGGAAAGAATATTTCTCAGAACTCCTTGATGGTGAGCAAGGTCAAGCATCAGAAATGATAACCACTAGCACAGAAGAGGAAACCAATGTTGAGACTATTCTACTGAGCAAGAAGTCTAGTTCCCAACCAATATTGGGGTGAGTTGTACCATATTTTATTTACTTTGAATTTGACATGTTTGTACTTGCTGATGGTTATACATGTCCTTGCGAGACTGGCAACCTCAGCAAATGAAAAGAGTATATTCATAAACCACCACAGCAAGCGCTGGTGACTGCTTCATGCTAATTCGTACAGATAACCAAAAGCAGAGATAACCCCCAGACTCCGAATGAGTGAGTGATGATTACATCAGTATGTGCATAGTGTATATATTATCATTTTGTGAGATACATGTAACTCAATAATGTTCCTCTAGGCACAAACCATTGCACTCGCACTGCCCAAGTACATTCTTCTTATTAAATTAACCAAAAGAATAATAGTGATTACTCATCATATTCCCTGAGTTATGCTGTCCATTCTCAGGAAGAATAAAATTTATGAGACACAAAAACTGGTAGACGGACAGCGGGAAAGGCGCCCGTTTAATGTTAGGACCACAATATACTTAGCAGAGGCATTTGTTCTTTTTATTTCCTCTAAAGTTCGTGGTACGAAACCAGTTCGTGGTTCGAGTCTACAAGATCATTCGTGCTTCGAGTCTGTGATTCAGAAAACTGATTGTCGACACTAGACGGCCACATCTGACGACCCTGTGAAAATACTCAGCATTGACAACAGGAGAGGTTACCCCCCGCGCCCTTCGCTCAGGACGTGCCCCTTATCACAGAGAGACGAATTGACGAACAACAGCAGAAGTGCTCACCAATTTTCAGCTAAGTGTTTATTAAACAGACCACAGCAACGAACATTTACTTTCCATCAAGTATCAATGACGACAACATAATCTTTTTGCACACCATCGAAACATAACCTTATTTATTTTTAAATGTTACATAATAATTGATCATTAAATTTGTTATTTGTTGTTTTACAAATTCCTAGTTGATGCAGCAATGTTTATCTGTACTTGTCTTTGTGAACTGTTGGTTTTAATCAGAAAGATATTCGAACAGATTCTCAGATACTATGTTAAGTGTCATTTAATGTATTCACAATCTTTGCTTTCAAGTAACCTTCCGAAGTAAAACAGCGCTAGTGCTATATAGTAACTTGAACGATGAGATAATGTCTGCTTTTAGAAATTTCTCAATTGTTCCGTGTAAATGATGTCTCAACTCAGACATGTGTCGGGTTTATCACATTCATTTTTGTAGCATGTTACGCAATTGCCCAGTTAAATGTATGAAGACAGGAAAGTGTAACACAAGTATACAAGCTCGAATAAATGAATGCAGGGGTATTTTCTTGTGTTTATCTAGGGCAGCCAATAAGAAACGGGGTTTCCCACGGATAGATAGGAAAGACTTCGACCAGTGTATATGGAAGAATAAAATCGTCCGAAACATAGTTAAAATTAGAGATCGGGAAGGCGAACGAAATGACAGACAAGAATGAGAATGGTCTCCATTTGACGGGGATATCTCCATTTATCAAGGAAATTTGGAGGGAGTAAGTGGTTGTGAAGTATTTTGCAAGAATAAGTGTCCGTGCATTGAGAAATCCTGTGTTTTTCCTATCCATAGTTCAAGATAAAATCGTTAACACGACCGATATAGGAAGACAACATATGGATATAAAGGTCAACTCACTGAGAATGGAAATCTATAACTCTAAAGGCTTGAACTGGGAAAGGTACGATGCACGAGACCAAGGTTTGAAACCCATCTAGCACAAACCCCTCGGAGTTATAACTATTTTGGGAAGTTTGCTGGAGTTGCGATCCTTGTTTCCCATACGTCCGGAAGCTCCATATGAAATGGCGGTCGAAAATGATTTCAAATTCACTTGTACAGCGAAGAAGACATAAGGGCACCGGCTGGAGGGAGAGAGAGAGACGTGTAAAGGCCAATATCTTGTTATTTCAGCAAGGCAGTTCTATTACTCCACAAAAGCCAGTCTTTACTGATCTTAATTAGATCCTGCAAGGGTATGTAAAGTTACTATGTAAAATAATACAGCAATTACAACTTTTATTTCAGGATTTGTTTAATCTATATGTTATGAAAGTATCATGCATATTAATTGGTTACTTGGTATGATTGTTGAAGGTTGGAACCCGATATATAACCACCGTGACTGAGTCCGTATCAGGGCCAGCACAGACCATTTCAGGACTAATAACAATTCTTTTCAGGACTACTGTTGAGGCTGCTTCATGATGTGAATTTTATCTCGGCAACTTATTATTAGTACCGGATTTTAGTCACACCATGTCGTACCTCAACTGAATGCAAGAGATACATGAAAGCGGTCGCTGTGAGATGAGTATCTAGGTATGACGTAAAAGACAGAGTGGGATGTGACGCCAGAGTGTCAAGCTGTGTGTCTAAATGGCTTGTGTGTCAGCCATTGTACAAGATTATGTATTCAACAAATATTCAGAGGATGTTGGTAAGCTATATGCTTTTAATGACAGGCATAAGATGATGCCGGAATTGTAAATGAAGTTAATACGGGATGATACTTCCCAGGAGTAAGAAATGTGTTATAATCAAATTATATGAGTAAATATAATTGAACATTCGTTATACCGGGACGCCCCATTCCCCGAAGTCAAAAGGATTATTAAAAATGAATAATGGTTATACCGGGACGCAACATACCCCGAAGTCAATGGATTGATATAAATATGATGTGTGAATATTTGATGTACCGGGACGCTTAATTCCCCCGATGTTAATGGAAAAATATAATGAACTTTTGTTATGCCGGGACGCTAAATACCCCGATGAAAAATGCAAATAATGAATGATATTATAAAGATATAAATAATGGGAAAGTTGAATGACACTGTATGAAAATCGAATCAAGAAAGCAAGACTGTGAAACAGAGAGGGAGCATTCATGCCATATTCGTAATTGTGACGTTATGAATTTGTACTTACTGATTATTAAACTGTTGCCAAATCGTTTAAGCCCAGAAGTTTATCCAATCAATCAAGGTTCATTCAAACAGTTAATAACCTTATTCATTATTTGAAGTTTTGACATGAAAATGTGTAGATACGAAGGGTGGCTTCCATAATATTCAACAATATAAACCAAATCAAGATAAATGAACTTTCACATCTTTATTAACACCAATGGACCCTAGGCAACGAAGGAATTCGGGCAATTTCTCTATCCCTTAACAACTACCAACAGGCATTATCAGGGCTATTCAATCTGTCTTCAAGTTACGGCACTTTACAGAGCTGACTTGTCAGGCAGGAGGATACTATAACCTTATACCATATATGTGTATACATATTATTTTGTATTATTTGATGTTATAAAATGTTCCACAGTAGACACCTGTCTTGGCACAGATCCATAATCATGCATTTCCACGCATACATATGAAAACAAATTCATCTCACCTACAATAGGAATGTGGTAATTATTATCCAAAATAGCCACATATCCTACAATTATCTGCAGGTTCATACTTGTCAACCCAAAGTTAGAGGTCCATGATCAAGAATTGCTCGATGATCAATGCTAATCGCCCCAGCAGTGTCTGGATTGGTAGAAGCACGACCTACTGAAGCTGTACATCTCATATGAACACTGATTATCATAGAAGATGAGTGATATTTGTGACAATCGTGCACCCAAGAAGTGATAACTGTCAAGCAGAGTTTTATGATGACAATTTGCATGATAAACTAGTGAAAGCTATAAAGTGGATAAGACAGTGAAGAAGTCTATTACCCAACAAATTGGAAGAGCCTAAAGAAATGACATTTTAATTTAACTTGTAAAAACTATAATTGATTTCAACAATTTGGTTTTTATGTAAATATAATTTTTTTTAATCAACAGTCACACACAATCACCACAATTAGATAGATGTAAATAGAGAGGATATATAAATTGTATTCACCAGCTTTATTCATTCAATATAGATGATATTGAGTTTGGTTGAATTGTTATTAATATCACAGGTGTTCACATAGCGGAGGTGGCGCAGTAAGGTCTGACCTCTGAATATTTTCAGTCCAGATACTTTCACAGCCGTGACTATCGAGTGATACCAGTGTTCTTCTCTGTCACTGGGACCTCACACATTCTGGAGAGAATACTATTTCTACTCTAGCACTATCATCTCAGCTATATAAAACCTTCCGCTACAATATTGAAGATTTGTGAGGCTTGGCTTGATCTTAAAGAACTTTCTGCCAATGCATGTCTCGCGTGCCCTTGCTGCTTGCTGGTTAGGGTATGAGTGATCTGGTGTCGGTGTGAGTCTCACTCTACGATAGATTGTGTTTGTCTGCTATATTGGGTTCAGTCTATACTTCAGTGACTATTGATTGTGTTTGTCTGTTATATTGGGTTCAGTCTATAGTTCAGTGATTATTGCAAGGGCCATTAAATGTGCTGGCTTATGCTACGAGCGTATGCTGTACGTTTAGCAGATATATGATGATAAATTAATTATATGTTTACCATTAATGGCTATCTTGTGGTTGGTTCGTGAAATTTTCTCGACTAGTACATTGAGTCTGCTCCAGCCAATTTGTAGTTTGTTATTGCTGCTTGGAAAGAGCGATATGACCTTGTTTTAATCGATTTATTTCAACACATCACTTTGTCTGAAAAATAATTAGTCTAAAATCTGTCACAAAAATATGTTTTCTACATTTATTATTCTTTCAGTATCACATCATCTGTAACATGATTAACACTTTTCATAATACTAAATATTTAGAGTTCATCAAAGGTCAGCGCCGAAAATTACTACTTATAGAACAGTTGATTTAGTTAAAGATTTCAAAGAGCTTGGAATATGTTTTACAATATCCTTTTCATTCTACTCTTTGTGGTAGAAACAAAATAGTTCTTGGAACGTAATTTTAAACTTAGAACTCATTTTTATGTACACAAAAAAATTTGCTGTAGCGTTAATACATTCTAGGTGAAGCAATATAGAAAAAACGGATGTCACAAAATTCGTCTGCTTCCCGTCAATTCTTATCTCTGGCTCCATAAGAATCCATATGAAAAAGACAGCACCTGGAGCGTAACAACAAATGAAAACTATAGAGATAATCAAGACCAGCTTGGCGATGTTGGTGTCTCTGGCTGATACAGCTTTAGCTTTCTCTAATGTCGCCGCCTGCTGCCGCCATTTTGCATTCCTGCGTAGTGTCTTCACAAGAATACCAGTGCACGTGACGATGATTATGAAGAAACTTATTGGTAAAATATTGTTTACTAAGAAAACCACGAATTCGATATTTCCTCTATTTGCAATCTTAACATATCCAAGCAACGACTTATTTCTGGCAAAATCGAAAATCCAGGTGAATCGTGAAGTGTAGAATATCGGGGCAACAGCTGCTGTCATGATAAAGTACATGATTACTATAAACGTGACAGTTCTTTTAGGTGTGATGATTGACTTTATTTTTAAAGGCGCGACAATACAGAGACATCGCTCCATCGTTATCCACGCCGTCGTTCCTGTAGTGACTCTGGTAAACAGAACATGGCCATAGAATAGAAAGTACGTCATCTTTGGGCTGTAGAACGGCAGATCTGATTTCACAATAGCCGGGGTAAAACACAAGTTAATCAAGAACTGAAATATCAAAGACCCCAAGTCAGAGACTGTAAGTCCTAGAAGACTTATGTTGACCGAATCTCGTAGTCCCTGTTTAACAAAAGTGATAATGTTCAAAATGTTGACAATTATGCCTAGAATGGAAACACATTGTCCTAAACCCCAAAAGTTTATTGCAACAAAGTACGATAGCACCTGTTCTGTTATTAGAACTTCATCGTTCTTTGTCAGGTCTGTACATTTCAACCCAGCCGATTCAGTGCTTCCATTAATCATTTCGGACGCTCTATTTTTAAGAATACAAAGACTTGCCATTTTTATGACACATTTTCATGCTCTTCTCTGCAGATGCGAAACTGGCTTATCTCTTTAGCATTAAGTCGCTAACACGAGGCAGTATCACTATTATATTTGGAAGCTTCCGTGCCTAGATAATGTTTGATCAATTGAAAATACGTGTATCACAAGCACAAGGTATGTCGACTATATATAAATACCACACATTTTGTGACCATGAGACACAAATAGGTACAAATACAGAAGTACAAGTACAGAGGATTAAAATTGTAAATAGACTTTACAGATAAGCAAAGCAGTCCTGTAAATCTATATTAAAATTAACATATCATTTCTGTCAGAAAAACTACACTGTCATTTAATTTTAATGTGGCAGTCCTAAACTAAATTCCACAAACTGTATCCTGAGTTATTTTTGTCCAATACCTGTGAAACACCTGACAGTTCCTTGACTTCAAAAGAACGTTTGAAGTATTTCTGACGTTCTGCAGACGTAAATAAGAAGTATTAAACATGAGTGAGATGATCTGCTTATACAGGTGATATAAGAAAACTGAAATAATGTAAAGGTAAAGATAGTTCCGTAGCAGCTACCGTCGCAAGGAAGTGAAGTGTTAAAGACTTCACTATACCAGTTCCCTTCCTTACTATCTTTTCCTTCCCTTACTCAAGAGAAACGTCAGGTACCGATTTACAGGAGGGTAGACTTCCTTTAATTTGCGAACGCTCTTTTAATTGTATTATTGCAGGTCAGAAATATTATCAGGAAATAATGCCAGTTTCTTTACCCTGATGAATAAAAGGTTTGGTTCGTTCATATCCTTGCCTCGTCACTTTAGTAACCCTCATACGATACTTCGTAGTGGCCATTAATTTACATGCGATGTTCTTCATTCCTTAAAGTGTCAGATGCTCTTTGATAATTCAGAATGATTATCTAAAGTAGTGATTTTGATTCCACGCTTCACTATTTTGCATTTTGGTGCGAATATGGTCTGTTTCGCCGCAAACCTGCCTATTCTTTCCTCCCTTTCTATGGATTATATTATCTAGTACAGTTTCTATTTTCTCTCACTGTCTATATTCACCTAGATTAGATGAAGTATCTCATAGGTTGATGTTGGTATTTCTAAACACTGCAAGCGACAGTGAGAAAATGGCACAAGTATTGTATAACGTCAATATTGTGAAAACATCTGTTACAATATATGTTTCAGGAGCCCAGACACAGTAAACAGTGATGAAATATGAAAATGAAAGATTGATGTGGATTTTTAGCATTCTCGTATTTGGAAAATTCAAAAACTTGTATAGGAAATAAATGCCCTTCACCCTCAATCAATTTGATTGTTTGTCTCGTGGGTAAACATAATTGTTGTTTAAATCGTCTTACCTCGTCCAAGATGAGTTCTCTCAACAGCAACAATGAGTCCTCATAAAGATTTTCAGTCATCTCTTCAAGTGTGTCAAAATTATAATTTTTATTGACATTTAATTTTTAAACTTACCGGGATGTTTATCCAATTTTTAAAAAATACTTGATAGGTATTCCTTTATTTATTCTGGACTGACATGTTCTTATCTCTGTCGCGTTCAGTAATTGTTATCGACAAAATACGTGAAAGTTGTGAGTTCTTGTCAGGAAATTAAATATCTATTAAAAGTGTTTACTAAAGCGGATTGAAGGAAATTTGAGTTAACATCAAATATTCACTTACAGGAAAATTAAACACACTTTTGTCGTTAACAAAGTAAAAAACGTGTAAGCGTTTACCAAAGGCCATTAGATAATAATAATAATAACCATTAGATATGTTGTGACATTTTGCTAAAGCACAAGATATAATTATTGTTGAAATTATATGATACTTATTTATGGAAACAGTTACCTATAAGTCTATGAAGTGTTAATGTTTTGAATACTATGTGATGTATTAAACTTTGCTGAAGGTCACACAAGTAATGTTTATTTAAGACAATCATCGACATCTGTCAACAATTACACTCCATCTATCCTCTTAACCAACCATTATTTCATCACTCATTCTGTGCTAAAAATTGTGTTATGTAATTTGTTTTCTTCCAAACAAATCTCTCCAAACCTCTCTGAGCAGAATAGCTTTATTAAGATCTTAGTAACAGAAAAATGGGCAATAGTTTGGGTAACTTAAAAGGAAGACATTAGTGTAAGTTGTTCATGGCTCCAACAAAAACTTATCAAGTATCTAGGTAATAAAATCAAAATTCAAAGCAATGAGGAACTGCTTAGAGTATAAATAATCGTAATCATTATACTTAAAGTATAAATAATCGTAATCATTATCACGTGTTTTGTTCCCAATATAGCATGGAGCAACCATTGTAGCTATCCTCCTTGCAGGGCGCCTACTCTAAAGCAGTTATGCGCTCTGGTTTCTGTAGTAATTTTTGTACACCATGATGTTGCCAGCCCCATGAACAACCTCATAATTATAGCCTTTAACAACATGCTTCAAGGTTTCTGTAGTTGTTTCCGTGTCAAGGGCTGCTTACCCCATTCCGTAAAAAACTTTTTACCACAAAAACTTCAACAAACATGGACAAGTCAAATAAAGAATATAAATCAACTCAGCCGCCCAAGACAAAGAAGGTCCTCTGGAAAGGAGGCGCATGAAGCAACCCAGAGAAAGACGAAAGGAGTCTGGGTTGCCGACTAACCTCTTTTCGTCCAGGAAAATCTCCAGGATTGGCACCTGGAATGTTCGCACTCTGTGTGAACAAGAGAAGAATTGCACAAGTAGCAGCAGAAAAGGAAAATTACAGGATTGATATCCTGGGTCGCTGCGAGACACGGTGGAAAGGCATAGAGAAGAGGAGATTGATCACAGGAGAAATGGTGTTGTCCTCATTACCGTTATATCTACATCTCTGCCAAGAGTAATCTTGTGCGAAGGTAGACATCTTTGACGACACACTTTAGATACTCAGTTTTGGTCACTGTTGGACCACTACTGCAAAGCAGGGGAGGCAATCCATGACATAAATAGTAAAAGGATGATGAGATATATTATGTGTCGCCACACTGATGACTACTCTACACTGTCAATGAGTCTTTCAAATATCATCTAGTGTGTGATTATGTGATATGCTCTGGATGTCCAATGGAGACGTATAAGCCATGTGGGTTATCTTTAAGACGAGGGATTATAGCTGAATCTCTTCCATATGTAGCAGTGAGAACTTGGAAGCCATATTGTTCCTCAATGCTTCGGAATCTCTCTAGCTTCAACAAACTGTTGACAGATGTTTCAGGAAAATGTCTGCAGTCTGATCTTGAAAAGGCACTGCCAAGACTTGAGTTCTTCACGAAATGATCTTCTGGTAACAAGTGTGTTTCGTGCAATGAAGCTTGTTGAATGAACGCACGTAGTGCAGTCCAAGATTAGAGTAGAGGAATTAACTTCATGCACTGACGCCTTGAGCTAATATTGAACGTGGTTCACGTGATCAGCTGTCGAACATTTCGAACGGTGTATGTTTACGAGTAAACGCGTGAGTACTTGATCTTGATATCTTCGCGAATCAATCTGTGAATATGTAATCTTGATTTATGAAATACCCTTTTGAGAGAGTGAAACTGATATATAGGAGAATCAACTTCTTTGTGATTTAACTTGACTCAGGCGAATAAAGAAAAACAAAAATTACGAGTATTAATACTTTTCCAAAAACTTTACTAACCTCTTTTTTCCCCTTTGCAAATTTCCCTTAAGAACACTGTATAAAATTAAAATCCACAGGTATAAATTTAAAGGTCCACACAGAAATGCAATT